>CM031582.1:1629322-2024717 GCA_018467065.1 Ephestia elutella
AAAGCCAAAACAATTTTCTTTAAATTTTTTCTCTATCTGTCTTTCTGTGTGTCTGTATGTTTATACGCGCATTACGCAAAAACTGCTGGACAACATTTCATGCGGTTTTTACAGTTACATTGTGAAAGACCTAACTACTACCACCGCCTATCAAAGGCCGACTCATCAGACCACCTGATTTCGGTCCTTATATTGTCCAATCTTTATTTCTTAAATGGTAGGTAGATATCTCAAAAAAAAATAGCAATATAATTTGTCACCTAATTTCACATATCCTGTTGACAGCTACCGCCCTGGCCAACTCGACCTCCCACTTGAGTTCGTCGGGTCTGCCCGGGCCAGGGTCCACCAGCAACTCTTGTAGGTACGGGAAACAACGGACCTTTCGAATTGTATAAATTCCATAAGGATCCATACTAATATTATAAATGTGAAAATGTGTTTGATTGTACCTTTCACGTCAAACGGAGAAATGATGTCATTTTTATTTTTTTAACTTCTTTACAAAAAACATGTAAAGAAAAATGATATCATTTTGGGGTGAGTGCAAAAAAAGCAAAAAAGTAAGAAATTTAAGATTTTTATGTGGGCTGGAGAGTGACATAGACTATTTTTTGCCGCAGACGAAGCCGCGGGCAAGAGCTAGTCTATAAAACAGAAAGAGAGATACAGTGTGGCCGCTGAAAGTATGCGTTTTTGACAGACTTGAAATCGAATGAACTGCGTGTTCAAGAGGAATAAATACCGAGCAACCCCAACCTAGGGAGTTGGCAGCACTGCTTCGCGCGACGGTTGCCCGTACTGCGCATCTGTCAAATATGACACTTTTGGTCTATTCCATAGCCTTAGTAAAACAGAATACGGCATAACAATCTATATACAAACAGTAGTTATGCGGCCGGTCGCCATCTTTTGTCACTATCATTAGTATGCGCGGGCCGTCATCATTGTGCCAAATCCTTTGTCGGCGCCGTCTTAAGGTATGCACAATTTTCTGTAGGTATATCATGTCTATTCTTTTTTCCTTCGTCTGAGGTCTATTCACTCAGCTGATGACACGCATATTTTAATCCTTTGTTACTTTTATTAAATAAATACTTACAGTCATATCACAACGTCTCTTTATTATTCAAGAGTCCTAAGTCACAGGGCGGGCGCTTCATAGAAACGGCGCATCAAATATGCCTACTACTACTACAAATGAAACTGTATATCCGTGAACACGACAGTAACACGTCAATGTGTGCGTTTTCATAGTCGAACGTCCCACAGTTACACAAGAACGGGGGAGAAGTTCGGAAGGAGCGGGGGGGGCGCCATATTGCGGGAGGGGCAGGGAGTCTCCTTTCTGTACGTAGTACTAATAAGTTAAGGCCTTGACATTGCGTAACTTTGGTATGGCCATAGATTTAGAATATAGAAGGCGGACTTACGTTACGATAACACATCTAAGGATGTAACCACACTGATCGACGCGGAGTCGGCTTAAGCCGATCAGCCGAGCTCTAAAGACAACGGAATAAGATCGTTAATTGAATACAGTGACGGCATCGGCAACGGATAGGCACGGGGCGACTAGTCTGTGTGAATGACGTCACTGTACTCAACTAGCATCCTTATTCCGTTGACATAAGAGTTTGGTTGCAGCTAAAGCCGATTTCGCTTTGATAGTGTGGTTGCCCCAGTAGTTGCTCCGTTTTGACGTGAAAGAAGGACGCACAAACACATTTATAATATCGTTATGGACGCGTACATACCTGCGTTTCAGCTAAGCTGGTGTAGAGCGAGATTAGGAAGGCAACGGGCACCCCTTTGCCGACCTTTAGCGAATTCAGTATTGCCACTATTGATGGCACGTTTTCCTGAAATAAACGATATATTTTCACAGATTACAACCTTATTCTTTTCAATAAAATACCCATTAAAATACTTGCTATTAATACATTCGTTCCTTCGATTCGTTCACACCAAAAAACCAGTATCTAGAAGTTTCATACACTTGTAGAAATCTTGTTTTCTACATGTTGTGTTTTATACTTATAATCCGGCTGAGTTAAGTTTGCGGCTCGTTTGTATGTAACGCCATCGACCCAAGCGAAAACGTAAATCGTCCGGACAATACGTATTACGTACAACCCTTTATGTATCCATATACAAAATACCAGAAAAAATCATAAAACTTATTAAGTCAAAATTAAAATCCTAATCCTAACTAATATTATAAATGCGAAAGTGAGTTTGTTTGTTTGTTACCTATTCACGCTTCATCTACAGAACCATTGTTCCTAAAATTTTGCATACACATAGTTTGAAGTACGGAGAAGGACATAGGGTACCTTTCATCCCGGGAAAAAGCACTGTTCCCGCGGGAAACTCACGCGGGCGAAGCCGCGGGCAAAAGCTAGTATACCATAAAGGAACTTGGCCTTTACAGGCACTTACATAATTATTTTGTATAACAAATCTCAAAAATACAAACTACTAAGACTTCGGAACGACCACTGCTGAGAAGAAATGCCAAAAGAAACTCATTAAACAATCTTGGTCGCAATAAAAAGTTATATACCTTGGTGTGAACGAGGGATGTAATGCCTTTAGGTAGCTCGAAATGTGTCATCTCTATTTTACATAAGAAAAGAAAGCTTACTTACCTTGGTCTTAGCCATCAACGGCAACGCCTTCAAACACTCGAGTTTCACCCTCGGAGATTTATCATTTGCAATCTTATACACCAAGACCGGTAGCAACATAACAGATACCTCCTTCTTCTTATCCACCAACGCGATAACCATTCTCAAAGCCCGAACTATTATATCCTCAAACCAATCATCATTTCTTCTATCCATAGCCACACCAAGCAAAAACGGTAACAATTCAAATTGCAACGCATCGTCTACTTTTTCCAAAGAATCGAACCAACTTTTCAATTTATCCGGGTTATCCCTCACGCGTTCCCATGTTTCCAACAATTTAAATGTGACGTATAATTTACTATCTGTGTATAATAAAGTTTGAAACACTTTGTTCGCTTTAAGGTTCGGCATGTGCAAGCGATTGTCTTCCTTATTGTTTGATTGGTAGATGTCAATTATCTTTGCAGCGACTTTCAAGGCGGATGAGGTTAGGTAAGAGGGTAGATGGAGCCACTGTAGTGTGAGAGCCGCGAACATGTTTAGCGATATGTTGGAGCATTCGTGTTTGCTTATTATGTTGAGAGCTGAAATAGAAAATACAGTTTTTACAAGCCTTGACACACGCAAATAAGTTTAAAGGGCATTTTTCATGAAATTTTAACAAGGTTCTCTTAGTTATTTACAAGTATGTTTATTAATTTTTTTTTTTTTGTTATATAGAAGCACAAACTATCACAGGATTGAATATGTCTACAAGTATACAGGTAGTACATCTATTCTCGCAATTCTTTAAACACTATGTTTTATTGACTATCCTGTGAGTGTTTACAGGCCACAGATAAAACTGTGGCATTTGACAAGTCTTCTAAAGTAGCTTACCTCTAGCCAGCAACTCGTGTAGATGTAACGCAGCGCTGGCGGGCAGGTTGTGTGCCAGCAGGGCGAGGCAGAGCCCCGCCCCGCTCCCCGCCCCGCTCTCCAGCGCTGTGCAGCGCTCCATGAGGCTGTAGCACTGTGAGGGTCGCGGCTGTGGACCAATATACAGACCTCTAGCCAGCAACTCGTGTAGATGTAACGCAGCGCTGGCGGGCAGGTTGTGTGCCAGCAGGGCGAGGCAGAGCCCCGCCCCGCTCCCCGCCCCGCTCTCCAGCGCTGTGCAGCGCTCCATGAGGCTGTAGCACTGTGAGGGTCGCGGCTGTGGACCAATATACAGACCTCTAGCCAGCAACTCGTGTAGATGTAACGCAGCGCTGGCGGGCAGGTTGTGTGCCAGCAGGGCGAGGCAGAGCCCGCCCCGCTCCCCGCCCCGCTCTCCAGCGCTGTGCAGCGCTCCATGAGGCTGTAGCACTGTGAGGGTCGCGGCTGTGGACCAATATACAGACCTCTAGCCAGCAACTCGTGTAGATGTAACGCAGCGCTGGCGGGCAGGTTGTGTGCCAGCAGGGCGAGGCAGAGCCCCGCCCCGCTCCCCGCCCCGCTCTCCAGCGCTGTGCAGCGCTCCATGAGGCTGTAGCACTGTGAGGGTCGCGGCTGTGGACCAATATACAGACCTCTAGCCAGCAACTCGTGTAGATGTAACGCAGCGCTGGCGGGCAGGTTGTGTGCCAGCAGGGCGAGGCAGAGCCCCGCCCCGCTCCCCGCCCCGCTCTCCAGCGCTGTGCAGCGCTCCATGAGGCTGTAGCACTGTGAGGGTCGCGGCTGTGGACCAATATACAGACCTCTAGCCAGCAACTCGTGTAGATGTAACGCAGCGCTGGCGGGCAGGTTGTGTGCCAGCAGGGCGAGGCAGAGCCCCGCCCCGCTCCCCGCCCCGCTCTCCAGCGCTGTGCAGCGCTCCATGAGGCTGTAGCACTGTGAGGGTCGCGGCTGTGGACCAATATACAGACCTCTAGCCAGCAACTCGTGTAGATGTAACGCAGCGCTGGCGGGCAGGTTGTGTGCCAGCAGGGCGAGGCAGAGCCCCGCCCCGCTCCCCGCCCCGCTCTCCAGCGCTGTGCAGCGCTCCATGAGGCTGTAGCACTGTGAGGGTCGCGGCTGTGGACCAATATACAGACCTCTAGCCAGCAACTCGTGTAGATGTAACGCAGCGCTGGCGGGCAGGTTGTGTGCCAGCAGGGCGAGGCAGAGCCCCGCCCCGCTCCCCGCCCCGCTCTCCAGCGCTGTGCAGCGCTCCATGAGGCTGTAGCACTGTGAGGGTCGCGGCTGTGGACCAATATACAGACCTCTAGCCAGCAACTCGTGTAGATGTAACGCAGCGCTGGCGGGCAGGTTGTGTGCCAGCAGGGCGAGGCAGAGCCCCGCCCCGCTCCCCGCCCCGCTCTCCAGCGCTGTGCAGCGCTCCATGAGGCTGTAGCACTGTGAGGGTCGCGGCTGTGGACCAATATACAGACCTCTAGCCAGCAACTCGTGTAGATGTAACGCAGCGCTGGCGGGCAGGTTGTGTGCCAGCAGGGCGAGGCAGAGCCCCGCCCCGCTCCCCGCCCCGCTCTCCAGCGCTGTGCAGCGCTCCATGAGGCTGTAGCACTGTGAGGGTCGCGGCTGTGGACCAATATACAGACCTCTAGCCAGCAACTCGTGTAGATGTAACGCAGCGCTGGCGGGCAGGTTGTGTGCCAGCAGGGCGAGGCAGAGCCCCGCCCCGCTCCCCGCCCCGCTCTCCAGCGCTGTGCAGCGCTCCATGAGGCTGTAGCACTGTGAGGGTCGCGGCTGTGGACCAATATACAGACCTCTAGCCAGCAACTCGTGTAGATGTAACGCAGCGCTGGCGGGCAGGTTGTGTGCCAGCAGGGCGAGGCAGAGCCCCGCCCGCTCCCCGCCCCGCTCTCCAGCGCTGTGCAGCGCTCCATGAGGCTGTAGCACTGTGAGGGTCGCGGCTGTGGACCAATATACAGACCTCTAGCCAGCAACTCGTGTAGATGTAACGCAGCGCTGGCGGGCAGGTTGTGTGCCAGCAGGGCGAGGCAGAGCCCCGCCCCGCTCCCCGCCCCGCTCTCCAGCGCTGTGCAGCGCTCCATGAGGCTGTAGCACTGTGAGGGTCGCGGCTGTGGACCAATATACAGACCTCTAGCCAGCAACTCGTGTAGATGTAACGCAGCGCTGGCGGGCAGGTTGTGTGCCAGCAGGGCGAGGCAGAGCCCCGCCCCGCTCCCCGCCCCGCTCTCCAGCGCTGTGCAGCGCTCCATGAGGCTGTAGCACTGTGAGGGTCGCGGCTGTGGACCAATATACAGACCTCTAGCCAGCAACTCGTGTAGATGTAACGCAGCGCTGGCGGGCAGGTTGTGTGCACAGCAGGGCGAGGCAGAGCCCCGCCCCGCTCCCCGCCCCGCTCTCCAGCGCTGTGCAGCGCTCCATGAGGCTGTAGCACTGTGAGGGTCGCGGCTGTGGACCAATATACAGACCTCTAGCCAGCAACTCGTGTAGATGTAACGCAGCGCTGGCGGGCAGGTTGTGTGCCAGCAGGGCGAGGCAGAGCCCCGCCCCGCTCCCCGCCCCGCTCTCCAGCGCTGTGCAGCGCTCCATGAGGCTGTAGCACTGTGAGGGTCGCGGCTGTGGACCAATATACAGACCTCTAGCCAGCAACTCGTGTAGATGTAACGCAGCGCTGGCGGGCAGGTTGTGTGCCAGCAGGGCGAGGCAGAGCCCCGCCCCGCTCCCCGCCCCGCTCTCCAGCGCTGTGCAGCGCTCCATGAGGCTGTAGCACTGTGAGGGTCGCGGCTGTGGACCAATATACAGACCTCTAGCCAGCAACTCGTGTAGATGTAACGCAGCGCTGGCGGGCAGGTTGTGTGCCAGCAGGGCGAGGCAGAGCCCCGCCCCGCTCCCCGCCCCGCTCTCCAGCGCTGTGCAGCGCTCCATGAGGCTGTAGCACTGTGAGGGTCGCGGCTGTGGACCAATATACAGACCTCTAGCCAGCAACTCGTGTAGATGTAACGCAGCGCTGGCGGGCAGGTTGTGTGCCAGCAGGGCGAGGCAGAGCCCCGCCCCGCTCCCCGCCCCGCTCTCCAGCGCTGTGCAGCGCTCCATGAGGCTGTAGCACTGTGAGGGTCGCGGCTGTGGACCAATATACAGACCTCTAGCCAGCAACTCGTGTAGATGTAACGCAGCGCTGGCGGGCAGGTTGTGTGCCAGCAGGGCGAGGCAGAGCCCCGCCCCGCTCCCCGCCCCGCTCTCCAGCGCTGTGCAGCGCTCCATGAGGCTGTAGCACTGTGAGGGTCGCGGCTGTGGACCAATATACAGACCTCTAGCCAGCAACTCGTGTAGATGTAACGCAGCGCTGGCGGGCAGGTTGTGTGCCAGCAGGGCGAGGCAGAGCCCCGCCCCGCTCCCCGCCCCGCTCTCCAGCGCTGTGCAGCGCTCCATGAGGCTGTAGCACTGTGAGGGTCGCGGCTGTGGACCAATATACAGACCTCTAGCCAGCAACTCGTGTAGATGTAACGCAGCGCTGGCGGGCAGGTTGTGTGCCAGCAGGGCGAGGCAGAGCCCCGCCCCGCTCCCCGCCCCGCTCTCCAGCGCTGTGCAGCGCTCCATGAGGCTGTAGCACTGTGAGGGTCGCGGCTGTGGACCAATATACAGACCTCTAGCCAGCAACTCGTGTAGATGTAACGCAGCGCTGGCGGGCAGGTTGTGTGCCAGCAGGGCGAGGCAGAGCCCCGCCCCGCTCCCCGCCCCGCTCTCCAGCGCTGTGCAGCGCTCCATGAGGCTGTAGCACTGTGAGGGTCGCGGCTGTGGACCAATATACAGACCTCTAGCCAGCAACTCGTGTAGATGTAACGCAGCGCTGGCGGGCAGGTTGTGTGCCAGCAGGGCGAGGCAGAGCCCCGCCCCGCTCCCCGCCCCGCTCTCCAGCGCTGTGCAGCGCTCCATGAGGCTGTAGCACTGTGAGGGTCGCGGCTGTGGACCAATATACAGACCTCTAGCCAGCAACTCGTGTAGATGTAACGCAGCGCTGGCGGGCAGGTTGTGTGCCAGCAGGGCGAGGCAGAGCCCCGCCCCGCTCCCCGCCCCGCTCTCCAGCGCTGTGCAGCGCTCCATGAGGCTGTAGCACTGCCGGGGGTCGCGGCTATGGACAAATATTAATGCTCACAGTGTCTAAAATAGCCACTTTGAAAAATCGGAATATTTAAAAATGAACCTAAAGAAACGAATTATAAGGTTCATTTTTAAATCAGATCATATTCCGATCACACACCGACAGACCGATTCCGCGTAGCATGCGAAATTTTGTTAGTGTTTCGGCTGTATGGCCCTCGAGGCAGGCATATTTCCTCCGGTGAAGCAGTAAAGGTCGACGTAGCGACCAACTGCAAGTAGGCCTCAAAATTACAAAAGTGCGAAATTTGTATATGTGATAATTATACAGTATTAGATAACTTACAAAATGGTAAATGGAACTACTTTATTACACTAATACCTTACTAGACTAACAAATATAGACCCGTGTTTAACAAGTTCTCCAGATATCCTGGTGAGCATGGGCAACAGAGCGGCCACGTGGTCTCCGTCCTGTCTGTAAAGCGACGCTTCCGTCACCGCAGAGTATGCCGCGAAGGCACGCTCCACCAAATCTGGGTTGCAAATCTGAAATTACATTTATATCTAAAAATTCTATTACCTATATAAATACAATAACAACAACTATGCAATATAACAACAACTGCTCCTGTGGAGATTTCAAGATAAAAGCACCTAAGGTTCATCAAAACCTTTCCAGTACATTTTGCATGATTAAGTAACAAACCAAACATACATCATCACACACATAAACTTTCACATTCATATTATTAGTGGGATGGGATTTAACTCAAGTTCTTTGATATGTACATCCATGCGATGTTTTTACCTGCTGACAAGTGAGGCAGGCAAGCAACAGCGAGGACTGGGCGGTGGACTGTGGCAAGCCCAACAGCAGCTGCCACGGCCTAATGTTGCCGCTACGACGAGGGTTGCATGTCAGCCACAGGAACACTGGCCGGAGGAGCTCCAAGCTATTTGATGATACTCTGCAAAACAATTTTTTTACTACTTCATTTCATTGGTAAGCAAGTGAGGTTCAAATATTATATTGAAAGTAACTAAGTAATGTCATGTCTGGTAACTAACAGCTGCCTGCTTGTTGATAAAAATAAAAAATGCCACTAATATAAAATGAGATAGTTTGGATGTGTGTTTGGTTATTTTTTATTTTTATAAATAAAATGTTTATTTCTCTCCACAAATAAGGCTCTTACAAGTAATGTTACAAAAGTTGATATTTATTCAATTATGAAATACTTACATATAGTCAGGATGTGTGCACAGTGCATGCATTTGAACCAACACTTCATCTTCAGCTTTATTCTTTTCTAACACAGTTATAAACGGATGTTGTGGAGACTTGAGGCTGAACTGGCACTTGTTAGGTTGGCCAGGCACCAGGCGGGACTTCAGATCCAGTATTAATAGACCAGCCATTGTGGAAATAATGGCTGAGTGATTGCTGCAGAGATTTGATAATTATGAAACATTTTATAGATTTTCATTCAATAAATATTAAGGATATAACTTTATGTACAGTTATGAATACTTGGAAATATGACACAAGCATAACTTTATTTAGAAAATGTGATGATGTATAAGAAAATATTGCTTACTGTGCGCTAGGAAGTAACGTTACTACGATCGACATTGTCTGGCCTATCTCCATAACACCCAGCTCTACGAGGGCCAGAAGACCCTGACAAGCTGTAAGGCTCACCATAGCATCCTTCGAAGAACATTTCTCCCTCAAAAACTTCAACTCTTCATTCTCAAGAACAAACTTCTGCCTTTCGCCGGGTTTATATTTGGATTTAATCGTTGATATCAATTTGTCTATAGCATTAACTATTAAAACACTGTTGTTTGTGTTCAGTTTGTACTCTATTTCATCCATTTTATTGTAATTTTAAACAATATTTTGGTTCGAAAATATAATGAAAAACCGCAAAAACAAAACAGTTCACCAAACTATGTAACCTTTTGGATTTGACTGATCTGACAGACAGAAAAAATGACATTGACATTGAATATGACAAGATATAGCCAAATTGACTTGACATATCAGCTGTTTTTTTTTGAATTGCAATTTGATTCAAGTTTTTATCGATTCCTGGACAATTCGATTCAAAAAGCTACCCGACCCGATTGACCCCACAATGATTCCATTCCTACCACCCATATTTTCCACCCGACCCATACCCACCCTACACATCCGGCTGTCGGTCACGGTCACGACACGAATCACGAATTCACGATTGTCATGCTGGCACCACACATCGCTATTCGTGTTCGCGTATTTGTCTTATTCGCCCAAATACGACGATGTGAGGAGGCTCTATTCGTCTATATTTGCCTATTCTTCACGAACAAGACGAATACGCGAATACACGAACACCCCGATCCGCCGCTTGTCGGTTTTTTGCCACATATCAAAGGATTGCGAATATGCCGAATACGTTCGTTTGCCGTCCACACATCGCTCGCCCAGTAGTAAGCGGTGCACGACAACGACGGACGTGTTTGTTTACTTAGTTTATTTCATAGATTTATTTACAGCTCGATGCATTAAATGCATCCCTGCATATGGGACCCGCAACATGCATCTCATAAAAACAGAAGCAAAGTTATTGACGCATGGAATAGTATTAAGAAGAGCCTGGAATATACAGGCACTATAAAAGAGCTTAAAAAAAGCGAGATTCTTTGATGGCTGCATATTTAATATAAATGAATTGTTAACATCCACAGCGCCTTCTCCGTGGTCTTTTGACGATTTTGTTTTTATGTTCGCATAACATATACTGATATACTGGTAATTGGCCCGATGGAAATAATAAGCCGCTGCTGCAGTCAATACGTCCATCTTTGCGTTCGATGAGTTTTTACTATAGCAAAAATATTCGTATATGTTCGGCATATTCGCTATTCATGTACGATGTGTAGACGGTGTATTCGCTATATTCGGACTTCGACACGAAATATAGCGAACAAAGCCGAACAAAAACGCGAACACCGAATAGCGATGTGAAGCGCCAGAATCAAATCCACAGAGTACCTTTTATTATACTGAAAGTCAAATCCGTCAAATCAATCAGCTGAAAGGAAATAAATCATTCATTCTCACATTCATTCACCATTCATTTATTTTGAGAGCTTTTCGCTTTTCATGATTCTCAAAAATTGGAAAATTCAAGTAAATAACTAACTTTAAACGAGATGGCTGCACCTCCTCGAGAAACAATTCAAAAACAAATCCAACAGGACTGGGCAAACAGAGAATACATAGAGGTTATTACAGGAAGCATAAAAAAGATTACCGATTTTCTAAATTCTTTTGGTAAGTGAAAGTAACAAATGTATATTTATCCAACACCAGCTAAGGCTCCGCTCCTGTGAGAATTTTGGAATAAAAGGTACCCTATGTTCTTGTCAATACTCCTAACTATGTGTATCCGGAATATCAGGAAGATTGGTTCAGTAGATAAAGCGTGAAGAGGTAACAAACAAACAAACGAATATACAATCTCACTTTCGCATTTATAATATTTGGATTTGTAGTTTTCCTTTCTAACTAAACTGCATTGTTTTTCAAGTCTTGTTCGAAAGGATCTGCAAATAAGATTGTACAAAATTTACAATGTTAGTTTGTTAACACAATCAGAAAAACTTTTCTGCTTTGGACAGCTTTGGTTGATGTAAATGAAATTATTTATGTTGTTAGATAAAAATAATGTTCATAGTTCAATGTGTTCTCTTGAATTTAGATATGTCATGCCGATCCCGGCTTGCTACGCTGAATGAGAAACTGACATCCCTGGAAAGAAAGATTGACTATTTGGAGGCTTGTGTAAGTTCATATTGTCATTTATTTGCCAACTAACGGCCCTTACACAAAGCAATTTTTTGCAGCTATAAAAATCAACACTGGTGTCATGATACAGTTACGCAGCTGCCAAATGCGTGTTTGTATCTCTGCAAAAAGTCACAATGTGTAAGGGTCTTAAGTGTTATAAAACTGCAAATTATTTAGGGATTAATTTTTAAGATTTAAATAGCCTTCCTCGTTTATCAGTCTGAAACAATAATGCCTAGAAAATTAAGTCACAATGTATAGTTTTGATGGGTCGGCAATATAAAGAATGTTGCTGGCAAGAACTGGATTGCGATGGCCCAGGATAGAGAAGGTTGGCGTAGACAAAAGGAGGCTTATACCCAGCAGTGGGTCATGGAAGGCTGACGATGATGATGTATAATTTTGAAATAATATTGTTTTTAATTTTCAGGTAACCAAGGGGGAGACTCTCACATAGTAATTACAGTAACTTTTTATTTATTTATTATTTTGACTTCTAATATTCTATGCCAACAATGGTTACAGGAGCCCATACTGATATTTGATACTATAATCAAAAGACATTGTTTCATATTTAATCAATTATCATGTATATTTAACACCTACAATAGATAGATTAGTGTTTAATGTAAGTCATGTATTCATATAATCTTATCGTAAAACTACACAAAAGTCATAAAAAATATGTAATACTGGGCCTTATTTTTTAGTTTTCAGCTGTTATTTTTGATTCACCTATATGCATGTATTTCCAAATGCCTAGTCAACTTTTGTAAAACGGAAATGAAATTTTGAGGTATTCAGAACTTAGTCCTTCTCAGGTCCTTTTTAGATTTGTCTATATTCAGTAACTTAATAATTACATTATAATCAAATGCATATTCAAGTGTATAGATAAAAAAATAAGAAATGTATAAATATATTGAAATGGCGATGCGAATAGGGTAAAAAAACTAAAAAAAAAATGAGCACCTGATGAAAATGTTGATAGTACATGAAGTAAATAGAGAAATTATTTATTGGTGTCTGATAATTTATTTAAAATCAGTTCTTTTGTAGCCGATTTATTTTTTATAAGTAAAAGCTTGCTTATGCATTGTTCTGTATGCTCTTTTGTGTCTTCCGAATATTGTTTGGACTCCCAATTCTTATGTTACAAAGTGAGGGTAGATATTGATTAGTGAAATAAAGTGCAACTTTCATTGACATATTTCACCTATTATCGTTAAATTTATACATATTGTATTTGCTATAATGGAGCAGCGGCCCAAAATGAGTCTTGGCCTTCGGTAATAAGGGTTTCCATTTATGTCTGTACTTCGCCATCACCTGCCAGATGTATTTCACCTGATTTTTATTTATTTTTATTATATCTTTAAAACCGCTTCTTTACAGTTGGGATTTTGTCTCTTGTTGGTTAAATCTTTTTTACTTTTAAGTTTTTAGATATTTTTTTATAAAATTACAGATTATGAAAATTAAGTTATCATTAATTAAACTATTTAGGTTTACGCGTTAATAATGACATACATAAATGTTAATTAAGTGGATTACTCCAATATTTAAGACTTTATATTAGTATAGTATAAGTATCGTAATAATAATACACAATTATATAACAATATTAATTTTATTTCATTCGGAAATATTTACAATACACTGCTATTTGGGAGTTTAGACTGAAAGGACCAAATATTCGATTGAAAATTAATTTGATTGTGTGTGATAAAGCTGAGGAGCTACCGAGTCCTACGTGGCTTATGTCAGGCGGCGGCAAACTTCTTTTCGGCCTTTTTTATTCTAAATTCTGTTCATAAGATAGACATTGCAACTGTTACTTCATAGTCAGAAACCTGGGTTAAGTTGTTGATGACGTTTATATTTTATTTCTCTCTTACATAGATTCTAACAATACGGCTATCCCTTGTCCGCCACCGCAACTCGACGCGACTATCCCTTTCTTCAAATTTCGCCGCCTGAAAATTTATGAAATTAACTTTTTGATATGCCTAGTAGCCAGGCCCTTTAATCTACAAGTTACATCGTGCCTCAGATGTGTCTCAAAAGCCAAAGAAATCGTAATAAAACATAGAAATCTTACAGAGATCTTGTCACTTTAGTTCAACTTCTTTGTATACACAACATCTGCGTTTGTAATTAGTAGAATCGGCCCCCAGGTTGCGTCTCTATTATAGGGTTTCGATAAGAAAAAGAAAAAAAAATCTGATCATTCTTTTCTCACTGCATGTCCGTCCGCTACTGGAGGTCCTAGGTTCGATTCCCGACCGGGCAAATATTTGAATGTTGCTGGCAAGAACTGGATTGCGATGGCCCAGGATAGAGAAGGTAGGCGTAGACAAAAGGAAGCTTATACCATCGATAAAATATTAGTAACTATAGATGGATATTCACGTACATTGAATCTGTACCTCACCAAATTTGTATTATACTTAGATGGCGCCACTGAGAAGTACATCATCTCGGTTTTCATGAAAATTCCGTGTGTCGCTGCAGTCGTAGTTCAAATACCATACGAGTTAGTTAATATTCAGAGGCAATAGATGGCACCCCATCTCTACAACTACAGTAGGTACCTACCTATGGCAATAGATGGCACCACCATCTCTACAACTACAGATAGGTACCTATCTATACGAATAATAATCGACGTCTACACTACATGCACGAAACGACTATAAAATTACTTATTTATATGTAGGTAGGTCATCGAGATATTTTACTACGTACTAGAGGAGACGCCGAAATACATCGGCGCGTAATCATACGCCAGCCGGCGGCTCTTCGCTCGCTCAGACGGTCGCGACGCAAGCTCTTTGAGTGTTAAGTCTTGCTTGCTCGTGATCAAAAAATCGTGAATTTTCTTCGAAATACGCCCGCGTTTATTACGATACCGTACCAATAATACGAGCAATACATGGAAGTGGGATGGAGTAACTTTCCTTCGGTGAGTTACTAGATAATCATTTTTTAACTTAATTTGTGCTAAATATTATTAGCGGATGCCATGATGCCCATGACGCGTCATTTGTCATAGACTAAGAATTCAGATAGAACAAGTGTAGGTAGAATAACCTGTAATTTCTTGTTATACCTAGCCTACCTTATAAAAGTGATACCATTTTGATAAAATATTATTTATGTACTAACATTGTATTATGTTTGTTTTAGCCAAGAAACAAAAACGTGGCATCAGAATAATAATCGTTTATCTTCTAAGCGGCAAAAATTAATTAAACTTATATTGTTTGAAGGAATTAAATAAATATTACTCACTGAAAAATTATATGGCGTTTATTTTTTTGTACCTATCAAAACTAAAAGTATAATTTGTAATTAGTATACTGCGTTCTAATTACACGCGAACGAAGTCGCGGGCATAAACTAGTATGCAATAAAGAAACAAACATCAATTTGTTTTGTACCTACCAAGTTTTATTCAAAAGATTTGGTAAGTTCAAAACGCGAAACAGATGTCCACTCTGTGGTGTTTGTTATAATCTTGGTCGCAAGTAAACAATAGCCTTGAAGCGCTGTAGCGCTGCTTGTTTCTGGACACTTTAATTATTGCTCCAGCGCTGCAGCGGATTTATTTTAACCTTTACAAAAACGGGACACACATTTTATTTGGAGTAGCGGGACTGGATATCGATATTTTCAAAATACCGATATTTTGACGAAAATATCGATAACGGAATCGATAACTGAAGTAAATACCAATATTTTTATCGCTATTATGGTGAACTGGTATAAAAGTATCGATCATTTTATCGATACACTTAGGCTGCGAGGCGACGTTGCTAGATCGTGCACGTCATGTGTACCGCGGCGCGGCCAACGCGCCGCCGCCGCGCCGCCCCACCGGCGGTCGCCGAGCACGGGACGGCACGGTACGGCAACAGCGCGCGAGTTGCTCGCATGAGCATGCATTCATTTATTTGATGTTTTGTTGTAGTACTCTCGCGACTACCTACTTTTGTATGTTGTGAAAATATTGTGCAAAATAAATAAGACAACTATAATACGAGTATAGAATAAATGACAAGTGTGAATTAGAAATATAGGGTACCTAATAATACTGACAAATGATATAAAATTAATTTTAATGAATATGCGAAGAGGATTTCATATAGCTTTTGCCCGCGGCTTCGCCCGCATGAATTTTACACGGGAACAGTGGCCTTTAGGTAGAGTACCTATCCTATAGCTGTTTCTATATTTCAAAAATATTTGATCGGTGCTGTTTCTTATTCTGGCAATGAGTGTTGCCAGCATTATACGTTTTCCCTTTTCGATGGAAATTACGCACATGTAAAAAAATTTAAAATGTCAAATTTAAAAATTAATATGATAAATATTTAATAAAATAGCTATAAGCTATAATTTAAGTTGTGGCGAAAACTCATTGTTTGTTTGTATGTATGTTTGTTCTTCGATAACTCTAGAACAGTTAAATTAATTTCGATGATATCAAGAATACGTGTAGCAACTATCTATAGAATTTTTAATTTCGTTGCGCAACAAAATCGATTCAGTCGTTTTTGAAATATACGCATAATTTTAAAATAATAATCGCGATGTCTAAGTTCGCGGCGAACCACTAGTTATTTTTATAAATAGGCAATAAAAGTACTCTACGAGTATGAAAAGTAGTTGATACTACAGATATTTACTCACTGATAAGGGTTTAAACAAAAAATATAACTCGAGTAGAGAATTTTTTTGTTACAATTGGCAACACAACTTTCGAAGTACTTAAAAAATGATAATTTGCTTAAAATTTTTGTTTTTTAGGTAGAAAGTACCTACCTACTGTTGCATGGACTCGTAAACTAAATATAATTTCGACGACCTCCGTGGCCCAACGGTCATCACGCCGGACTGCCACACCGGAGGTCCCGGGTTCGATCCCCGGTCGAGTCAAGATGGAAAATTATCTTTTTCAGATTGACCCGGGTCTTGGATGTTTATCTATATATGTATTTGTTATAAAATATAGTATCGTTGAGTTAGTATCCCATATCACAAGTCTCGAACTTACTTTGGGGCTAACTCAATCTGTGTGATTTGTCCGTATATATTTATTTATTTATTTATAATAATTATGCAAGTGTGTGGTAGAGATCTGAAAGACGTGTACTTACGTGGGAAATGTGATTAATTTATTACGTTCACTGCGGTTTTTACTGTTCTTAATGCTGTAGCTCACCGTGTTGTAAATTTTAACACGAAATACAAGTTCCAATATAGATTTACACTTAAAATATCATGCGAAACAATATCTCAATTACAATATATACTTAAATAAATTGTAATCTAAAAAATCTATCTCCTCAATATTTTTTTTTAAATATAAGTATTTATTTGTAATTTTTGAATATTGTTTTCTTATGAAATGGAATAAATAATAAGAATAAATGCGCAAAACCTTCTTATTTCTAAGAATTGCGCCATCTAGTGAATTTTGTGTGGTAAAACGCGGTATGCTTTGACGCGGTTTGATCATGCTTTGTTGGTTCTAATTTTTACGACAAAATACGTGAGATATGCGTGAGATTAAGACTGGTAGCGACATCTAGTTAGACGAGGAACAAGTAACAGCAAGGCACACTTTCATATATGAAGGGTATCCATCTATAGTTATACCCAGCAGTGGGTCATGGAAAGCTGATGATGTATTTGTATTTATTTATTCGTGAACAAAAAAAATATTGTGTTCGAATGCTTATTATAAAAGGACTTAATACTACTTAAACTATACATAAAAATTTATCTAAGGAGTAACAACATTTTTTCACAAGTAGAGCTTTTAACTTTTCAATAAACGTTTTTCGACTACGTATAGCCTTTAATTCTATAGGCAACTTGTTAAAAAGCACCACTGTTTGGTGACGTACACCTTGCTTTATCACTTTCAAATTTGGAGGCATTCCTGGCTTAATTTCTTCCTACGGGTCTTTTCTCTTGCTATCATCTCCTGTTCAGACTCATAAAGATGCCTTTCCTTGTAAAAGTTGTTCAAAAGGACCTGGATGATACTCATGTGACACAAGCTTAGTGCTTAATGTGGGTCGTAGTCTGAGGTCCATTTAAAAAAAAATTGGAGCGATGGTGGCCAAGGGGTAATGACACCCGCCTGAGGTCGGATAGGACCCGGGTTTAAATCCTACCTGTGTCACATGAGCACAGAATTAATATTAGTACACGAGTTTGTAGACCAATATGACTCATGTATGGTAGTTTTCTCATAGACCACCACCTGCTTCCGGTGAAGGAAAACATCGTGAGAAAACCTGCACATTGGCTGACTGTTTAGTTTACTAGTGTGTATACGGCTACTGCCACTAGATGGCGGTAGTCGTAAAAGTCATGTCAGATGCCTCTAGGCGACTCATCGAAATACAACTACTGTAGTACCTACATAATATCTCGATGAGGCGACTTGAATAAAATCTGACACCGTGTTAGTAATGACACACTCGATAAGAAAAAATAAAAAAAAAACTGATAAGGTTACCTCATCTCATGAACGAGATGGACCGCCATCCTAGCGGCCGTGGCAGCCACCGGATGCCCCACCGTTACTGCTCCTCCATCCACGTTCACTTTTCCAGGGTCTAGATTAAGCTGTCGGCTTGTCAATATGGCTTGCGACGCGAAAATGTCGTTTATCTGTGAAGAAGATGAAGTTGCCATTATATACGTGTATCCTTAACATGTATTCCATTGCGAAAATTAATTTATAGACCTAACCCAGGCGACGATTTGATCAAATCGGTCAATCATCAAAAGGTGGATCCAGCCTTCGCGTCAGGGGGTCACATGGTCGAGTGTGCGTGGTCTAGTATAGAAAATATTATATACATAGAAGGTCCCAATATGTCTGACCACGACCCCCGAATGGTGTTATTGATTCAAATTACTAAGTGAGGTGTTTATTATAGACTGGTGTAGTGCCCGACATAGCCCGCAGAATCGCGAAACTTAAGTGGCAGTGGGCGGGGCACATAGCTCGTAGAACAGATAGCCGTTGGGGCAGAAAAGTTCTCGAGTGGCGACCACGAACAGGAAAAGGTAGTGTTGGCAGGCCTCCCACTCGGTGGACCGACGACCTGGTGAAGGTCGCGGGATGCGCATGGATGCGGGCAGCGCAGGACCGGTCGTTGTGGAAATCCTTGGGGGAGGCCTTTGTCCAGCAGTGGACGTCTTTCGGCTGAGAGATGAGATGGATGATGAGATGAGTGCCACTGCATTGTGTAGGCCTCTTCCTACTTTTTCCGCAAATATCTGCTTGGGGCAGCATATTATAAACCTTCGATGACAATTCACCTCAAACAAATCCACTTGCTGTGGACCAACTCCAGTTGTATCAAACAGCATCTTGATAGCAGGAACAGCTCCCAAGCCGGAGCTGGTCACGTCCCCGGCGACGCAAGCCCAGCCTGCCACCCTGGCCAGCGGAGACAGCTGGTGCGATGTGACTGACTGCTCGTCTGCTAGTAGCAGGGCGGCGGCGCCGTCTGCCGGAACCTGGGTATGAGTTGATATAGATACAGTATCATGCTGGCTCTAAAGGAAAACAGAGCTAAGACTCGAAGGCCACGCTTAGTTGGATATTGGGTTTATTGAGGTATACAGATGTAATGAGAGGTTAATGCTAGATCATCGTGGTGATCATGTTTTTTTTTTATAATCTGCACGGGAAACAGCTGGCGCTTTTTATCGATTAGATACAGTTGATGTCTTTCCTCCTCCCATCAAGAACATCCCTCCTTCTCCTTACGAAACAAAGAAGATGATACTTACAGCAGAGTTCCCATCAGTGACAATCGAGCCAGGCAGTGCAGCCAGCCTTTCGGAACTGATGTCTGGATCTGGTAACTCCTCTTGTTTCACAGAGATCTCTTTCTTCTTGATCGTGGCTGTCATACTTGTCAGTTCGTTGGCGAAGAGATTTGATGCTTGAGCTGGAAAAAGATACTTTTATAAAAACCGGCCAAGTGAGAGTCAAACTCGTGCACAGAGACGATGCGAGTTTTCAAGATTCATTTATGGATTAGTAGTAAGTTTTTCCAATCACCTGCCTTCCATTTCAAATGGCTCTCTAGCGCATATTTGTCAGCGTCTTCTCTCGTCACCTGGTACTTCTTCGCTAACTCTTCAGCGGCTTTTTTTAACGTTAATCCTGCGTGGCTGTCGACGAACTGAGTGGTCACGTGGTCTTCGAACTGGTAGGAACTGCCGAGGAGGGTCCCGAACCGTACGTTTCTGACGAGGTGCGGTTGTGTTGATAGCTGCTCTGTTCCACCGGTGAGGGTAACCTTCGCTAGGCCTGTTAAGATCTCCTGAAAATGCATGTGAATCGTTTTGTTAAACGATGAGTCTACAGGCTGAGAATAATAAATCACAGTACAGAAGAAGGTAGCTACTAGCTTTTTAAATGGGCAGATTGGAAGCTGATACCCTTTTTATTAGTCAGGAATCTGAGAATGATGCCCAGCCGGACTAGCTAAAACCCCAGAAAATTTTATTTCCTGAGATTGGATACAGGGTTATTTAAAAAGTACCAACCAAAGCCCCATTGATGACGGCCTGCAGACCACTCCCCGCAGGACTTGTTGATGCCTAGTGCTGGCTTCTCAATCGGCACTCCTGAGTAGATGCCGCAGTATCTTGGAGTCTTCCCACCGTCGCGTTGGCTGAGCTGAAATTTGAAAATCATTTTTTATTTGATAGAAGCTTTTTGAAGCGACGGTAATCGATTGACATGGACTCTGCTTCTAAAATGTTTTCCGTCAATAGATTCTCTTTCCTCATAGTCGTATGGCTGAGGGTTGTGGTAGTCACTTTGAATGAATCGCACGAAATGACTTTCTTGGCATTGTTAGTGACGTGGGTTTGCCATTTCCTTCTACATTCGACGCATTCATCAATTAGGATGTAGGTTTCCTCACGAAGTATTATTTCACTAGAAGCAAGTGGCCGTCCATTGTAACTACATGAGTCAGATTGGTATACAAACTCATGAGGCACGAGTAAGATTGAAACTGTCGCCCTTTCGGACGTAAGTCGAGCGGCTAGTCTGTTCCACTATAGCGCTTCAATAGGTGTTGACCATGTCAAGTCGGTTATTAATGGTGATCACCACAAAGCCGAAACTCGTCGATTATCTCTTTTCTACCGTAGCAGAGGAAGGAAGTACCAATGTGTTATTTGGTCACTGGTAGTGAGTTGAGAAATTGTAGTGCCAACCGGTCAGTGATGGTGGTGGTGCTGGTGAGCTTATTGGTGGTCAGATGGTACGGAGGGAGTTGAATGTAGAATTAACTTACAAAATGAACATTTCCTACGAAGGTATGGTCGATGGCCTTAGGGTCTATATTGGCGGACTGTATGGCTTCTCTGGCGGCTGCAGCGAACACGTGACACGCTGGTGTTTCACGCAGGGAGCCGCCATATTTGCAAAATGGCGTCCGTTTCGCGCCAACTATGAATATGCCTGGAAATATTTCAGTTTTATAAATTTTTAGATTGGACTGGATGCTTTAGGTTCGGGATTATGTTCACATAGTTTGTGGTGGGGTGATTGTAACTTGACGTTCGACGACTGTTAAGTTGAGACAAAGCCATGAACACGACTCGTTCAAGGGGGCTTGCCAAGTCGGTTTAATAAGGCCTCTGAACTCTGAACCCCAAATATTCATGAAACTAAATAAAACAAGCTAATTATTAAAAAATAAAAAACACGACTGACAACTCACATAGCCTATGTCATTCGGGCTAATGCAAGGAATCTAAAAATACCTCTTACATCAAAATGTGTTAAGCCGTTCAGGACTTATGGTGGAATAAAGAAATTACATACATACATACATGAACGCTGAAAACATAACACTCCTTTTTTGGTCAGTCGTGTAATAAAAAAGAAATAAATTGCTATGCCAATTTGCTTGATTATTTTTAATTCTTTTGTGTTATTAACTGATACAGATCACACAATATTTTATCCTTGCATTTGAAGTGGAAATAGATAAGTTCAGATTATCTAAATAAAAATAAAACTGATCTATGTTACTTAATAATATAATATCTACTGACCTTTGCTTGGTATCACCATAATAAAGATAAATAACTACAGATAAAAAAGTGGGCTGAGATACGTACGTATTTACGTGCTACAGAATCTTTGTGAAGAATTATGTACCCCAGTACCTATCTATCTTTGTTTTATCAACTGTTAATGCACAGTGATATTATTATATCTACATTTTAAGTAAACATATTTTATCAACGCAGAGCCGAAACCGCTGTACGTAGAAATTTAAACTTTGCAGAGATTTTCTTTATATAGGGGCAGGTAGGTGACACCTAGCATCACCCTCCGTGGCTCATGTGGGTGGGCACTAAGAAAAGAATTTGCATACCCCCTTCATCTAAACCCGCCTTTTAGGCAACTTCAGACGCTATGGATTTCGATGCCGTATTCACGGTTAATATTATTACGTGCTTTAAATAAGGGCTTTTCCGAGACCTAAATTTAAAAAAAATAGTTTCAGATGAATTCAAAAAGCAAAAATGCACGGTATTGGCATTAAAAAAAAAAACTAATAAAAAACATCTAAAAAGTATCAATATTGTGATTTGTGCAACTGTCAAACTATTATGTGTTTTTTTTCTGCCTCTGGCTGACAATAAAAAGTGCACAATATAGGTACAGCCATTATTACGACTCGGCTTTCAATAAAACGCCATCTGTTGAGCCTTTTTTATACTGATTTTTTTTTCTTAATTAAATGTCAGAAAAATCGCTCATTGTGTTACGATAATTTCTTGAGGAATGCATACAAAACTTCTTCGTTCGTTATTTGTAGGTATGTATTCTCTTTACTGTGTAAAACTGGTGGAAAACGTTTTGATTAAATCAAAACAAAAATGTTTGCAAGTTTAAAAAAAATCCGTTAGGTTTTTGTTCCTTTTTGGAGAAAAGGTAAAAATAAATGAAACAAGTTGTTAGAAAAATACGTATCGTGTAATAGAAAATAAACATTCAACAGTAAATACTTAAGAATTAGAATTTATAAATGCGAACAAAATACAATTTCTTATAAATTGTTAAAAAAATATTTAAAATAACAATAATAGGATATTAATAATTATGTTCTTACATATTCTAAGCTTTTTTATATGCAATTTTTTTCTCCATGTATCCGTTGAGGCTCACTCAACGCAAGGGTTTTAACAACAACAATGGAACACAATTTTATAATTTTATTATAGTTTAATTACATAAAGGGAATTGTTTTAGTGTATAACCCTTAAATTCGAATGGCTTGAGCCATGTGTATAAGGCACTCATTATATACATAGTCTGACACGAGACACATACAAAAGAAGAGGTAGATAGAAGAACCGACTCTATTTTGTATAATTTAGATTTTTAATTACATTGGATAAAATTATACATAGGTATCATGAAAAACCTTTACAAAAATAAAACCTTATAAAAAAAGTGTAAATGTCTTGTGTCAAACAAAAATAAAGATCTGAGGCGGATTAGCCTAGTAGCAAGAATAGCAAATGCCTCCGGGCCTCCGAATTTGGGGTGCACCAATTTGGTATGCTACGGGCCCATCATGTCAAGATGACCTTTTCTTATGAGGAATGCTACTAGGCTTAACCCGCACTGATAAAGATATAGTCTTTATATGTAAATCATTTAGACAGTCTCCAGAAGAATGGCAATGCCTTGTCCTCCCCCGATGCAGGCAGACCCAATACCCCTTTTCAGGCCTCGGCGTCTGTAAAAAAATTGAAATATCAATTGATTGGTAAAATAATTTTTGGGAAAACCTTTATGATCTCCATGGTTTGACCCCAAAAAGGTACAATTACATGTATTCGTACCTATAGGTACTAATTTTCATAGGTATTTGTTTGCAATACTGGGCAATCTTGTGATCGTTTTCGTTTTTGTCAGGCCTCTTAGTTCTTATGGGCCTTCAGTATTGTCCATTTAACGATGGATGATATATCCAAAATAATCGAGTGTGGTGTCGAATGAAAGATATATTGCTCTTATCAAATAATCGGTTTATGATAAGAATAATGACACCTACCAATACAATATTGTTGTGTCCTAGTTTTGATATAAAACATTTAAAAAAAAATAACTCCCGTGACTCGCAACCAGCAAGCCTCGTCGCAGGTCGGTAGTCACTTAGTTTCAACTCTATCTCAAGATTATAAGGTTCAAATTGACGTCGCAATACTCTCCATCTGGAAGACCTACCTAAGTTCATGGGTCAAATGCGCGGTGATCCTGGCTCCTGAAGCTCCAACGGGGTGCCCCATGGCGACAGCGCCTCCGTTCACGTTCAGTTTGCTCTGGTCCAGCTTCAGTTCCTTGATGCATGCCAGGGTTTGGGCGGCGAACGCTTCGTTAATCTGGAAATTATATTCTGTCAGATTTAGAACATGAAAACTTAGTTCTCAGATCATTTTCAAAGATAGAGAGGACCCGACACACTGCCCTGTAGTACTCCATATTCTTTGTTTTAATTCAGGTGATCTATGATATTACATGGTACTTCATGGATAAATGGTAATAGATTAGTAGTTTTGTATTGGGGATTGTTCAATGTCCTTGTTTACTAAAATTGTTAAAAATTACCTCAATCAAGTCAATATCGTTGAGTGTGAGTCCAGTGACTTTCAGAACATTCTGGATAGCAGGCACAGGTCCGATGCCCATAATGCTGGGGTCCACACCCACGAAGGACCAGCCCAGGATGCGCGACAGGGGCTTGAGGCCGTGCTTCTTGACGGCGTCCTCGCCTGCCACGATTAGAGCTCCGGCACCGTCATTAACGCCCTGTAATATGAGGAGTTTTAAGGATTTTCTTTAACATATCTAAGGTGGACTTTTAAGCCACTAATATGAAGATAACCTATGAACATACCGAAGAATTGCCAGCAGTGACAACGCCTCCCTTGCGGAATAGAACTGGCAGTTTGTTCAGCGCCTCAACCGTGGTTTCTGGACGAGGGTGCTCGTCTTTGTCTACAATCACTTCTTGCTTCTTCACTTTCACTGTGACGGGCGACATTTCTTCTTTAAAAGCACCGGCATCGTGTGCTGTGGAATATAAAGTTCTGTTAGTACAGTTTGCTGTTTCATCATCATTTTAGCCACGGAATTCCACTGCTGGAAATAGTCCTCCCTTTTCTTGGTATTCGCTGATTGCTAGTTTACACTTGCCTCCGTACCACCTACCGAGAAGGCTGGAATTTAATCAGTTTTAAGGCTGTTTCCATCACTGTTTATTTTGAAGTAAGATTGATGGAAGACGAAAAAGACCTCAATTAAAAAAAATAATTTCGATTCTTACCTGCTTTCCACCTCCTCTGCGATTGGATAGCGAAGTCATCCACTTCGCCCCTCTTCAGCCCATATTTCTCTGCCAGATTCTCGGCAGTCTGGGGCATGGTGAATTTGCAGAAAGTGTCAAGAGAGCTGGCAGTCAAACTGTCTTCGAACGGAATTTGGGTACCCAAGGATGTGCCAAACCGAACGTTTCTGACGACAAAAGGCACAGCAGACATGTTTTCTGTACCACCGGCGAGGGATACTTGGGCCGAACCCGTCAGGATATCCTGGAACAAGGTATTATATTATTGGGGCTATTCAACACCTTTAAGGATAGTGGTAGTAGTAACTACACCCTTAGGGGCTCGTGGCAAATTCCTGACAACGAAACAAAAAGGCTAATAAAGCGTGGGGCGCAGTTTGATGCGTTCTCTGATCAACAACTGGAGCCAGGCCTTTTTCCCGTACGAGTGGCACATTTCGGCTGGTAGCCCGTGGCATTGTGGAGGCATATGCAATCAACTGAGATTCAGCGAACCATTGATGGAGTCTATGAGAGAGATGGAGTTTATTGAAACGTAGTTTGGGTGAATCTTTTTGTTTACCTGCACACTGTTGACCACAGCCTGGAACCCTGAGCCGCAGAGCCTGTTCACACCCAGAGCTGGCTTGTCCTGTGGCACTCCTGACTTCCAGAGCCGCGTGGCGAGGGGCCAGGGCTCCGTCTGAGGTACCGCTGAGCTGAAACATGGATAAAAGTTAGATATTTTGTGGATATTTATTAACAACATAAGGCCAAAGCAACCAAATTGAATCAAAAAATGCTAAGATGTCTATTGTGGAGTCCAAGGGCCTAACTAAAGCTGTTACCAGTGTCGTACGTATATTCGTGCTAGATTATGATGTCAAAGCTCTACACAATAGGTCGTAAAGCTTAATTTAGCTTGCGCTAGCACGTAGCTACCTAGAACAGACGATGCAATTTCAAGGTAGTAAGGCTCCAAGACTCCTATCTAACTTGAAATAGCCTCTATCTTTTTTGGCTTCCGTTCTTTGCTTATCGAAACTTTATTTCGATAATTTCTGACCTAGCAAGCTATCAAACATAAGGTTTATTTTGACAGATCTAAGAACCAGCAATTGAAACAATATCCAAAGTACTCACCCCATTGACCTGTCCCACGTTCACAGTGTCGATGATCTCAGGGCTGATGGAAGCAGCCTTGAAGGCATCCTTAGCAGCTACGGCCAAAAGGTCTGAGGGGTGCACATCCCTGAGCATACCGCCCATACGCCCGAACGGCGTTCTTTTGGCGGCCACTATGTAAATACCTGGAGATAACAGGTATTTAAGGAAAACGTAATACTTAGACGCTGGACCCTAATCCTAGTTGATTGACTGGTTGCAGTCCTAGGGCTTTTATGCCTATGTTAGGTTCAAAAGGAGTTAAGTATTTATCAAGGAGTTTGAAAGTACTACATACATATCGACCTAAATAATATTTTATCTATCGGGCACTTTATTATCTACGATTCGGTCAAGTACGATCCTGTTCAAAGTAGGGTAACCGAGTGAAAAAAAAACTTCGTGGTTACTATGAGGTGACAAAACGGGGTAACAACGAGTCCGACGGAAGTGACGGAACGTAGTAGGACGAAAAATGTTGTACAGAAATCAATTTTTTAAATTTACAAAAAAAAAATTAAATTACTCCGCTGCGCCTTGGGGACCGATACCGACCCGTGGTCCAACGGCTATGTCCAACGAGTTGTACCACGGGTAAGTAAAACTATCCCTGGTCCACCCAGTTGGACCACGGGTATACTAGCTTCCCCGTGGTACAACCGGTTGGACCATGGAGAATTAAAATCAACAGTCCAACAACAAAATGTTTGTTTACCCGTGGTCCAACTACTTTAATAAAAAGGAAAAAAAGTTTTATATTGTTTTGAACTGCAATTAGATTGGAAACACCACAGGACTCCGTGATAACTAGATAGATAGCCAACATTTAGCTCATCATAAAAGACAAATCGTACAGTCGAAGGCAGATAAACCTGACCCCCTGATATAGGATTCAGTGAGGTAGGGTGTCTGTTTTATATGTCCCCGACTGTACCTAGACTCAAGTATCCTCTAAATCCTTGTTATTATTTCATTAGGTACAGTGGACAGTAACCTTGTCCGAGATCGTAAGGTTCAAGATCATCAATAAACCATGTGTACAAACGGCAGCGAACTACTTCCCGTCCGTATTTACGGTATTACCTACTTGAATGGACATTGAACTGAACGAATTAGGGTTTGAACGTCCATGAATGAATGAAAACAGTCAAGTTTATTTATACTTGTTTATAACCCTAGCTTCGACCTAGGAACCTGGTTAAATACCTACTTCAGATATTGTTCCACTAAAGTAGGTAGGTAGGTTAAGTGCAAACTATACGTAGGTATGCCTAATCTCAAATTATTAACTCAGAGTCCAAGTCTTAAAACAAATAAATACCTATAGTCTGTTTATTAAAAGAATATGTGTAATTAGCTATTGTACATACCCTTATTTACAGCGACAGACATGATTGTAGATGTAGTTGCGAACAGGCACGTAAATAACGAAAAAAAAAAATTAAATAAACAACTACACGTCCCTCCACAAACGGGGACAGCAAGAAATGATAATATGTTATCAAAATGTTGATTATAACCGGTCTTCGAGCGCGGCAAAATGTGAAAACTGACAACACGACACGACTAGAGGTACGAGGTGTTTATCAACTGCACACAATTTACATTTACATACAATCGGCGGCGATTCTTTCGACATTTTTTATATGGATATGGTGGTACTATTTTCCATAAGTATATTTGTTTACCTAGGTTTTCATAAAAAATGCTCGCTTACCTACCTACTTAAATCCCTTTTGTTTACTAGATAAGTAGGTACCTACCTAGATATTTCGTAACTTTATAAAAATCTAATTTCTGTTAAATGTGTTTTTCGGGAAAAATATTTTGCTTTTATTCTAGAGCAGTTACATGCTAGCTGCACTCCCGTGAGAATTTGAGATAGTTTCTTGCGCTATACCAGTTCGGGGTTTTATTTTACCCTTGTGCCTAATTGCTTCGAAATTCGTCCAGTAGTTTTTGCGTGAAAATGTAACAAACATCCATTCGCACAAAGTTTCACATTTATAATACTAGCTGCACCACGAGGCACTGCTCTCGCAGGAATTTCGGGATAATACTACCGTTTGACTTTTATTGAAATCCGTCCAATAGTTATTGCGTGAAAGGTTACCTATAAATAAATAGGTAGGTAAGTAGTAAGTACCTTAGTTTATAATTTTTTTCTCTACCACACAAAATTATATTTTTTTTTGACCACTCTCAACGCCCTAAGTTTGTCCTATTGAGATCTTTTATGATATAGGTTTAAGAGCAGTTGGGCGTTGGGCATGTCAAAAGATGAGCCATAGATTGGATAGCTTCCCAATCACAGCTATCAAACTAGACGAGACCACCTGACTCGGTTTTCCGGCATCTCCTAACACCAGCTCGGAGTCTGTTTAGAGTCCTCCAGACTGCCCAGAGTACTGTAGAACCACTATTACTGTAGAACGAGAAAGCGATGAGTCTGCATTTTTTGTAATTACAAAATATCAGGTAACTAAGACGTGACATATCTTAGATAGGAACCTCATCAGGGTGGCATTATCATTCCCCTGTACTTTGGAATGGCCTATCATGTATCCCAAACTATGCTTTATCTGAGATTCCAAAGTGCAGAGGAATGATAAAATGCCACCAGAGGCTCAATAATAATCTAGTTACTGCTATCAGGATCAACGGTTCCTGATATCAGTTGATTACAGTTGTTATGTAAGTCAAAGTGCCTTTGAGTGGAGATTATTTTATTTGTTTGCTGCCTTATCATTCCGAAACTTGGTACTGAACCGGTTTGGAATGTTAAGAGTAAAATATAGGTATGAATGACTACGAAAACAGGAGCGCGTACCAGGGGACCGATTCTACTAAATACAAACGTAGATGTCGTTATCTTAAGATCCAAAAAAATTGAACTAAAGCGACATAAGATCTCTGTAAGATTTCTATGCTACGAGTATTACGATTTCTTTGGCTTTTGACACAGAATTAATATTAGTATGCTTTTGAGACACGTCTGAGGCACGATATAGTACGTTTGTACTTGTAGTGTAGAATCAAGAGCCATCTATACCGAGGTTATTTTCCACTCTGTTCACCTGGGTGAAAAGAGTAGACTTTTTAGTAGGTATCTTCATTTCACCCCGAAAATTTCTTCAGGTGAATCGATTCGACAAAATTAGTGTAATTTATTCACCTTGGACTTAATTCACCCAGGTGATATACGGCCACTTTTTAGAATTTGATAACCCGCGTACAATCTCTCAAATTAAAAGCCCTGTTATTATATTTAATCATTTAATGCAAATTAAACCTTAGAAGAAATTCAAAAGTGATTGTAACGGTTAAGAAAATAAAATAATTTAATCATTTTCTTTAGTGCGATATATTATTTTCTTGTTCGGAATGGTATGTAGTAATAAAATAAGTTTAAATTAGGTGGGTACTTTTATAGTACATTACGAAACAAGTGTGGCAAAGTTGGTCACACTCAGCTTTATTAGCGCCTCTTGTGCGTAATGACCAAATGCACACGTGTATCGTACGTACGACGTTTTTCAACACACTGTGAGTAAAAAAAAATAATGTGGTCCTAACATCTAATTATCGGAAAACGATTGCGCCCTTTTGTCATTCCTCCACTTTATAAAACATTCGTATGCCGCCAAATACTTACGTTTGATTTTGGAGGCAATAAACTATTACTTGCATTACGCGCCTCGTTAATGATTTTAGGTGGAGTTAAATTTACATATTCTTCCATACTAGTCGACATTTTATTAAATATTTAATATGCTAACACGGCGAAAATCGGAAAATGTACCTAACAAACACAACATAATAAATATAGTCTTGTTTTTTATTCGCGTGCCGTCGCCCGCCGCCCCGCGCCGTGCGCAGTTAGCGCGCGGTGCACGCTGCGGATGGTATATCGCCATACAGTCAGTGCTTGGCTGTTCTGTTCTGTTCTGTTCTGTTCTGTGCCCTCCCAGCCAGTGGTTAAACTGCAAGAGTTTAGGGCTGGGTCCACCTCCGAGGGGTGCACTTTCCACGAGAGAGCTGAGCCTGGACGTTATGTACATTCTCGTTCTCGTGCCGTGGAGGAGTGCTCCACTCAGACGTGAATCCCTAATCCCCAGCTCGAGAAACCAGTTGGGCACGTAGACGAGATTGGGAATGTGGGGCGGGGCAGCCAGGATAGGAGTGATGGGATGTTTTTAGAACCGACCGAATTCTAGCATCAAATCAGTATGGGGAAGATAGATACTATACTTGGTGTGTAATATATATATGGAAAGGAAATAGGCTGCGATGATGTTATGTGTGTCCAAGTCTTCATGTTGTTGTTCCCCTGGTTGAAGGCCGGGCCTCATGCAGAACTCGCTGATGTCCACGCGCCGATGCGAGGCCGAAGGCCGAGCTAATGATGTCATCGCTGATGTCCGAGCCGCGCCGATGCGAGGCCGAAGGCCGAGCTAATGATGTCATCGCTGATGTCCGCGCCGCGCCGATGCGAGGCCGACGGCCGAGCCAATGTTGTCATCGCTGATGTCCGAGCCGCGCCGATGCGAGGCCGAAGGCCGAGCTAATGATGTCATCGCTGATGTCCGCGCCGCGCCGATGCGAGGCCGACGGCCGAGCCAATGTTGTCATCGCTGATGTCCGAGCCGCGCCGATGCGAGGCCGAAGGCCGAGCTAATGATGTCATCGCTGATGTCCGCGCCGCGCCGATGCGAGGCCGACGGCCGAGCCAATGTTGTCATCGCTGATGTCCGAGCCGCGCCGATGCGAGGCCGAAGACCGAGCTAATGATGTCATCGCTGATGTCCGCGCCGCGCCGATGCGAGGCCGAAGGCCGAGCCAATGTTGTCATCGCTGATGTCCGAGCCGCGCCGATGCGAGGCCGAAGGCCGAGCTAATGATGACATCGCTGAAGTCCGCGCCGCGCCGATGCGAGGCCGAAGGCCGAGCCAATGTTGTCATCGCTGATGTCCGAGCCGCGCCGATGCGAGGCCGAAGGCCGAGCCAATGTTGTCATCGCTGATGTCCGAGCCGCGACGATGCGAGGCCGAAGGCCGAGCTAATGATGTCATCGCTGATGTCCGCGCCGCGCCAATGCGAGGCCGAAGGCCGAGCCAATGTTGTCATCGCTGATGTCCGAGCCGCGCCGATGCGAGGCCGAAGGCCGAGCTAATGATGTCATCGCTGATGTCCGCGCCGCGCCGAAGCGAGGCCGAAGGCCGAGCCAATGTTGTCATCGCTGATGTCCGAGCCGCGCCGATGCGAGGCCGAAGAAAACAAAGTAAGAAAACCGGTAACCTTAAATAACATTATCACTAATATAGAATGGGATCAAATTATATAATGGTAGATCAATGTTATCAAATTAAATTCAGACTAAATAATTGTCAAAACATTGTCACAATGTTTTGACAAAGCGTACATTGTTTGAATTGGTAACCAAAAATGAAAAGTCAAAGCATCTTATAATTTGATCCTATCTGTTGGGTGATCTCTACTTATAATACAGTTGATTATTTAAATCCTTACATTAGTACCTAATTTCACTATATGAAATTGTATTGTAACGACATATTAATTCTAAGCCCTTAAGTATTTTTCTGTTTTATTACTAATAACTTTAATTTACCTATGAATATTGATGCGTCTCAACCCAATTACTGCATTTCTTTAAAACGAATCATTATAATCTGAAATGCTAATTATCGACGTTAAGTAGGTACATTAAACTTAAGAACATATTGAAACAATTACCGTCACTATGTTAAGTCAAACATGGATTACATTTATGGGGCGATTTCTCATTATCTACCTGTATTTCAAGTCTTAACTTTTACATTAGATGACCAATGGTTGAGTTGCATTATACATGATAAAATATAAAATTGAAACTCCAAAAACTTTTGTTATGTAACGTTGAAATAAAATCCTTACATGCAAATTACAGTTGCTGTAAAAAAGGTGAATTTTACTATAAAATACCAGATACAATCTTTTATTATGTCTATACATTCATAATATTAAATTAATTGTTATCAAATTACATTAACTTCGGTTTTCTAAATAATGTGTCACAGTATTTCGTGTAGGAGCTTCAGTTACAGTCGTTTATAAAGGAGCTTTTAAAACATTAAAATTAACAACAAATAATATTGCTTGACTTTAATTTATGTACCTAAGGTAAGTTTATTAGGTAGTTGAATAATGTTAATTTTACAATACAAAATCAGATCGCTTTTATCATGGCATTTTCAAACATTATATTATTGTATCTAATGCTAATTAAGCCATAAAATGAAATACCTATATATCATCAGAAAAGAAAAAGGTAACTATTATAGCACTCAGTTTAAGTCTCAGTTCTACATTATGAAGATTTGAAAAATAACACTATTTGTGTTGAATTTTGAGTATTTGTATAGTTTTCGAAAAGGTTAACCCTTAAGTGAATCAAGGTAAAAATACTAGTCTGTACAAATTGTAAAAAGGTAACTGAACTGGTAACTGGTAATCAACATTCAACACATTATATCGGAAAATTTCATTGCATGACTCATTTTTAAAAAAGAAATCTTTTTAGAATGGATTGTTTTAATATTTTTTTTTTTATGTCAAGATCACTTAGGGTTGCCGGCCATACTATTATTGTGCCATAGTAAGTTTTGCAGTATATTTTGCGTCTGCTTAATATATACATTTTAACGAATTATATCTTCAAAAATATTATAATAATAAATAATAATAACTAAATAATATTTTACTAGCAAATGTTGGCAATCCTACTCCTAATACTATAGTATATACTAATATATAGTATATACCTATGTGTAGGTAATTATTTGGACAAACAGTTACGAGAACGGTCATACCCTTGATATTGTACCAGTGACGTTCGAAGTGGCTCAGCATGGCTCTGTGCACACGATGTGGCGCAGCTCCCTCTCACGTCGCGGCACAGCTCCTCTCACGGCGCGACGCAGCTCCTCACAGGGCGCGGAGCAGCTCCTCTCACGGCGCGACGCAGCTCCTCCTCCACGGCGCGGCATAGCTCCTCTCACGGCGCGTCGCAACTCCTCTCACGGCGCGGCGCAGCTCCTCTCACGGCGCGGCACAGCTCCTCTCACGGCGCGACGCAGCTCCTCTCACGGCGCGACGCAGCTCCTCTAACGGCGCGGCACAGCTCCTCCCACGGCGTGGCGCAGCTCCTCTCACGGCGCGGCGCAGCTCCTCTCACGGCGCGGCGCAGCTCCTCTCACGGCGCGGCACAGCTCCTCCCACGGCGTGGCGCAGCTCCTCTCACGGCGCGGCGCAGCTCCTCTCACGGCGCGGCACAGCTCCTCCACGGCGTGGCGCAGCTCCTCTCACGGCGCGGCGCAGCTCCTCTCACGGCGCGGCACAGCTCCTCCCACGGCGTGGCGCAGCTCCTCTCACGGCGCGGCGCAGCTACTCTCACGGCGCGGCACAGCTCCTCCCACGGCGTGGCGCAGCTCCTCTCACGGCGCGACGCAGCTCCTCTTACGGCGTGACGCAGTTCCTCTTACGGCGTGACGCAGCTCCTCTCACGACGCGGCACAGTTCCTCCCACGGCGCGGCGCAGCTCCTCAAACGACGCGGCGCAATCTCCTCTCACAGCGCGGTGCAGCTCCTCTCCCGGCACAGCGCAACTCCTCATACGACGCAGCGCAGCTCCTCTCACAGTGTGGCTCTGCTACTAGCACTGCGTAGCCCTGCACCCTACACGGCGTAGCTCTGCACCCTGCACGGCGTGGCTCTGAATTTGCCGTTTCCGAAGTACCGCTGCAAAAGGTTTAAATCCCAGCACGATGAATGTTGCTAACACAAATTTCAAATATGATATGCCTAGACGTGTAGGTAACAAAGTGCGAGTATATAATTTTCATTTGAAAAAGTCTAATCAAAATGGTATGTTTCTAAAATGTAACTAATAATTTTACCCAAAAAGTAGTTTGATAGTTTATTATATAATGTTTGCCATTACTTGAATAAAATATAGTTAATGCATACCTACACTTACATTACTCACTTACTTAAATTAATTAACTGAGCTTACTGTACTTACTTAAGTGTAAAAGTGTAAGTACATATTTATGTACATTATATATACGTATGTAAGTATATATTTAAAAAATAAGCAAGTTGTTTTTCTACATTTTCACTATTTTGTGATGTTTTTCAATACATTAAATATTTTCTCCAATCAAACTGCTTGAAAAAAATTTTTTACCACTACAGATATATTTGTCTAAACTCTGGATCGTGTAAGAAAAAATAAAAGGTCACCTGGCACCTACAACAAGACATTTTTGCCATACAGTCAGTGCTTGGCTGTATAAAAATCATTATCTTTGCTTATTTAAAAACTGTTGTTATTTTCCCTATTTGATCTTATATGTAATAAGCGGCTAAATTAAAAATGCTTTGTGAAATTCATAACGCGCATTAGTTTTCTATCTTTTGTATAGCGCAGTATGGTAATTTTTATTTCCAAACACCTCCGTAATATATTCGTAAAACCTTCGTAATATATGGCATTATGGGCCTAAATTCGATGTAATAAGACCCACTTTACGAGCAAGTGTGTACTTTTAAATATTGTTTTCGATGTTGATTGTTTCAGTAAGCCTTTTTTTGAAAAATTATGTTGATTTTTATTTTTAATAATGTTTTGATTATTATTAAACAATTTTTTACACACTAAGTGTTCCTGATGATGATCACTTTTGTACTGCTTATTAAGATAATTTACATTAAACTGATTAAAATATTAACTTGACTTTGATTTGAGTTTTTTTTTTTTAGATTGATAGATGTAGGTGATAAAAGTATACTAAATTTACTAAAAAAGTGGCCCATTATCACCTGGGTGAATAAATGCGAAAGTGAACAAATGACACTAATTTTGTCGAATCAATTCACCGGGGTGATATCACCTAGGTGAAATGAGGATACTAAAAAGTCTACTCTTTTCACCCAGGTGATATCACCCAGGTGAACAGAGTGGAATATACCATACCGAGGCCCCGAATTAGTGGGAGTCGGAAATCGCACCCAGTCATTGTTCATCAGACACTGGTATTTTTTTCGACATCGCGAGGCCCTGGGAGTCAGGGCGAAGTAAATATTTAGTAATCTGTGGTCAGGCCTTATGTATTTGCTAAAGCCTCGATGGGTGTAGCTACGTCAGTACTAATATAATACCTTTTCCCAGGGAACGATCACATATTATATGTAGCTGCGCGGAACGACCACATATTATATGTATAACTAGCTGCGCTCTGGGGCTTCGCTCCCGTGGGAATTTCGGAATTAAAAATACCCTATGTGCTATGCCTGGCATTTTTCTACTCTTATACCAAATTTTATCGAAATCCGTCCAGTAGATTTTGCGTGATTGAGTATCAAACATCCTTACAAAGTCACATCCAAACTTTCGCATTTATAATATTACTAGCCACGCCCCGGGGCTTCGCTCCCGTGAGAATTTCGGGATAAAAAGTACCCTATGTGCTATTCCCGGTATTTTTCTACCCGTATACCAAATTTCATCGAAATCCGTCCAGTAGATTTTGCGTGATTGAGAACAAACATCCTCACAAACTCACATCCAAACTTTCGCACTAATAATATTATTAGCAAAGATTATTATTAGGATGTAGGATAGTTACTACTAACGGCATGGTAATATTCTAATGGTATAGTGAACACATTGAATTAGAAATTGAACAGCACAACAACCTGCCCAAATTGATTGTAAATACGCCTTTATTACTTCCGCAGAGTGCATTAGTCAGGTCTAGGGTTGCCATGTGCGATGTCCCCATTCTCAGTAGAAAAGAAAATATCCCTGAATCCCCATGTCGATCTCGACTAGAATGGAGAGCACAATATTTTTTTTATAACCCTCGCTCGACGCAGACGAGGGGTGTTATAAGTTTGTATCTGGGTATCTGTGTCTGTTATGTGGCATCGTAGCTCCCAAATGGATGAACCGATTTCGATCTAGTTTTTTTGTTTCAACAGCCACGGTTCATGGAAGAGAGGTAGGCTTAATTAGCATTTTTTCAATACAGGTATTTTGTAATTTATATTATCTTCAGTAACCTTAGAGCATTTAGTTGGTAAAAATGCTCTTTTTTTCAAATTTATTGAAGTAATAATAAATGCAATTAAAAACGAATTCGTAAAAAATAAACAAGTTTATTGACTCAATATAATACACAAAAATATATCCAAACAAATATACTTACAGTGTATAAATTCATATAAGAAGACAATTTCAACAGTTATACTTACAAAATATAATTTCGCTTATCAGTCTATGATAGGTATTTTTATATGTGATCAGTATATCTTTCATGATAATATAAGGCATACCACTTAAACATGCAATAAAGTTATAAAAATATAAGATAAACATTAATTTTTAAGAACTTATTGGAGGCGTATTTATTAGCTTAATTTTCTTAATATATTTCTTCTTTCTAAATACATTTTTTTAACCTCTCCACCCACTGCTGGGCAAAGGTCTCATCGCCTTGCAAATTTCTATTTCCAAATGTATGTCTTACAAGAAGTATTATTCACAATTTCCAAATGTATTATAACTCAGCGTGAATAATACGTGCTGTAAGTAGGGAATCACTAAGAAGGTATTTTTCACTCAGTTTGATGTGCAATATGTGTGTTTGTAGAGTTTAGACAGTTTCGACCAGCAGGGCAATTCCTTGTCCGCCGCCGATGCAGGCTGAACCAATAGCGCGTTTTAGGCCACGACGTCTGTAAACAAACATAGATTAAAATACCTGTTTGCAGAACAGGGAACTCTGATAAACCTCCCTTTCTTTAGAAATTTAATTTATTTTTTATTTAATTAGAAATCAATACATATAATTAAACTATAACTTAGCATAGAAGATAAAAAAAAATATTAGGGTTCTTCATAGCGCCAGAAGAAGCCAAAACTATTTTTCGTAGAGTTTTTGTCTGTCTTTCTGTCTGTACGCACATCACGCAAAATACTGGACCAAATTTGATGCGGTTTTCACTGCTGTATTGTAAAAGGTCTAACTTAAAATCTAGCGTAAGTTTCATCTCGAAACGCCGTACGAAGTCGTGGTCACAAGATAGTTTGTAATATTTTTAGTCCTAGAGCTTTCGTCGATCCTAAGCAGTAGCGGATTTAGGGGTGGGGCACGGGAGCACGTGCCCCCCCCCCCCTGGCTACTTTTTTGTGTATCTTCTGTGAAAGGAGATTCCATGACAGTGCATATCAAATTAAGAAATAACAGAAACGTTTTTTGTGTACCTACTGTGGAGAAATTCCATAATAGTGCATATCAAATTAAGAAATAACAGAATTTCTAAAGTGAAATTTTTCTGCCCATCTGGTTTATTTCTTGATTTTTTTTCCCATCTGGTCCTTCTGCAGTGGCGTAGTGAGAGCTGCCCCCCGTCTTTAGGATTCGTTTCAAGGCGGACGGCAACAGCATCAGGGCGGATGTCGATTTGTTGCCACAAAACATGCATAGTTAAGTTACCCACTTTCCTTGTGCCCCCCTAGAAAAAAATCCTAGATCCGCCCTTGATCCTGTACATAAAATTAGAAAAAAAAATTCTTGTATGTCTATGATCGTATACCTGAGTTCATGCACCAAATGCGCGGTGATGCGCGAGCCCGAGGCCCCCAGCGGGTGCCCGAGGGCGGTGGCTCCGCCGTTCACGTTCAGCTTCTCCTGGTCCAGCTTCAGGGCCTTGGCGCACGCCAGGGTTTGCGCGCAGAAGGCTTCGTTGATCTGGTAGGGGGATGCGGACACATTTTATATTGTTGAATAACTCAGCGTGAATAATACGTGCTGTAAGTAGGACGAATACCACAATAAGGTCATTCAGGATCAGGTTTGTGAAGTTTTTAATGGATGCCTACAGTATAGCGTCTTTACCACTTACGGGGTAAACAGAGCCAAAAGAATCGTTTGATCTGGTAGTGAGATGCGGACACATTTTATATTGTTGAATAACTCAGCGTGAATAATACGTGCTGTAAGTAGGACGACTACCACAATAAGGTCATTCAGGATCAGGTTCGGGAAGTTTATAATGGATGCCTACAGTATCGCGTCTTTATCACTTACGGGGTAAACAGAGCCAAAAGAATCGTAAGACTCGAAGGTAAATGACCAAGCTTAGCTGAATAATTTTTAATGGTAGAATAAAAAATGCAACTAACAGATACAGAAGTAATCTCGTGTCGGAGGCCAAGATCCACTTCGGATCGCTGCCCCGCAGTAGTAACAGATACTCACCTCAATAAGGTCAATGTCGTTCAGGGTCAGGTTGGTGACCTTGAGCAGGTTTTGAATGGCGGACACGGGGCCAATGCCCATAATGCTAGGGTCGACACCCACGTAGGACCAGCCCACAAGCCGCGCCAAAGGCTTGTAGTTCTTCGCGGCTTCCTCGCTGGCGAGGACAATGGCGCCGGCGCCATCACTGATGCCCTGTGGAATATATGTAAACTTGTAGTCTGACTGTGACTATCATGAAAGCAAATTCATTGAAACGCTGCAATTAATATCATTTCACTTTGAAATCATGACTACATCGTTTAGTTCAGACAAACAATGATTTTGCCAATGTCAAGGTCGTGAAAGACATAATGATTACGACCTTTCGACGCATAGATACTATGAAAATATCAACAGTTATACGATAAGTCCTGTTAGTATTTTTAAATTAATTGCTATTCAATGTGGCTGTTGGAAAAAATTACAATAACACGTACTGTGTTATTGTAATTTTTTTCCAATCAATGCGCTAATATTCCTCATGAATCTCTTGAAATACTTAGTTCAATTTTTTATTTCCAAAATTCGCATTTAAAGGAACTGGAACTTTCCGTTTCAGAATAAAACTTGGATACAAAGTAAAAACCTGAAAAAATTGTAAATTCTTACTGGTGTGGAGCCCCAGGGGGCAGCTATATTTTTTATTTATTTTAATAGATAAATAGTGTTACTATGTAAATGTGGAATTTGGTGAATATGTATTACATGTTTTATCTTGTCTTATCTTTCAAATGAAACGCTATCTGTGTACATAATGATATGACAAGTTGAAAGCGATATTTACTAGAGATATTCCGAATATAAAACATTGTTTTTTTTTTCGTTATCAGGTTCAAAATACACATATCTATTCGGCTGGTAATCTGGCAAAGTACAGAGTTCAAGAACAATAAAGTTTTGTTATCACAAGTATATTATGTAGTATTTACCAGTTTTTTTTTAATATCGTGTTTCACGTCACTTTTTTAAGCAAATTGTATAAAAAAAATCTTAAGCGCTAATTGTACATTGGTATGCCTGATTATATCTGATCGACATGAATTTACATAATTCCTAATCGATCGGCCAAATAGTTCGATAATTACTCCTATTACCTACTTATCACATTGGTGAAGAATTCAAGACAGTCTCCACCACGGTCCTCATGTCCTCATTCACGGTCAAGGTCACTGACTCCGTGCGATGACAATGATACTTACGGAAGCGGATCCAGGCCGGTGACGAGTCCCTTCCTAAAGTCGGGCGGCAGGCAACTTCCTTAGTGTTATGTCATGTTCCCGAAAATTTCTTGGCTTGAAAATTTTCGAAAATTCTTAGTTTCTCGGGTTTTTAATTGGGTTTTTAGGAAAATTTCCACGAAACTTTCTGCTGTTTCTTTGAAAATTTCAGGAACGGCACATCACTTTTCCTGACCGTCTCGATCGTGGTCTGTGGCCGAGGGTGCTCGTCCACCTCCACTTTGACCTCCCTCATGGTCAAGGTCACTGGCCCCACAGGATGACAATGATACTTACGGAAGCGGATCCAGCGGTGACGAGCCCCTCCTTCTTGAAGACGGGAGGCAGTTTCCTGAGCGTCTCGATCGTGGTCTGAGGCCGAGGGTGCTCGTCCACTTCCACTCGGACCTCCTTCCTCTTCACGGTCAAGGTCACTGGCACGATTTCAGCCTTGAACACTCCCGCGGCGTTCGCTGATTGGACGAAAAGAATTTTGGTTCATAACGTTCTTAAACTAAACAAAGAAGTCTGAACTTTGAAAAATTCTTAAAGAGACCCTTTCTTCGATTCAAATTATTTAAAAAAAAATTCTTTAGCTTTTTATTTAATTAACTTACATTTCATAAATGGATTGTGACATGCATTGATAAACTTAGTTGTAATACTACGAATGTTTTTTTTATGTTTAACCTAAAGGGTTCAACATTGCAAGTAATATTTGTAATCGAAGGTTGAACCTTGTACTTTCAACAATAAACTTCTAGTTAGAACTCACATTCCTTCCACCTCTGCTGCGACCTCAGCGCGAAGTTATCAGACTCATCCCTGGTAATACTCAGCTGGCCTCCCAGTTTCTCAGCAGTCATGCCCATAGGCAGACCACAGTATGAGTCCGTCAACCCACCCCAGAGGGTGTCTTCAAAAGCATGGCTCGCACCCAGGGTTGTGCCAAATCGTATACCACGGACTGCGAAGGGGGCTTGGCTCATGTTCTCTGTGCCACCTGCTACGGAGATCTTGGCAGCGCCAGTAAGGATATCCTAGAGGAAACAGACAGTTTGTAGTGGCTGACGCAAGCGTCAACTCGTGAACGGGTGCTACTTTGATATGTTTGTCAAATTATTTAAATCTCAACATAATGTGTTTATATTATTGACCATTTGTCTATTTATTATTTTATGTACACAAACCTGTAATTCACGAAAACGCCTCCCAGACATAACAAAAGACTTAAAAGTTTATTTTGATGTTTCTTTTCAGTAGTAAGTCATTTCGAAATGCTAGTAGTTTGTAACTTGAGTAATTAAACCTTTATTAGCCTGAATATCGACAAGGAATGTATTCGTCATAGTATATATTGGAAAGAGAGATAAGGACAAAACATTAACTAAAAGAGGTTTGAAGTATCTGTTAACTTTTTTTGAATAATACATTTGGTAAGAATTTTGATATTGAAATTTCCATTTACCTGTGCACTGTTAACAACCGACTGGAAGCCAGAGCCGCAGAGCCTGTTGATGCCCAGCACCGGTCTCTCTTGTGGGATGCCGGCCTTCAGGGCTGAGTGACGTGGGGTGTAGATGCCATCGGTGGATGTTGACTGCACAGTATTCGGAGTATCAGGTCATGTTATGAAAGTCAAAAACGTTTGGTGTGCTTAATATGATGCAATACTTTTTTAATGCTAATCAGTTTTGAATAATTTATATTTTTTAAACTTCTATTTTTTGTTTGGCTTCAGTCGCGTGATGCGACTATGCCAGCCTCATAGGGAATTTCCGAGTTTACAAATTATCTTTGAGCCACCACAACTCTCCAGAAGGAATATGTAGATTTAGCCTCTTGTGACAATGGTTTGCTCAACTTTGTATTGTGAATAATATATTTTGAAAATCTGACTTACCGACATGACCTGCCCCACAACGACTGTATCAACCTGCTCTGGAGCAACTCCGGCTTCCTTCAGTGAGGCTGTGAGAGCAACAGTCTGTAGCTCTGTGGCTGAAGTGTTCCGGAACACACCTCCGAATGTGCCGAAGGCTGTACGCTTGGCTCCCAAAATGTAGATTCCTGGGAACAAAAACATTTTTTTTAATTAGCTAGTAGGTCCCACTCAGAACTTAAGGAGATGGCGGGATGACATAGACAAATTCTTACCTGAGTGGCCACAATTTGCAAAAGAGACAAGTGAATGAAAAAGGGGAAGGCCTTTGCCCAGCAGTGGGACACAACACCCACTGCTGGGCCTTGGCCTCCCCAGCCAAAAGCCTCCCTTCCTTATCAATCCAACTCCAACAAAAACATAAGAATGTAAGATTCTAAAATGACGCACAGAAATCGAAACGTTAAACGTGGTTCTACTTCAAAAAAGGAGCCTCCTCCTTATATCTCAATTCCACTTTTTTATGTAACTATAGGTTCTTAGATATGTTTAATGTAGGCAAAAGTCTAGAAGCTGCAGTCCAAATCAAGTTCAAAGTCAAGTTATAAAGTATATAAAACGATAAGGAAAATACTTTGTAAACATTTTTTTGGACTTCGATCAGGTACTAACATAAAATTATTATTGCTGCAAAGATGGTTTCAAAAGTTAACAATAGTGGTTTCTAAATATTTAAAATGACACGGAATAATTTGTTTTCACTCTAGACACCGTTTATTCTAAATTTCATCAAAACATAATAAGTGGAATTTGACCCCGATCGTTTTTGAAGATTTTAGAATAAGTTTTATTTTATCTTAGCTTTTACTCGATCTGATACATACCTTTTGTTGCTACGGCCATTTTTCGGGAATAATATTATATTTAAAAAATAATAAAAATTAAATAAGCGATCTGCCGGCCGCGGACACCTCACCAACAAACACACAAGAAAAAAGTTGTGAAATGAATGAACTTCTTTCTTACTTTTGAATGAATGATTCAAAATGATGAACGAATGATTGTCATTCAAAGATTTTTCTAGGGATGCCATATAAAATAATTTATTGTCAACTTGGTAGTAATACAAGGAATTAAATAAAAAAAAACCGGCCAAGTGCGAGTCAAGCTCACGTACCGAGGGTTCAACGAAAAAGACCAACTAGTTTCAAAAACAAACTTAACTTTGCAGCTCGATCCCTAGGATTCATACTGAATGTAGCGCAAAAATAAGTTTGTAAAACTTTTTTTAGACTGAGATTTATTCCTGTATACCTAAAAGTACTGTTGGGTTGGACCTTGTTTTTTGCCAAATTTCATAATTTTAGGTCAACGGGAAGTACCTACCTCTTAGGTTTTGATTGATTGCTGTCTAAAATCGCAAAATATGCGAAAATTTGCAACATTTGCGGTAATATGTCCTAATTGCGTTGACGTATAATTTTGACTATAATTTTGCTGAAAGAGACCATGGATCCGAGTATTCGATAATAATTTCAACTTGATACATTCAAGCATTCCTGAGAAAAAAAAGTTTGACAGACAGACGGACGACGAAGTGATCTTTAAGGGTTCTGTTTTTGCCCTTTGAGGTACGGAACCCTAAAAAGAAAGAAAATTGTTTAGCGCAGCCAGCATCTAGATGGCAAAGTCGCGCGTTAAAAAATCATTTCGCGTCAAAAACAACAAGTTGTTTTAGTTAAAATGATTTTTTTTTCTAACTTTATGCATAAGCTTAAACTGGTTTTCATTGCAAAATAAAAGTAAATAAAAAAAGTAGTAATAAAACCAAAAATTTTAGAGTGGTATAATGAGAAATTTTCCGAGACTCAGATTTAAAAAAAAAATACATAGTTCCAGATGATTTCATAGATGGCGCTTAGTAAAAGGCGAGTCCAGAATAAGCAAAAATGCACGGGATTTGCTTTTTTTTTAAATATAACCTAATAATAAAAACATCTAAAAAGTATCAATATTGTGATTTGTGCAACTGTCAAACTGTTCGGTGATTTTTTTTCTGCGTCTGGTTGACAAGAAAAAGCGCACTATATAGGTTCAGCCATTATTACGACTCGGCTTAGTCAAAGTCAAAGTCAATTTTTTTTATTGAAACTTGGCCTTCAAAGAAGGCTCTTTTTCACGTCGATAACTAATTTTTTAATAATGTTTCAAAGCTACAATCTACTGGCATTTCGGAACGACCACTGCTGAGAAGAAATGCCGAAAGAAACTCATGAAACAGTCTTGGTCGCCTAGCATGCCAGACGGGCTGTTCATTAATATACATACACTAAATTGTGTACAGTCAAAAATAAAATAAAATATAAGAAAAAATAATAATAATATAATAAAACGTGTTATGTTTGTGATCAAGTACGCTTTAGGCTTTCATAAAACGCTATCTGTTGACTTTTTTATATACTGATTTTTTTTCTTAATTTAGCTGTCAGAAAAATTGCTTCATTTCATTCATTTAAAAATAATGATGGAAGGGTTAGGAGGGGGTGAAAGTTGCCCATGGGTACGACTGACGAGATCCGCCCGACACCCGCTCACCACATAGACCGATGATAAATCGCCTACTGCGCAGCTTAACCGCCATTATTCATCTTACCTGACGAGACTTATGGGCTTGTAGGTGTAGTGCAAGGTCTGTGGCTTGAACAATAGTTTTTGTACCTATAATTTTTAATCTGGTGAAGTTTGTTATCCATCTGTCCGTCCATCATACAATGTATGTTTGATTTTTGACCACAACAAATGCACAATGGATTTGATTTATTAAGGCCTCTGCGCACGGCCCGATTTAGGACCTTAAGTAAGGGCCGTGTGCCTTCGGTACCGCGTTGAAACTTGTAGCCTGTAGTATACAAAAAAAATCGCGGTTTTCTCACAGACATATAGTGTTTAAAAAAAAAATTCTGTGGGTTTTCTTGCGTAAGTTATTGCGGTAGATAACGCAACACGCAAGTAGACCGCGAGGAAATGTGGTAGGAATCGCACACAAAATTATTTGCAACACTCGGACGGAATTTTTTTCTTACATCATATTTTGATTGACAAGTGTCACTTGTTTTTTCTCAGAACCACGGGAAAAAAGGTGATTTTCTAATTTGTTTCTTTTAACAAGTTTATGTTTAAGCAATGAGCGATGGTCGTCCTGCTAGTGGGACACTAAAAAAATTCGTTTTCCGAGGCAAGTCTGCAAGTAACGGGGACACTCGAAGTGAATATTTAGAGATTATAATACCGGAGCTCCTAACTGCTGGCTACTCCTTTTACACGTGGCCTTCTGCGCCGCTCTTGGCTTGGTATTTGTGGACCCAACGACGACATTTGCGAGGTCTCCGTGTCTTAGAACTTGGTTGCGGCACAGGGTTGCCGGGGATTTTAGCTGCTAAGTGTGGTGCCCGTGTTACATTAAGTGATAGTGTCGCCTTACCGCGCTCCTTACGACATTTATCAACCTGCTGCGAGGCAAACGATCTCGTTCCAGGTCGTGACGTTCAGATCCTAGGACTCGCCTGGGGTTTATTCCTTTCTGACGTACATTCCCTACGCCCTGTAGATCTATTGTTAGCCTCTGACTGTTTTTATGAACCGTCTCAGTTTGAAGAAGTGCTCTCGACGGTCGCGTATCTTCTGGACGGTACTGACGGTCGATTTTTGTGTGCTTACCAGGAACGCAGCGCCGACTGGTCTATTGAAGGATTGCTGAAGAAGTGGGGGCTCAAGGGTGCACTCATCGACCTGGATTCTCTGACCGAGAGCTCCGGCGTGGACTACAGGGCCTTAATCGGCGACAGATCTTTACATTTACTAGAAATTGTAACTGCTTAGGTTATGGCCAGCACAGCTAGAGCTGCTCGCCTTTATGTGGGCAACCTACCATGGACTGTTGGTCACCGCCAACTAAGAGAATATTTTGCCCAATTTGGTCCAGTTCAGAGTTCTAGAGTAGTTTTTGATCGCTCAACTGGTCTCAGTAAAGGATACGGATTCATTGAATTTGTCAGCCCATCTGCTGCAGCTGATGCTACCAATAAACAAGTTCACACTTTAGAAGGTTTAAACCTAACAGTTCAAGTCCAAAATAATTAAGTTGCCTAGATAGCATTTATAATGGCAGAGGCCCTCCCAGTATACCCCGATTCTGACTTTTCTGATGATGATCAATCACCACTAGACATATCCTTCAATAAGGCAGCTGACCATGTAAGAAAGATTACCAATAAACTAGGTAATAATCAACTGCTGGAGTTGTATGGCCTATTCAAACAAGGTACTGAAGGCAAGTGCAATGCCCCAAAGCCAGGATGGTTAGACAGCAGAGGCAGGAGGAAATGGGAAGCTTGGAAATCATTAGGAGACCTGCCCTGTGATGATGCAAAAGAAAGATACATAGAATTAATACAAAAATTTGATTCTGAATTTTCCCATACACCTGAAGATACACCAGGATCAAAAGAAGCTTGGGTTGCCGTGTCTTCTCTGAGGTATTCACCTGAACCAGACTTGGTTACCAATGAGTTGTCTCTGTTAGAGGCTGCTCGGGAGAACTGTGCTGAGCGAGTCACTGAACTTTTGAAGCTCAACCCTGAACTACGACATGAGAGAGATGACGATGGCCTCACTGCTTTACACTGGGCTGCCGATCGAGATGCAACACAAGCTTTGTCGGCAGCTATCAAAGGAGGATGCCCTATTGATGCAGTTGATGAATGTGGTCAGACTGCTCTTCATTATGCTGTGTCCTGTGACCATGTAGACTCAACTAGAATTCTTGTAGAAGCCGGGGCTTCTTTGCTAAAAGACAATGATGACTGCACTCCAATAGATTTAGTGACAAATGACGAAATCAAGAAGATACTAGAAGGTGCAAGGAATTAGTTTAAATAAATCGTTAATTTTAGTTTGGCGCCAGTTTAGTTGTTAATTAATGGGAATATAATGTAGATTTATGTAATTTGAATAAACCTTTAAAAAATGTATTTTTTTATTACAATTGTTGTGGGAACTTCATTAAAGACAAGTAAAATTCTCATAGGCAAAAAAAAATATTTATTGAGTGGTAAAAAATACTTAAATTACAAATCGCGAGGCGCGTGAGTGGAGCTTACAAAACATACAAATTTTAATGTTCACGCATCACAGTGTTAGTTAGTAAAAAAATATTTGGCCTTTGACTCTGTTTTCATAAATCTACAACATTTTGTGTAACTTGTTAAACAATGTAGCTACTCGTTTGTATTTTATAGCTGTAAATTAGCTATAAAATACAAACGAGTTGTGTAGAGTTGAAAGAAAAGTTTTTCTCGTAAAAAAATACTGAAAAATAGTTTTTATAATTTTGATAGTAAAGCCTGACCAGAAATATAAAAACCCTGAATTTGAGGCAGCACTTATGCGTTTAATATTGCAACATTATTTGAAGAAGTAGCGGATCTATAGGGTGGGAGCAGGGGGGCACGTACCCACCTACCCACCCCTCCCCCTCCACATCCCCGACTGCTATTTTGTGTACATATGTACTGTGGGCAGAGATGTGAATTATTTGAAATGCAAATATAAAATGCAAAATACCTATTTTTATTTGAAATACTTTTTTCTAAATGTATTTTGTATTTTATTTGAAGTACTTTATATAAATGTTTAGTATTTATAAAATACAAAATAGTTTTGTTACATTTTTAATTCATTTTTCCTATTTTTCATTCTTAAATCCAAGATTACCTTGTTTATGAAGTGGGTGCCAAAAGCCAACATAGAATACATCAGAGAAGTATTTGTTTCAGAAGTGAGAAAGATAAAACAAGAAGACGAAAAGAGTTCCCAAGTCCAAGATACTGACTCTGATAAAAAAAAGAAAGGACAGAATCTTATTATATGTTTGTTGAGGACTCTGATTCTTCACCAGCTAGTGATAATGTTAATACTACTACAATAGATCTGGAAACACTACAATATTTAAAAGATGAAGACAATACCTTAGAATCCTTGAACAGGTATCCAAATGAAAAAAAAAACTCTTCCCTAAATATAATACCTGCTTACAGAGTTTTGCCCCTGTTGAACGACTATTTTCTTTTGGTGGAATGATTATGAGGCCCCATAATACTAGTTTTATAAGTACTTATGTATAACAAGGTATTTTATTTTGAAAACCTATTTTAAAAATACGTATTTTGCATTTTGTATTTATATACTTTTATTTAAAACTTTTGTATTTCTATTTGAAATAGCGCTAACAACTATGCATTTGCATTTTGTACTTAAATACTTTTACTAAACTATTTTTCACATCTCTGCTGTGGAGACAGGTTCCATAACAGTACATATTAAATTAAGATTAGAGTTGTTAAAATAACAGGATTTAGCAGTAATAGTTTCTTACAAGTTTATTTCTAAAAAAATATTTCGCCACCATTAGTGATGTTACGTTCTCGAAATTTTCAAAGAACAAGCTGAAACTTCCTTAAAATTTCTCGGAAATATTCTCGAGAACGGGAAACGGTGCCCTTCCCATAGCCAGGCTTGTCAAACTCCGCGGTAGTTATTGAAAACGCAAGTACGTACGGCAGCCCCGCCGGTGTGGCTAGCCAGTAGGGACTCGCAAGCGAGACTCACACGTGAACTTTTTCGTCTCTTACTTCACCGATCCCATCGTTGTTTTATAAATGGAGGAACATAATAATAAAAAAAAACAACAATCAACAAACAACCTATGCAGACATTGTAAAAATAAAATAGTTTTCTGACCTACCTACATTCCTACATACTACTAAGACCTAGCTTATGTTTATTTGAATCGTCATTTGTTCACAAAAGTAGAGTACCTAATAAACAGGCACATAATACATATTCAGATTAAATTATTATTTAAAAGTGGACAACCCTTACTTCGCCAGAAAAGGTAAGCGTTATACGATAGAAAGAAATGGAACGTTTAGGTGAATATAACGGTAGGTTTTTAGCGTTGTGCGATCTGAATTTCACTTAATTGTATCGTAGCGATAGTCGCTATTCCTTTGATTTTTCGGAGTGTTCCTTCTGTACTTGTACTATTATGTATTCTGTGCCATAGCAATAAAAATACTGGATCCGCCCTTGATCGAAAGTCAAACTTTGACAGCAGAAATGACAGAAAGGTTTTTTAATTAGTTGCCAGTGTTAGAAATTAGTTCTATTGCATTTCAGCAATATGGCGAGGGTTTTTATATCCCTGGTCGGTCAGGCTATTATAATTGATAACATTCCAAGTATAATAAACACATGATTGATACTCTTCATCAGAAGCATTTAGTAGGTGTAGACTTAGCACCTGCCTACGGCTTTTATACCGAAGAATTGAGACATTTTTAAACCAAATATTTTTTAACTAATATAAAGAAATCCTAAGTAAAATTAATTGTAATCAATAAGGTACATACCTAAATATAAAACTAAAGAACAATTAATATACAAAACATGAAAGTTTTTTTATCTACATAGCTGAAATGACGCTGAGTGTAATATGAGTCCAGCCCAAGACTTAGTAAAAAATACTAGACCTGGTAAAATAATCTATATACAAACAGTAGTTATGCGGCCGGTCGCCATGTTTAGGCCGCTATCTTTGTGCCAAATCCTTTGTCGGCGCCGGGTTTAGGTATGCACGATTTTTTGTAGGTATGTCATGTCTATTATTTTTTCATTTGTCTATAGTAAAATCAATTTGTAACAATTTAAAACTAAAACAATTATTCTCAGTGCGAGCTTAGCACACAACTTTTATTCGGCAAGTGTTACAGGCAATATTTTTGTTTGTTACGTAAGTTATGAAGTACCTCCCTAATGACCCTCCCGTCTAGATACTTCGTTCTTCCTTAAAAAGGGTCTGACGCAGAATGTGAACTTCGGAAAATGCATACTCAACAAAAAATGGGAATTTCGCATTTGGTGCACTTCGCAGAATCAGCACTTTGTAAAATGAGCACTTTGCAGAATGAGCACTTGGCAAAATGAGCACTTTTTGAGAAAAGGAAAAACTTACTAAAAAGCAATATTTTCCCGTTTTTGCAACATTTTTCAACGTAACGGGAAAAGTATTACTTCTTTAGTAGGTTTTTCTTTTTCTTCTAGTCTTTTTATAAGAAAACAATTTTCTCAACAAGTGCTCAATTTACGAAGTGCTCATTCTGCGAAGTACACCAAAATAATATTCAATCATGCGTTATAAGTCAGAATCTACAAAGCAAAATGATCTTTAAGGCAAGGAAATAAGGTCTTCGAGGTATAACTGCACCTATGATTCTTGACTGTATCTATACACATACAGCATCAAATCTTTATTCCTAACAGGGTAGACACAATCTAGGGCATCTATAATTTAAATCTCTTGGTCAGTCGATGGTCGCTGTGGGGCTGGTCTTCCAGAAGAAACTACTTTAGTACTCATTGTTGTACTATGGTGTGGGGGTCAGTTGTCCAGTGTCCTTGTGAGGTCAGGTGTCCTTATGGGGTCAGTTGTCCTTGTCCTTGGGAGGTCAGAGTCGAGTTGCTTGAGCAGGCGGAACAGGGCTGACTCTATGCAGAATTCCATGAAGATATAACGAAATCTGTGTCAGTGGGTGCGGGGGTCAGTTGCCCTTGTCCTTGTGAGGTCAGGTATCCTTGTGGGGTCAGTTGTCCTTGTCCTTGGGGGGTCAGAGTCGAGTTGCTTGAGCAGGCGGAACAGGGCTGACTCTATGCAGAATTCCATGAAGATATAACGAAATCTGTGTGTCAGTGGATGTGGGGGTCAGTTGCCCTTGTCCTTGTGAGGTTCAGGTGTCCTTGTGGGGTCAGTTGTCCTTGTCTTCGGGGGTCAGAGTCGAGTTGCTTGAGCAGGCGGAACAGGGCTGACTCTATGCAGAATTCCATGAAGATATAACGAAATCTGTGTCAGTGGGTGCGGGGGTCAGTTGCCCTTGTCCTTGTGAGGTCAGGTATCCTTGTGGGGTCAGTTGTCCTTGTCTTCGGGGGTCAGTGTTGAGTTGCTTGAGTATCCGTAACAGCGCGGACTTTATGCAGAATTCTATGAAGATATAACGAAATCTGTGTGTCAGTGGGTGCGGGGTCAGTTGTCCTTATCCTTGTGAGGTTCAGGTGTCCTTGTGGGGTCAGTTGACCTTGTCCTTGGGGGGTCAGAGTCGAGTTGCTTGAGCAGGCGGAACAGGGCTGACTATGCAGAATTCCATGAAGATATAACGAAATCTGTGTGTCAGTGGGTGCGGGGGTCAGTTTTCCTTATCCTTGTGGGGGTCAGAGTCGAGTTGCTTGAGAAGCCGGAACAGCGCGGCCGCTTCTCGGATGCGACTGAACTCTATGCAGAAAGCTTCCACCTCTATGAATAGCTCCTGAAATAAAACCAGAAAGTATATTAAAAACGCATCGAATTCGCATTCGCATGGAATTTTTTCACCATACCTAATTTCTATATGAGTACTTTATATTAAAAACGGGTCACTCATGTGCTATTATGTCGGGATTACCGACTTAGGCCACGGAGGTAGAGTGTAATAAATGTGTCTCCATGTGTATTACCATTTCATTGTAGTTAGTTATCCGATTTATTATATTTGTTTCTTATATTTTATTTTTGACTGTAAATAATCTTTGTATGTATAAAGATAAAAAATAGCCCCTCTGGCATGCTAGGCGACCAAGACTGTTTCATGAGTTTCTTTCGGCATTTCTTCTCAGCAGTGGTCGTTCCGACATCCTAATAGTTTGTAGCTTTGAGATATAATACACTATCCTAACTAATATTATAAGTGCGAAAGTGAGTTTGTTTGTTACCTCTTCACGCTTTATCTACTGAACCAATCTTCCTGAAATTTCTCATACACATAGCTGGAAGTACGGAGAAGGACATAGGGTACCTTTCATCCCGGAAAAAAGCACTGTTCCCGTGGGAAATTCACGCGGGCGAAGCCGCGGTCGATAGCTAGTGATTATATAATTAGTTTTCGACGTGAAAAAGAGCCTTCTTTGAAGGGCAAGTTTCAACAAAAAAATTCTAATTACCTTAACATTGATGATCTTGTTTCTGATGAGCGACTGCAAGAACACACACACAAGTCGCACCAGCCGGTTCTGCATATATCTGTCTCTTATAGTTTCGCAGGTAGATATACAGTTGCTGATGTACAGATGGACAAAGTCTACGGGAAGGTCCACTGAGGTCGATAGCCTGGGGAACAATTTAATTTACTTTTAATTGCGCACACGATTTAGGAAATAATTTAAAATTTTGAACAGCAATGAGCGATTTTCTGACAGGGCAAATTAAGAAAAAAAAATCGATGTAGGTAATAAAATATCAATATGGCGTTTTATGAGAGCCGAGGCGTAATAATGGGTAGGATGGATTTCGATGTTTGGTACACGGGTAGAAAAATACCGGGAATATCACATAGGGTATTTTTTATCCAGAAATTCCCACGGGACCGAAGCTCCCGGGAGCATTTTGTAAGATATATAACAGCTTCAGCAACTGAGATCGCTACCATCGGGTCGTTTGTATGTCTGTGCAATCCTAACTAATATTATAAATGCGAAAGTGAGTTTGTTACCTCTTCACGCTCTATCTACTGAACCAATCTTCCTGAAATTTCGCATACACATAGCCAGAAGTACTGAGAAGGAAGGTATCTATCATCCCGGGGAAAGGAACTGTTCCCGTGGGATTTTCACGCGGGCGAAGCCGCGGGCATAAGCTAAAAAGATAAATATCTGTCTGTTCAATCCATTGTTGAATCGTATTAAAAATGCATGTCATATTTGTCTAAATTCAGTCTGCATTAAACCATTGAGATAGCCACACGTTGTTTACTTGCAATTCTACACGCCATCCAAATTTGAGCCCTATTATCAGCTATCGAAGGATCACTGTCCTTAGGCAAGATTGTGGTCAAGAGCAAACCCATATTTAATATAAAAAAAAATGACCTGTAAATGAGATGATGCGAACTCTTTTCTACCCAAGTTGCTGTGCCCGATAGGGTCCATAAATGTACTATCATTTGTTTGTCATCAACTTTATGGATGCAATAAAATATTGAGTATTGACCTGTTGACGACCTCCATGGAATGCAGCGACATCTCCATGTTGACGAGCACACTAAAGTACTCCGTGATGTGTTGCGAGTTGATCAGCTTCAGCAGCACGGAGATAGCTACCATCGGGTTGTTTTCTACCAGGTCTGGGAGCTGCAACAATATATTACATTTCAATATATTACAGACGAGAAAATCGACGATTGCCCAACCCTATAAACACGGCACGTCACTAGTGGTGCACTGTGATTGGACGAGCGCAGAATTCAAAATTTCTTTATTTTCTTCACAATCTTACTTGGTTTATAAAATAAAAAAATAATGCAAATAACTATAAAATTATATAAGATTGTGAGAGACTGGTGACTGAACTAAGCAAGGCTTGTATCTCAGATCACCAGCCTCTCCCCACAAGATGTGACCCAGTGATAATTTAATAAAATGTATTTTACTATTAAAGTATATAAACAAAAAAAAATGGAGAAAAAGAGGTAGGTAGAATAGAGGCGTGCGTTCCTAGTGAAGGTATATAAATGAGGGGTGGTGATATTAGATTGTAATTATAATTTGGATAGAGAAATTATGATGAGACAAGTCTTTTTTAGAGATTATGTTTTGTTTAGTGTTAAAGTTAATGTTTAGCGGTATATTAAATGATAAATGTACACCAGTGGCAGCCCAGGATTTAATTTTCAGCGTCTAATAATACTATCTAGTGGTAGGTAGGTGGTAGTGGTAAAGTCCATTTATTCATAATTGTCCTATTGTGTAAACAATCATACCATGTCTTTTTTGATTTTACAACAATATAAATTAAAATAGACTTTTTAAGAAATTACAATTACTTTCGTTTGTAATAAATGTTTTACGTTGTATGTGTTACGTGTTGTGTTGTTGTCTCACGAGTCTTGGCTCTGTCTACCCCGTAAGGGATAAAGACGTAATTCTATGTATGTATGTAATAAATGTTTTACTTTAGAATGTTTAGGTTTGAACTAATATTTGATTTGTTTTCAACAAAATAAAAAAAAAATACTGTGAAGATTGTTTACATAATAGGACAATTATGAATAAATGGACATTAGTACCTAGTGATAGGCAGAGCAGAGACTAGCGATTTCCACTTGCGATCCTTACAGATCTCTTTCACTTCCTCTACACTTATCGCTCTCTAAATATATTAGTTTACTTAAAACTAGCTTCTGCCCTCGGCTTCGACCGCGTGAAATTAGTTTTTCATCTATTTCCAAAATTCCTTTCTTAGTTCTCAAGTTAATAAATAGCCCCTCTGGCATATTAGGCGACCAAGACTGTTTCATGAGTTTCTTTCGGCATTTCTTCTCAGCAGTGGTCGTTCCGAAATGCTAGTAGTTTGATGCTTTGAGACATAATATATTATGATTTAATAATTAGTTATCGACGTGAAAAAGAGCCTTCTTTGAAGGCCAAGTTTCAATAAAAAAAATTGACTTTTGACTCAAGCTAATAAAGAACCTCAATGCAAAATTTCAAGTTTCTTCGTTTAGCATTTTCGTCTACGTATTGATATTGTACGCCCAAGTCGAGTCCCGAGCGGGTGGGTTAATTGATTCCGAGCGCGTGGGTTAGTTCGTAGGTCAGCTATATGTGGGCTGTTAGCAGTGATCTGGTTTCACTACTAGTTTATAACAAACAAACACTGAGACGAAAATGCGACCAATCAGTCAGTACATATCCAAATATAATAGCCGCGCTTCGGAATACGCTTCCGTGAGAATTTCGATATAAAAAGTACACTATGCTATTCGGGGTATTTTTTCTAACCTTGTACCAAATTTCACCGAAATCCGTCCAGAATAGATTTTATATTATTGTACTTATCAAATTTATAACTATATTGAAATAAAAGCAAGGCTACAGAAAAGAGTAAATAGTAGCAACTGTGTATGCACAAGGTTGTCATTCGTATTTATAAGAGTTAACGCCGCAGTACATGCCATAGATAATAGTTTTGTGGAAGTGACAACAATGGAAGCTCACGAACACATGTTGCGCGGACTGCTCAAAGATATAGCTGAAGAAAACCATTACAAAGACGCTGACGTTAAAATTGAAGTCATTTCTAGTGGAGGAGCCAGCCACTCGTCAGTCCTTTATAATATAACTATTTCTGAACCAAAGAAAGAGTTTAAACTGTTCGCGAAAGTCGCAAACCTCGGCGAGAACATTCGGTCGGTCGTGCCCACATTTGTTTTTGAAATAGAAAGATATGTGTACAGAGATTTAGCTGAAATCTTCAAACGAATAGAACAGAAGTGCGGAATACCAGAGGAAGAAAGATATGTTTTTCCGAAATTCTACGGCTTCAATCCAAACATTTACGAAGAAACTATTATTTTGGAGAATCTGGCGGCTCAGGGGTACATTGTGTATGATAGATTGAAATCCGTTGATTGGCCTTATGCGTCCAAAGCTGTGGAGGCCATAGCTAATTTTCACGCATTAGCCATGGCGTACGGAGAGCAAAATCCTGATGAATACAACAAATTACTAAAGAAACTGGACGATAATTTAAAACCAGTATATAAATCAATTAGTGATCATTTTAACAGTTTTATAACAACAGCTCTGTCAGCAACAAGAGCGGAAAACAAGGAAAGATTAAAAAAGTATTTTGATAGAGAATGCTTACTGGAAGGATGCGTGCTGACCAGGTACACGAACCCAATTCGCAAAGCTGTCATTATTCATGGTGAACCTAGACCCAGTAACATAATGCACAGAGTCAATAAGGTAGGTTATCGTATAGTTCTATCATAATCTTCTCTTCTCTTTTTCTCTCAGCCGAAAGACGTCCACTGCTGGACAAAGGCCTCCCCCAAGGATTTCCACAACGACCGGTCCTGCGCTGCCCGCATCCATGCGCATCCCGCGACCTTCACCAGGTCGTCGATCCACCGAGTGGGAGGCCTGCCAACACTACGTTTTCCGGTTCGTGGTCGCCACTCGAGTACTTTTCAACCCCAACGGCTATCTGTTCTACGAGCGATGTGCCCCGCCCACTGCCACTTAAGTTTCGCGATTTTGCGGGCTATGTCGGTTACTTTAGTTCTCCTACGGATCTCCTCATTTCTGATTCTATCACGCAGGGAAACTCCGAGCATAGCGCGCTCCATCGCCCTTTGGGTGACCTTGAGCCTTCTTATGAGGCCCATAGTAAACGACCACGTCTCAGTTCCGTATGTCATTACTGGCAACACACACTGGTCAAAGACCTTAGTCTTGAGACACTGCGGTATTTTGGACGAGAAGATATCGCAAAGCTTCCCGAACGCTGCCCATCCGAGTTGGATTCGACGGTTGACCTCTTTCTCGAAGTTGGACTTACCTAACTGAACTGTTTGTCCCAGGTATACATAATTGTCAACAACTTCGAGTGTAGAGTCTCCAACCTTCAGAGGAGTGGGTGCGACACGGATATTAAACATAATTTTCGTCTTGTCCGTGTTCATTTTGAGAGTCCGTGTTGAGAGGCTCTACAGAGGCCATCGAGCATTGTGCCTAGGTCTTCCAAGGTCTCAGCCATGACTACGATGTCGTCAGCGAATCGAAGGTGAGTGATGTACTCGCCGTTGATATTGATACCGAGTCCGCTCCAGTCCAGAAGCTTGAAAACATCTTCCAGGGCGGCGGTGAACAGTTTCGGAGATATCACGTCTCTCTGTCTCACCCCACGCTGCAACTGGATAGGTTTGGAGCCTTGATCCTGGAGACGGACCGACATGGTGGCGTTTTCGTACAAACACTTCAGCGCTTCGATATATCGATAGTCAATTTGGCACCGTTGGAGAGACTGTAGCACAGCCCAGGTCTCGATCGAATCGAAGGCTTTCTCGTAGTCCACAAACGCCAAGCATAATGGCTGATTATACTCCTCAGTCTTCTGTATAATCTGCCGCAGCGTATGTAAGTGGTCTACGGTACTAAAGCCTTTTCGGAAACCGGCTTGTTCGGGAGGCTGGAAGTCGTCAAACCTGCGAGCGAGACGATTCGTAATGACTCTCGAAAACAGTTTGTAGACATGGCTCAGAAGTGAGATAGGCCTATAATTCTTCAATAAGGTTTTGTCGCCTTTTTTGAAGAAAAGTACCACCACACTTCTGTGCCATGCCGTAGGCGTTTGTCCCTCGAGTATGACGGAATCGAATAGCTTCTGAAGAACTTTTAATACCGGTGTTCCACCTGCTTTCAGAAGCTCAGCCCTGATTCCATCATCACCCGGTGCCTTTTTGTTTTTTAACTGTTTGTTAATTCTAATCTCGTATAGGCTGACGTCCGGGATAACTTCGGTGTAGTGTCGGGTCAATCTGGCTCTTGAATCTTTGGCCAGATTACTGACAGGTGCGCTGGTGTATAATTGTCCGTAGAACTTCTCAACCTCTTCCAACAGCTCTGGCTTCGACGAAATGATTCTGCCATCCTCAGTCTTCAGCTTGGTCAGTTGGCTTTGACCAACAGACAGATCCCTTGCAATCAATTTTGAGCCCTTATTTCGCTTAATCGCCTCTTCAATACGGTCAGTATTGAATTGGCGTAAATCGCGAGTTAGGGACTTGGAGATCTGTCTATTTAGACGTCGATACTGAGCAGCATCGTCAGAGGACTGCAGAACCAAGTTTCGTCTTTCTTCCATTAGTTTGTTGGTGAGGTCCGAGATCTTTTTGGTTCCTTTTGAACGGCGAGTTTTGAAGGCCTTAGACCCAGCTGTTTGGACAATTTGCACAAACCTATCATTATAATCGTCCAGATTTTCGCAGTCTCCCAGGCATTCGAAGCGATTCTGCAACTCGAGCTGAAAGCTCTCGGGGTTTTGGAGCTGGATAGGCGCTGGTCGGAGTGTAGACTTCATCAGTCGACACCTTTCGAGTTTTATTCTAAGATTCAATGTGCCTCTTACCAATCGGTGATCGCTTCCTGTTTTTACGGCATTGATCACAGAGACATCCTTGAATATGTGCCTCTTCGTCGACAAGATGAAGTCAATCTCATTTTTTGTAACGCCATTAGGATGCAACCATGTCCACTTTCGCTGTTTTGGCTTTTTGAAGAAGGAGTTCATCATAAAGAGGCCCTCCTTCTCCATAAAGCCGGCCAGCAGATGACCACGTGCATTCCTCATTCCATATCCAAAATTCCCCACTCTCAGCTCATCATCGCTTCGTTTGCCCAGTTTCGCGTTAAAGTCCCCCATCACAACGGTATAGTGGGCCTGGGAGCTATGTATGGCTCTAGAAATATCCTCATACATAGTCTCTACCTCGTCGTCGGAGCGATATGAGGGCGGTGCGTATACTTATATTACCTTCAACGAATACCGTTTGGTAATTCTGAGTACAAGGTACGCTATAATATCGTATAAGGTTTATCATAATATCGTAGTATAATGTGTGAGTGCAAAAGATTGTGTTGGACTGGACACGAAGTGCTGTCGCTTCGCACGAAATCCTAAAAACCACTGGATAAGAAAGCATAATAAGCCACTGCAACAACAATTTTCATTACAGGACGGCGCCATAGACCTAATACTCCTGGACTTCCAAACCATCCAATCTGGCTGCGCTGTCGCTGACCTCCTCTACTTCATCTTCGCCGGCTCCGACGCGGAGTTCCGAGCGCGACACTACCAGCAGCTGGTGGACCTGTACTATCACAGTCTGAGTACCGCCTTGAGACGATTGAGGCTGAACCCTGACGAGATATACCCGAGAGAGGATTTTGATTACGAGTTGCAGGAGGTACGATTTGATAGAAAACATAAGACTGCTTCTTGCGCGAATTTAATGATTTTTCATTCATCAAGTCCATTAGTGTCAAAATGTTGCATTGACTTTGAACCTTGATTTTTTCACAGTTTCAAGTAGCTCAGGGGGTCTAAAATGGCCACTTTTACTAATCAGAATACGATCCATTTTAATTCACATAACGTTCATTTTTAAACTGCCCGCTGAGTGTTACCAAAAATAAATGTAACACATGTAAAATATAAGCTAAAAAATATATCAAAATCACTATCATTTTCGGAGATTTGAACGCGGAAATTATTAGCGCGTTATAATGATGCGATTGGTTTAAAAGTTACCGTATACCAAACACAACGAACGTCTGACGTTACGATTTGTTCCACCCAATAGCGTGCGTTTAGGAAATTTGCGAGAAAATTAAAGCTTATTATTAAATTATAATAATATTAAAAAATAATTTTATAGGTATGTTTTGATAGCAATAAAACATTGGTACCTGGTACCTGTTGTCCATTTCGGAGTCACGTGCATATTCCCTATTAAAGGTTCCACTGTCGTATCGTCACAGGGCGGGCGCTCCATAGAAATGGGGCGTCAAATATACCTCCTACTACTACAAATGAAACTGTATATCCGTGAACACGTCAATGTGTGCGTTTTCAAGTCATAGCGTCCCAATACACACAAAAACGGGGGAGAAGTGCGGGGGGTGCCATATTGCGGGAGGGGCAGGGAGTTTCCTTTCTGTACGTAGTACTTATATTAATTCTGTGGTATCGTATAAGCTATCATAACATTTGCAGGCGCTGCCATTGGGCCTCATAACAGCAGTGTTCCTGCTGCCAACGCTTACGATTGAGACAGCCGACACCGTGGACATCAACGCTGACGACCTTTGGAGCACCCTGTCCAGTCCCAAGCCCGGCCCACTTTATACTGAGAGGCTGAACGGCGTCATTGATGACTACGTCAGATGGGGTATTCTGTAATTCGACGGACGACCTCTGTGGCCTAAAGGTTAGCAGGTCGGACTGCCTCACCGTAGGTCCCGGGTTCGATCCCCGGTCGGGTTAAGATGGAAAATGATCTTTTTCAGATTGACCTGGGTCTTGGATATTTGTTATAAAGTATAATATCGTTATCGTATCCCATAAAATAAGTCTCGAACCTTAATTTGGAGCGTATACAATCTGTATGATTTGTCCGTATATAGTAATTCAAGTTGGGGTTAAAACAACATTGTTTGTATGTATGTATGTTTGTTCCGCGATAACTCTCGAACCGTTGAATTAATTTCGATGATATTAAGAATACGTGTAGCAACTATCCATAGAATTTTTAAGTTCGTTGCGCAACAAAATCGGTTCAGCTGTTTTTGAGATATTTTAAAATAATAATCGCGAGGTCTAAGTTCGCGGCGAACAACTAGTTAAAGTGATTATCAATAATTATATAACATTTTTTTGTACTTATTAAATACAAAAAAATACATACATATCATTACACAAGCATTTCTACTGTGCTATTATTTGTGAAGACCTATAATTGGCATTGAAATTTGTATTTTGTTATTATTATAATAATCTAGTAATATTGGTCTTCCGAATGTATAAAATCCTCATCCTAACTTCCTAACTAATATTATAAAAGTGAAAGTGAGTTTGTTTCTTGGTTTGTTTGTTACCTCTTCACGCTTTATCTACAGAACCAATCTCTCTGAAATTTCGCATACACATAGTTAGAAGTACGGAGAAGGACATAGGGTACCTTTCATCCCAGGAAAAGGCACGGTTCCCGTGGGAAATTCACGCGGGCGAAAGCTAGTAAATAATAAAGACTTATCTATTCAGATTCCTAAAATAACTTCTACCGATCGTTTCATTATTTTCTGTCTGTAGACTGTAGATACAGATGTTTTTGTTGTAAACAGACTTAAATATGTTTACTTAGTATCACTATGTCCTGTCCTTGAGGGGCCGCACAATATTTAATTTATTGTTAATTATTATCTATTTCATTTATTTTGTTTCTGTTTTTTCAACCGACTTTCAAAAAGGACAAGGTTTTATTTCTGTATGTTTTTTCTTATGTAAGTATGTTCGTTCGCCGATTACTACTACCGTCTTTAAAATTTGTCTATAGCATGCATAGTCCGTCACTGTCATTGTGCAGAAAAAAAACCTGGATCCGCTCTTGTCATAATTCATACTTGCAGAATAGCGTGAAATAAATTAATAGTAAAAAAACTAAAAAAAAAAGCTTTTATTGTAACTCTCAACAAACCCTTTCATTTGATACCCACATTGTAAAAATGCATTACAAATTACTATTCCGCCATCTTGGATGGTCCGCCATATTGGATTTAGAATGACGTCACATACCATATCAAGCATTGTCATCCAAACTAATCGTGTGTACAAAATTTCAGCTCAATCGGTTGAAGATATCTACTTCAAAATTTAGTTCTAAGATTTCACCCGAACGAACATACTTACATACGTTGCAAGTTAAATAAAAGCTTTTAAAATAATCCCAGCAGTGGGCTAGTGTGGGCGAAAAAGATGACATTACCTGCGCAGGAGTCAGTCCAATTTCATACACGGTGTCAGGATGTAGATCCAACAGAGCCAGGAGTCGCTGCTGCTGCGGCACACTCAGAGCGGCCTTCAGAGACAACTGAGTGAGTTCCTTCGCCTCACTCACTACACTCACTGGCTCTTTCTCTTCTGATTTCTTATCTTCTTGCTTCTCTTTCTTTTCTTCGTGCTGGAAGAATTTGTAATAGGTTACACATAGCTTCTTAATTTAAAAGAGAATATTTATTATTTACCCGTATTCTACCCGTGATGTGGTTCCCGGGTTAGAATAGGACCACTCCATCTCATTCCATGGATGTCGTAAGAGGCGACTAAGGGAAATGCTTCCGATGGGCAGCAGCGTCGGAAGCTCACAAAGCCAAAAAAAACTGCGCTCGCCAACCCGCCTGCCAAGCGTGGTGAGTATGGCAAATCCCCCCAAAATCTTGGGGGAGACCTTTATCCAGCAGTGGATATTTTGCGGTTGTAATGATGATGATGATGATTTATTATTTACTGGCTTGTGCCTGCCAACTTCGTCCGCGCCGTCATTTACTATTGTGAATTTCTCCGGTTCTAAGCTGTGTATCAAGATGAAACCTACGCCAGATTTTAAGTTCGACCTTCAACAATAGAACAGTGAAAACCGCATCATGTTGCATATCAGGCTATATCATGAGCAGTTCCCCAAAAATCAGAAACAATATAAAAAGCCGATTAAGACCATCATATATTTGTTTTTTCGTGATCTTGTTATGGTACAAAAATACATTTAATATTGCTTAATATCGTAAAATGGCGATACTGACATGGCGCCCGTACGTATGTTCAGAAATTATGATACAGAAAATCAGATACAATGCTCGATATTTCCATTATATTTAAGAAAATTGATTAAAGTAAATGTTCTAAACACATGTTACATGCAATATCACAAAAACATATGTATGATGATATGTGTATTTCACATAAATAGATGAATAATAAATAAAATAATTCTTTCCCGCGGGCACGTATGTAATAAAAGTACATTTTTGAACGTACCGGAAATCGGAACTGTCAAATCATATAGGTGTCGGCCATTTTTGCGGAACTCGCCTAACCTTCATTACGATTTTGTTGACTAAATGTACCATAGACAGGCTAAAAATTTATTGGATTTACTTATAAGGCATTGATACTGACCCAAAAATGAAAAGTTCAGATAGGTGCTCATGATATAGCCGGCTCCCCATACATTTGTGCAACAACCTCTTTGGTCCAGAAGTATTTGCGTGATGCGCGTACAAACATAGAGACAGAAAGAGAGGCAGACCAAAATTCTAAAAAAATAGTTTTGACTTCTATTCGCTGTGTGCACGACTACAGCGCCTCTCTCGGCTGACACTGACACGAACTTTATCATTGGCTGTCAGTAGCTATTTGTGTGAAAATAAACAAATAATTTTGATATTTTATCGTAATATTTGATATAATGTAATTCAATTTCCTTTTATTTACCTTTTTTCCTTAAATTTCAGTTTAAATATGAGTCTACTCATACTTAAATAGGCTTTCAAGTTGTCATGCGCAAAAATATCGTTTATTTTGGCCCCGACCGAAGATCGTAGAAACTTTGTAAACTAGTGGTACGCAACATTTGGGTCAACGACGCAAATATATTATTTATGTGATATTTTTATTTATTTATTTTCTTTTAATCGGAAAACTTACAGTACAATATAACTTTATTACTAAAATTATAAACGTCTTAAAACACAGTTATTAAGTTTAATAAAAACAACTTTCATATTGCTAAGTTTAAGAGAATATCACTCTTTATATTTATTTTATAATGAAAAACAAATGTCACCTTTTTTATTAACACATAACACAATATTATAGCATAAAATGAGAATACAATAAAATGCTTTTATTTATTTTTTAATAAATGAAAAAAAAAAATGATGACCCATCTATTACCAAATGTTTACTACATTCCGCTTTTTATCGCTGACGTATAATCCGACCAATTGTAATTGCTCGTTTGTTTCGTATCACTGGCGTATTAATTGAAGTATATTGCACTTGGTCGGTTCAATTGTTTTTGGATGTTCTTTGTTTCTGTTCTTTCCTGCCGGCACCAACCAGGTTAGTCGCTATTTTTAATAAAAATGGCTGAAAATGATTTAATTTGTATTATAAGTTTGAAGTAGCCACTTTTAGGTATTTTATATATTTCTGCGTTTCATGTTGATATAGCTGCATCTTGTTAAGTCCCGCAAAAAAGGCAATCAAAATCTATCAAATTAAATGAAAATAGACACAACTATGTCCGTCAATCCAAGGTTAGTTCCTTATTTCGCTACATCGTGCGCTAAGATCGTTTTAGCTTCCCCCTCCACCGCTTTTGCACACAGCGAATTGGTCCTATAAATACCTGTCATGGATTGTTTGATAAATATTTCTTATGGACAGACACAGAACAGTCAGTTTTATTATATGTATTGATAATGATGTTAGTGTTTTTTGACAGGCAGCCAATGTTACCCGTGTAGGGAAGTTATTGCCTGTTTTCCAAGATGACTTATACTCTATTCATCGAATGAACCAAGTAAAGCGCTTTCTCTGTCTGACATTTGTATACAAATAGACAAGGACAGAAAACTATCTAGCTCCGCCCAAAAGCGCTTGCGCCCGGTAAGAAACAATAGGGCTCGTTCATATTGCGAACGTTTTGGTGAGAACATATTAAAAAATGCTGTGTACATATTACACAGCATTTTTTAATATATTGCGAATATTTCGAAATCCTTCAAATGACTTTCTGTGTATGGGGATTTTCTGAAATGAAATAATTTATATTTTGTGATAATTATCTTTATTTCTTATAAAATAAATCAACATTTTATTTACTTTCACTCTCCGACATTATCACTGTCATTTCCTACATTTATAATATTTTTTTTGCACTTTTTCTTCTGCCATATTCCAATATACACGCCAAGTCGTCAGATTAGAAATCAAACGGAATCCGATAAACAAGCCAAGTCCACACAATGAGCACAAAACAATAATCCGAAAACGAGCCTGGTAAAAGATAAATAAGGTCACAATGCAGAATGCAGGAAGTACGCACGCGGAGACGTCTAGACGGTAAGGAGTGCAACGACAGACTAATTTTGATGCGATTTGTGAATGCGGCCTAAGCGTCTTATCTGCAACCAATCACGTTGAAGCGCCGAATTTCGGTGCTTGGTTCATTCGGCGAATAGAGTATAGTTACCTTATTGCTAGTGGCCTGGTTGTGTCTCCTGTCCCGCTCTGGCTTGAGGCCCGTGAGTCCGTCGCAGTCCGTGTCGTACAAGGGAATGTCACCGCGATTCACTAAGTCCTTCCATACTGCCTGGAACATAGTTACCTTATTGCTAGTGGCCTGGTTGTGTCTCCTGTCCCGCTCTGGCTTGTGTCCCGTGAGTCCGTCGCAGTCCGTGTCGTACAAGGGAATGTCACCGCGATTCACTAAGTCCTTCCATACTGCCTGGAACATAGTTACCTTATTGCTAGTGGCCTGGTTGTGTCTCCTGTCCCGCTCTGGCTTGTGTCCCGTGAGTCCGTCGCAGTCCGTGTCGTACAAGGGAATGTCACCGCGATTCACTAAGTCCTTCCATACTGCCTGGAACATAGTTACCTTATTGCTAGTGGCCTGGTTGTGTCTCCTGTCCCGCTCTGGCTTGTGTCCCGTGAGTCCGTCGCAGTCCGTGTCGTACAAGGGAATGTCACCGCGATTCACTAAGTCCTTCCATACTGCCTGGAACATAGTTACCTTATTGCTAGTGGCCTGGTTGTGTCTCCTGTCCCGCTCTGGCTTGTGTCCCGTGAGTCCGTCGCAGTCCGTGTCGTACAAGGGAATGTCACCGCGATTCACTAAGTCCTTCCATACTGCCTGGAACATAGTTACCTTATTGCTAGTGGCCTGGTTGTGTCTCCTGTCCCGCTCTGGCTTGTGTCCCGTGAGTCCGTCGCAGTCCGTGTCGTACAAGGGAATGTCACCGCGATTCACTAAGTCCTTCCATACTGCCTGGAACATAGTTACCTTATTGCTAGTGGCCTGGTTGTGTCTCCTGTCCCGCTCTGGCTTGTGTCCCGTGAGTCCGTCGCAGTCCGTGTCGTACAAGGGAATGTCACCGCGATTCACTAAGTCCTTCCATACTGCCTGGAACATAGTTACCTTATTGCTAGTGGCCTGGTTGTGTCTCCTGTCCCGCTCTGGCTTGTGTCCCGTGAGTCCGTCGCAGTCCGTGTCGTACAAGGGAATGTCACCGCGATTCACTAAGTCCTTCCATACTGCCTGGAACATAGTTACCTTATTGCTAGTGGCCTGGTTGTGTCTCCTGTCCCGCTCTGGCTTGTGTCCCGTGAGTCCGTCGCAGTCCGTGTCGTACAAGGGAATGTCACCGCGATTCACTAAGTCCTTCCATACTGCCTGGAACATAGTTACCTTATTGCTAGTGGCCTGGTTGTGTCTCCTGTCCCGCTCTGGCTTGTGTCCCGTGAGTCCGTCGCAGTCCGTGTCGTACAAGGGAATGTCACCGCGATTCACTAAGTCCTTCCATACTGCCTGGAACATAGTTACCTTATTGCTAGTGGCCTGGTTGTGTCTCCTGTCCCGCTCTGGCTTGTGTCCCGTGAGTCCGTCGCAGTCCGTGTCGTACAAGGGAATGTCACCGCGATTCACTAAGTCCTTCCATACTGCCTGGAACATAGTTACCTTATTGCTAGTGGCCTGGTTGTGTCTCCTGTCCCGCTCTGGCTTGTGTCCCGTGAGTCCGTCGCAGTCCGTGTCGTACAAGGGAATGTCACCGCGATTCACTAAGTCCTTCCATACTGCCTGGAACATAGTTACCTTATTGCTAGTGGCCTGGTTGTGTCTCCTGTCCCGCTCTGGCTTGTGTCCCGTGAGTCCGTCGCAGTCCGTGTCGTACAAGGGAATGTCACCGCGATTCACTAAGTCCTTCCATACTGCCTGGAACATAGTTACCTTATTGCTAGTGGCCTGGTTGTGTCTCCTGTCCCGCTCTGGCTTGTGTCCCGTGAGTCCGTCGCAGTCCGTGTCGTACAAGGGAATGTCACCGCGATTCACTAAGTCCTTCCATACTGCCTGGAACATAGTTACCTTATTGCTAGTGGCCTGGTTGTGTCTCCTGTCCCGCTCTGGCTTGTGTCCCGTGAGTCCGTCGCAGTCCGTGTCGTACAAGGGAATGTCACCGCGATTCACTAAGTCCTTCCATACTGCCTGGAACATAGTTACCTTATTGCTAGTGGCCTGGTTGTGTCTCCTGTCCCGCTCTGGCTTGTGTCCCGTGAGTCCGTCGCAGTCCGTGTCGTACAAGGGAATGTCACCGCGATTCACTAAGTCCTTCCATACTGCCTGGAACATAGTTACCTTATTGCTAGTGGCCTGGTTGTGTCTCCTGTCCCGCTCTGGCTTGAGGCCCGTGAGTCCGTCGCAGTCCGTGTCGTACAAGGGAATGTCACCGCGATTCACTAAGTCCTTCCATACTGCCTGGAACATAGTTACCTTATTGCTAGTGGCCTGGTTGTGTCTCCTGTCCCGCTCTGGCTTGTGTCCCGTGAGTCCGTCGCAGTCCGTGTCGTACAAGGGAATGTCACCGCGATTCACTAAGTCCTTCCATACTGCCTGGAACATAGTTACCTTATTGCTAGTGGCCTGGTTGTGTCTCCTGTCCCGCTCTGGCTTGTGTCCCGTGAGTCCGTCGCAGTCCGTGTCGTACAAGGGAATGTCACCGCGATTCACTAAGTCCTTCCATACTGCCTGGAACATAGTTACCTTATTGCTAGTGGCCTGGTTGTGTCTCCTGTCCCGCTCTGGCTTGAGGCCCGTGAGTCCGTCGCAGTCCGTGTCGTACAAGGGAATGTCACCGCGATTCACTAAGTCCTTCCATACTGCCTGGAACATAGTTACCTTATTGCTAGTGGCCTGGTTGTGTCTCCTGTCCCGCTCTGGCTTGTGTCCCGTGAGTCCGTCGCAGTCCGTGTCGTACAAGGGAATGTAAGCACCGCGATTCACCAGGTTCTTCCATACTGCCTGGAATTTTTTTTTATTGATTTCGTAAAATGTGTGCTTTATTTATGGCGAGTATCTGTCCAAAAATATTAATTCAAAAGTTTTTAAACTAATTTAATAATGAATCTTAAATGTCTGTACAAAAATATTAATTTAAAAGTTTTTTAAGCTAAATAATGAACTCGATAACGTAATTTCAATGAGGGATTTTCCAAGACCCGAATTAAAAAAAAAATAGTTCCAGATGAATTCATAGGTGGCGCTTAGTAAAACGCGAGACCGCATTCAAAAAGCAAAAATGCACGGTATTGGCATTTAAAAAAAAAACCTAATAAAAAACATCTAAAAAGTATCAATATTGTGATTTGTGCAACTGTCAAACTGTTACGTGATTTTTTTTCTGCCTCTGGCTGCCAATAAAAAGCGCACAATATAGCTACAGCCCACTACAGCCATTATTACGACTCGGCTTTCAATAAAACGCCATCTGTTGATACTTTTTTTATACAGATTTTTTTTTCTTAATTTAGCTGTCAGAAAAATCGCTCATTGCATTTAGATTAAAATATAAATCGAGCTTATTAAAATACAAGCTGTACCCCGGGCTTCGCTCCCGTGGGAATTTCTAGATAAAAATTACCCTATGTGCTATTCCCGGTATTTTTCTACCCACGGGAGCGCAACTAGTGAATAATAGATTCTTATTTACCTCGTCAGCAAACGGTATGTCCGTGTCGATCAGAAAGCTGGGCGGCGGGATGGGGCCGGCCGCTTTGAGAGTGCGGTGTAGAGGCATGTAGTCGTTGGCCATCAGTGTTTCGAGGAGCTCCTTCATTGCCATTCGGTTTGGCGGACTCCTGGTGACAAAAACAATCTATTTTCTAATAATCTGACACCGGTGTTATCAATACACTCGGTAGATAACACTCTAGTGTGATATTTTCATTCGCCGGCAGCAAATGGTTGTCTATGAAAAGTATGAAAACTACTAAGTATACATACATGATAGTAATTCGTATGCAAATTCATATGGCACGAAGTATCCGGACAGTTGCCGGCTGGTAAATGGAGCAATATTCAGCAAATTTGTTTTGTGTCCGTGTATTTTGATTTAGGTTGTGAAATAAAGAATTTATTTATTATACTATTATTATTAGGTATATCACCACTTTTGAGGTTTTGACGAGCTCCATGGCCCAATGGTCATCACGCTGGAGGTCCTGGGTAACCCAGGGTGGGTTCGATACCCGGTAGGGTCAAGATTTATTTTTATTCATTTACTTCTTTATCTATTATTAGTTTTTTTTAAATCTAACACAATACTTACCCGTCACTGAGTGGGATCAATGCTGGGGCAGTGGCCCGGGCCATGGAGCTCATTTCCGACACACGCTCCGCGACCACGGCCTGCAAGGGACTGTAGTCGTACTCCAGCTCCTTAGGAGTCACCTCGGTCAGCATCACCTGCTTGGCAGACTTCTTCATCACCTGGATATTGAGAAAATTAACTTTTTATTAAATACATTTTTATTGGACGACCGCCAGCAACGTGGATGACAACTGTCACCAAAGATTTGAGACAGGCTCGAGTGGACACTCTGACAACATAGGACAGATCGACCTGGCGCCGATGTACGAGGAGGGCCGACCCTAAATAATGGGACAAGGCATGAAATAAGATGATTAAATAGATTTTTTATATCATAGCTATAACATGTCCTATATACTGCTGGGAAAAAGCCTCCCCACTCTCTTTCCATGTGTCCCTATCTCTGGTCTTTTTCTGTTGAATGCCCGAAGTTCATCTGACCATCTTGTCTTAGGCCAAATAGATTAATATTCTAGTAAATTCTTCAATTGACATGTAATTTTTATAACAGCATCTATTCGCGACTATGCCTGCGCAAAATTTATATCTCAGGTTCAAGTGGCATATCAAGAAGAAAACCAAACCTTCAACAATACAACAGTGAAAAATGCTTCAAATGTCATTCAGTAGTTTTTGTGTGATACGCGGCAGACTAAAATTAAGAATACATAATTATATATATATAACACTTAAAAAAATTAAATATGAAATACAATAGACTTAAACATTTTCCAGTTTCATAGAAACTTCAAAAGTTAAACAAGCTATCACCTCTTATTAGATGATGACTTAGCTGCTTTCACAAAACTTGAAAATATAGATATAGTAGAATAAAGATTCTTCTTTCTTACATCCTTAATATTAACAGGCAAGAATCCATGTAATTGCCCAATAAATAGCCTCTCTTGCGGCAGCAATGGCAACAGCCCCGGTTTCCCTTCAAGTAGATACAGGAACAGAGGACTGAACGGGTTATCCAGCTTGTAAACATCGAACAGGAGAGCCAGGGCGACCACACGCTGCCCGGGGAGAGACAGGTCTCCGCTGGTGATGAGGGACGAGAGGAGGAGACATACTGGAATTGCAGAAGTTATTTAAGTTTATAAATAAGTTATAAATGGGGTGAGAATTGAGCCTCGGAAGTAGTCTCGAAGCTAGAATCTCACCACGAAAAAAAAAAGTGAAAATTTTAGGATAGTCACCATTTTTTACTAGCCATAACATAAAGATAATTGTATTAGGGAGTGTCTACTTTTAGATACTATTCTTTTTCATTTTATTTTCTTCAGTTTAGGTTAGGGGGACGAATGACACGCTATATCCAAAAGTGCTCTATGCTCTTTTCAAAGGTGGAGGATGTGCAAAGAAATCGTCCTTGTACTTACAGTTAAAATGTTCTGACTTTGGAAACCGTTTTTGTACTTGTGCACATATCGAATCTAGGCTTTGTGAATCTACGGTTTGCTCAGAAAACAAGCTGAAACAATAGATATTTGTTTAGTTTTAAATTTAAGTAAAGCATTCGATAGGTTAGAATTATCACAAAAATACTTACTCTAAAATATATTTACTATTTTCATTCAATAACTGCTGCTGTGTTTGTGACATATTTGTACTTATATAAATAATCTTCTACTAATGTGTAACTAAATAAATAAGAATTGAAATAAGATTCTGCATTCCGTTCACATCACAACAGCAACACAAAAACTTGACGAACTGACGTAAGTAACATTAGATTGACATTGATTGTGACACTTGTCTGCTTGTGACGATGACGTTTATTTTTTTCTTAAAAAAATTATCAATATTTGCAATTTTTTGCACTTAGGTATGTAACATTTTCGCTAATTTTTACTTTCTACTCACAGGTTTTTTATATGAGTTTAATTTTCATCTATATTTTTACATTGAGTTTGATATGCCTAGCTTAAGAGTAGCTCTTGTAATAGAGTCTTTTTCTTCTAGAATATCTTAATATAAACTTTTTTTAGTGATGTTTGGTTAAGTGTGTTTGGCCTGAATCTGAGTCTGAATAAGATGGATGATTAATTTGATTTCCTTTCTCTCCATTGTTCACCTGCTTTATTTTAAGGTGGCACCGCATTTTACATTATTATCGCTTATATTCGGTATTCGCGTATTCGATGGGGGTCTAAATACCAGCGGTAAGTGGGACCGCTGGGCTAAGTACCAGTGGTAAGCGGGAAGCGAACAGGAACCCATGGTCCAGGAGTAGAGATTCTGGGCTAGGAGGAGCCGCTTTTAGTGGCCTGACTCCACAGATAACCCCCAACTCCCTACCCTCACAGCCGTGGTAGGGGTCGCAGGGGAGGAAAAGTGCTGGTATTGCGGTGCGTCGCCGTTCTCCCTATCCTCTATCCTCTGCGACGGTGGGGCGTGGGCCACAGGGGAAGATACGTATCCGTATTAAACTTCATTTATTCTTACCAGTCCTATCATGTAAACAATCTTCACAGTACTTTTTTTTAAATTTTGTTGAAAATAAATCAAATATTAGTTCAAACCTAAACATTCTAAAGTAAAATATTTATTAACCACGAAAGTAATTTCCTAAAAAGTCTTTTTTAATTTATATTGTTGTAAAATCATAAAAAGACATGGTAAGATTGTTTACATGATAGGACTGGTAAGAATAAATAGAGTTTACGTAGCTTTAGCTCTCCCTGTCCTCTGCGGCCGACGAGACGTGTGGTGGGCCTGTCTGGACCACAGTGAATAGGGATGCAACCTATCCTCAGTGGCTGAAATGTGGTAGGGGGACGAGACGATGACGGTCTTTCCACAGGTAAAAAAAGGTACCTATTACACTCAGCTTGGCTGGCCATTTATTACTCAACTATAGTGCTATATTTTCTAGCTAAGCTACAATAAGTAGGTAAGTAGGTAATTAATTATTTGAGACAATTTTTTTTAAAAGTAGGTAGCTATAACATATGCAAACTGCATAGGTTAGGTACCTACTCAACGCCATGCCATTCTTAGAAGCCATTATTTATTCATCATATATGATGCGCAGCCCTTTGCCGCCGAAGTACCGAACATAAATTCCATCAGTGATTCTTTCTATTCAAAGTTGGGCGCGTCGCCACAAAGCGAGGAGAGTACAGAAGAATAACAGGATGAAGTGTTGTATGAATATTAAATATTGATACAATTATAGTTAATGCTCGAATCCTCGAGCATATAATTAATATTAAGTGAATGCCGGTGAAAACAAATAGCAGTAAAAGTTTTCAAATAGGTCCAAACTCGCGCTCTTCTTCATTCAATATTCTCTTACCGAGTGGCCTGTAAAGTGAATTGCACGACTTGTAAATATACCCAGTATGCGGGGCAGTAGCTTTAAATTTGCATGAATTGATCTGTTGATCTGCTGTTCACTGTATGGTACAACCTGATCTAAAAACTCTGATAGGTCCTAAACCTTGTGTTCATCAAAAGCGAAACTACCTTTGTATCAGAAGTATTAAATAGGTACTTAAACGTGGCGGGAGCTACAGTGGCGTAAAAATTGGGTGGTCCCTTAGGTGATCCCAGTAGGAAAGGGCTTCCCTACTGGGAACCCCGTCTTTATTAATCAGGCGCATGGACGGCGATCTTTACAGGGTCAGCCGATGAATTTGCCACAGGGCCCCGTAGGGTGAAGCTAAGCCACCTGTAGCTGTGCCTCATATAAGGGAAGATACGTGCCTAAATCAATCTTTTCCGTCGGCAAGTCAGTGGCAACATCTGCTCCGTCCATATTTTGTGGCCGTCGAATGTCTTTGCTGGACGTGGCCCGCATACAGACACTGACGATGACCAATTGTCCTCCGATATGGAATCTGATGCTCAATAAACCACAATAGCTTCAACAAACTAGGAGTGTGAATCGCCGCCGCGTGATATTCCATTCGGCAATAGACCTTACTTAATAGGCAACGAACTAATTAGTTCGTTGTTAATAGGAAAAGAAACAATACTTTGCATTGCAATCATATGCTTAATGTGCTTAGGAAAATGCACCATGATTTCGTAAAAATGATACAAATTACAAAGCAAAGATCTTTATTTTCTGTGCTGATAGCGCTAGCACAAAATCTTTTTATGTTTGCTTCATGTGGTGACCAAATAAAGTTATTGATGGATAACTAATTAACGACTGGTCCTCGTGAGTTGTATACGCAGCTACTACCGAGTGTGATCCTAAATAGAAGGTATAAAAACCTACTCGTTTTTTAACCATCTTCTTAATTAGAAATCAGATACAGAAACAAAGCCCAAATAGAAAGAAGACAGGAGTTTTACCTGCTCAGGTTATGTCGCCGCCGCCGATGTTATGTCCTCATGCCAACAGCCAACAATATTAAGCTAAACTGAATCAATTTATTATTGACCAATGTTGCTTAATGTCATTATATTTGCGTATATATACTTGAGTAGGTACAAAACACGTGCTAAACAAACTTAGTATACAGTCAGCACATTAACCTATCCAAATTCAAGGTAAATCCAGCTTTATTACCACCGCAAAGAGTGCCGGTAAATGAGAATTAGGTAGGCCTGGCCGATAGTTATGAAGTGTCATTTTGTGTCCACATCCAAGCTTTCTAAGTGAAATAAACATAATTATCACAAGGTAACATACACATCGTGACCTCTCGTTTAGCGGCACATCTCCATACTGTGACGAGCATGAGGCACCTGGCCGCCATTTTGTTTTGACGAGTACCCGCTAAAATGGACGACCTTGGCGAGAAACGGTTACGAAGTTTACAAATGATCTCCTAAGTTTTTAGATTTTCAGAATCTTGGAAACAATAGGATGTGAAAATCAGAGTTATAGAATGAAACATAACATATAGCTCCATTTAACTCTTTTCCACCTTAACAAGTAGTAATAAATAAGTACCTATACTAATTAGGCAAAGCCATTAGTTTAATCAAAGCATGTAAGTAAGTAATAAGACCCAGATTGGAGCCTCATAAACATCCTTAAGTTGCTGAGCTTGTTTAATTTCCAGTAGAATATAGAATATTAGAGCCGTAAAGCGTTTTTTTTTTTTTGTTTTTTTTTTTTTTTTTTTTTTATTTTTTTTTTTTAGCGTTAAATTATAACTGCTGGATCAGTGCATCAGCAATAGGGAATCAAAATTGTTGATGATGATGATAGGTGCTGTGACCCAAGTAGAACATTGACTAGCATAATTTTATTAAAACGGCGGTGTTTATATTCTCTTTGAATTATACCTGAAATGGGTAGACAGGTCAAAGCATACTTCGTGGGTCAAAGTCATCAGACAAGCAAATCAGACAGGTTCTGCGTAACTACACCTATAGATATAGAAATAGAAGACACGAACTTGGTTTTCTCTGGTGATAGGACATACGCCTATAAATTTCGCTTTTTTATATTAATTTTGCTTGTTGCCGTCTAATCCGGAGATAAGTGACTTTCTTTATCAAAGATGAACTTTCACAAAAATCGGTACCTACCTACCTAGATACCTAATCATGTGAATTGTCATGATGTGGCATTAAAAGTATAGAATATTTAGGTCTGTTCTTTAAGCAATCGCTACGACTTCATGAAGTCAAATTCATTGCCCGTATGTTCTCAAAGTTTTGACACATGCGCGTGAGCATTCAAATCGCGTACACCCGCTTCCACAATGGCGACGGACGCGAAAATATGTGCGTAAGTGTCGCCATTCGGTCGACAGGTGATGATCAAATGAAACTCATATTTTATTGCTAACTATCTATTGCCCACACCTTCGCCTGCGTAAGTAGCTTTTATACATCAAAATCATGACCTTTAATGAAAATCGTATTCAAATCTGTTTAGGTAGTAGTTTTTGAGTGACGCACGCACAACAAAGCGATCTCTTCCGAATTTTATCTGGATGATCTACTAACAGTTAGAAATCTTCCGGAAGTATATACCTCATAACAAATCTCATATCTCTCCCTTCACTTTATAATTAGTTATGTACACTGTACATACATATAAGGTCGAGGCCTATTTGAGATAAGATAACGCTGCATCTGTGTGTGGGTGTCATTTTGTCTGCAGATGAATGAGGTGACTCATGCTCGTGTAGGTACTGGGTCAGTAATTATTCTCCTGTGGGTCGAATGCGTATTCAATCTGTTATACAATGTTTGCTTAATGTTCGAGACAAAAAATGACAAAGTGTGAAAACGATCTTATTTTGTGATGTGAAGGTGACAAAAGCGTGACTCTTTAAATTCCGCTTCTTCGTTCAACAGCGAGCACCTAAGTACAAAACTAAATCTATAAAAAGTTGGGGCCCTCCACATTTTTTCAAATCGACAGTTAAACCATTATTACAATCTTTATTCTTGTCACACACATCCCCTCCAACAAAACAATGGGTAGGCAGCCTCTTTTCGTCGCAGGAAACAGCGCACGCACACCTCGTACAAAATGGCCGAAGCCGCCATATATTACCAGCCTGGAATGGTTTTATAAGTCTGTCTGGATGCTATGGAGATAGTACACCATAAATATACAGGATATCCTTTCTTGTTTCCGCTATAACGATTTGGTGAGGAACGTGATTCGTATGCGTGGTTTGATAGCAAGTTCTTCCGCGTGGAAAGGTTTTGCTTATCTATTTACATCATAGGTTTGAGTCACTCATTGATCATGCATGATTATTATGAAAGATATCATGTCGTTATATGTCGTTATGTCCTATTAACAAACAGGCCAACAATTCTAATCGAGTACTGATGTAGCAAGGCAACATAGCCCCTGGTGCAAAAAGGATCCCATGCCAACCCATCTTCATTGTTGAATGTCATTTGAAAATTAAGTGTTAAGCCGGCTTAGAACAATAACTTAGGGGGCTAACTTATGACATTTATCATGACTGCCTACGATTTGCATTAATTCGATAAATAAATCCTTCAGTAACAAGTAAATTTCCATAAACCCACACGGGGTGCCTCAAGGATCCATCATTGGCCCTCTAATTAATTTAAATGAAATTATTGTATTGTTATGTTATTATAGTTATGAACTTACACATATGTAAAAGGAAAATATGGAATTATACCTTATTATAATCTTTTTATCTAACGATGTAGGTAGGTACCTAGTATACTGTACTGTACCTAGGTAAGTACCTACATCGTTAGACATCGTTGGTAGTTATAACTACCATGGGATTCGAACCTTGGATCTTAGACATCCAAATCATAAAGCTTACATCTACTTAGACTGCTGCATCAAGGAGGAAGTTATTTCGTCGGCATATTGTTTGTTTGTAGATTACAGTCCACCTGCTATGCTACAGCTACAGATAGGACTGTTTACATTTACCTGCGTTCGTTATCTCTAGAATCCAATGGAATCTGAACAGACCCGATGGAGTAAGTGCTAAGTAACGACTATACCTACAAAGAGCAAATTAAATGGCATTTTTGCTGTAATTATAAGTTATAAGATGTTACCTACCTAGTATAATCTAGATGGGTATAGCCTGAGCTAGCAACAAAGGGATGAGAACACTTATCTTACTTAGATAACAAATGGATCTACATGGATAAATGTAGATTAAAATGGATACTTAGTGGTTAGATTCGCAACTAGAGAAGGTACCTATGTAGTAGATAAGTACGTTAATTGTTGCTTCAAGTACAATAGAGATGTAGGTTTCTACTTAAGTAAAACACGTTCAATAAAAAACCTGACCAATTCAAAACTGTACTTGTTCTAAATTACAAAAGCACGTGACTTGCAGACAACCGTCTCTGTAGTCAGTAACCACGCCTTAATTCAGGTAAATCCTGGATTTAACGGTTAAAAATAAAAATAAGTAAGTACTTATTTTAGTCATATTTTCCGTAAGCACGTGTAAACGATTGAGGCATTTCATTAGGCGGGGTCACGGGGACGTCTCGCAGACTCTCGCAGATGTCTCTATCAGGCGAATTATCGTAATTTACAAGCTATGACGGACGGTATTACGTGGAAAACTATGTGTGTTGAACTCAGGGGAGGCGTTCGCCGATATGTCCTCGCCTACGACCAGTACGTACCTACTCCGAAGTGTCTAATTAGTATTCATCTGAGCGCGTGTAGTGCTCTTCGCGGTGGGGACGGGTTAATAGCCCACGCCGCCTCCGCGTTCAGGCATATTGTACCGAGTTGCGACCAGCGAGCGCCGTACGCTCGCCCGCCAAACGTTAACAATCTCTGTCAATATTTGAACTGCAGTTTGGAACCCCGCCGATTTCTCCAGACGAAGCCGAGCCGGTGGCTGGGAAGGCAAGAAGTCGGCATAGCTGTTTGAAGTCGTATACGGCTGTGTCACTTCGAGCCAGCTCAATCCACCGGCTTTCAGCGAACGCAGATTTCAAGATGCAGGGATGCTCCCATAAGGATAACATCGTTGGATCGCTCCCGTAGAGTTTTCGCCGGGAGAGGGCGGGCGTCTTGACAGCTGTCATTTCGGGCTTTCCTCCTCTCGGACGAGTTTCGTTTCGAGCGAGCGTAGGAGGGAAATGTAATGAAAATCTTTATTTATATCACACACGACGATGTTCCCGTAGAGTGCGACCGGCTGTGTACTTGAGTGACGAAACGATACGAAAACACGACGACAGAATGGCGAACGAGGAGGTGTTGGGTCCTCGAAAGACGATGTTCGTATTAGTGATTGTTGTGGGGTGTTTCGCGGTGTTGTGGCCCAGGATCCTGTCGCCGCTGATCTTGGGCCACACGCAGGATCAGCTGAAGCCGAACAAGTTCGACCGGGAGGCAGGTAAAGTCGGTATTTTTAACTCAAGCTCAATGTCAATAGCAAGTCTGCTAGCGGCGTGTCGCGGCTGTTTAGATAGTTATAATCTAATTATACGCTGCTTACGGCAGACGAATTATCACCACACTGCAGCTGATGTCATGTCAGCCTTCGAAATCTGAGTATTGTGTGGTATAGATTATGTAAATCGGCGCAATTTTATCCGCTACCAGTTCCTATATTTGCGTGGCTAGGCGAGATATTGCAAAGTAAACAAGAGCTGGTCCAGTTGTTGACTCTGGGTTTAATGTTTACTGAAAGATCAAATGGAATGCGCTGTTTGTGTCGTAATAGCTGTGGAATAAACCTCATAATATTGAATACATTCTTAAATGCATAGAAATTATTCATAACATTAATTGCAAAAGGAAAAATACATAATTATCAGGCTATTAATATTACAATGGCAATGTCAGTTAACTTCATATTAAACTCAATGATTCCATAGCAATAAACACATAAAAATCCATATTTTATTTATTTATTTTAACTTTATTGCACACACATACAAAAACTACAGTACAAAAGGTAGACTTAATGCTAAAAGCATTGTCCGACAGTCAACCCTTAGGGTTGAGCAGAGTTCATGTGGGTGTAAATAAATTCTATTATACAAATTAATTATAAATTATTTTATGCCTACAATGCAAAAATTATATACTATATAAATATATTGTTAAGTACCTAATTGTTTACTTACTATAAAATTTAATTTTAATGATCTACAAAAATGTCAATAGGAAATATGATCATGAACAAAATTAGTGATTTAAATAAATAACTTCTTAACTATAGGCTTGTAAATTCCTTCATAATCCAAAAGCAGAAGTCATTTAAAATATAAAAAAAATCAAACACAAGATCTATGGTTGCTAGTGGAGACAAATGTATAGTACTTTCTATAATAGGCACTAAACAGACTAGTTAGAAGTAGGAAAACGGGTTTATTTTCCTGCTAATTATTTTTATTAAAATCATGGTTTTATAATTATGCATGAGAATCAACAAACTGTATTTATTTATAGCCAATGACTATTATTATAGCTGCAATTCTTACTTAAGTTAAAAATAGTATAAGATTGGACTTAAATATGTTAAATACAATGTTATTAATTAATTATTTTTGCAAGAAAATTAACATCAAATTCAAGTGTTTAATATGATATATTTATTGTAAAGGTATTCAAGGCTTACGCTGACCATTGTTTATATAATATCTACAGACAGGGCAAGCTGAGTTATTAAAATCTAAAATATGTTGAAATGCTAAAAGTTGAAATGTTAATATTAGTTAGGCTTCTATAACTGGCCCATGAATTTATAACTGCCAACTATATTGACCCAGCCATATTTTCTTTTTTGTTATGTTTATGTACAACCAACCAATAAAGTAACTCAACAGGGTGCTGCGAAGTCCTTTTCGAATCAGAAGTAGCCGTGCTGGAAATCGTCAAGGAAGTCTGTAACACCATTGTCCATGGAGACTTAAATTCACCATATACAGCATCCGAATGTCGCAAATATGTGAACGAAACTTGCGGACTGGACATAGCAGTGTTCTTGAAACGCAGCGAGAACGTTGGAAAGACTACAAAGATGTTGTTGGATACGATGAAAAATAGCAACAGTTCTTGTCTGAAGGAGCATTTCGGTGTCCCAGTGATGAGTTTGAACTCGCATCAAGCGTACAATTCATGGACTATACCAGACAGTTAGTGCACTTTTGTGGACTAAACTAACATTGCATGGTGATTTTGTTGTGTGTTTACTAATGCTGTATCCACAGGTATTAGGCTCTGCACAAACCTAGGCCTATTCGCTTCAGAAATTACTAAGGTTTGTGCAAATTAATAATTTGACTCATCTCCAGGTTGTTTTTAACTTTACATAGGAAGTGTACAATAAATTGTATCAATCAATAAGTGGTTATGGCAAATTTTCAATACAAGATTATTTACTTAATTATATTTTTATCTTGTTTTTATAAAAACGGATCTTTATAGATAGGTACCTCCATACGCACAACTCATCGTTTTTTATGATTCTTCCAGCAATAATCTACAATTCGTCTATGGTCTATTTCTCAGCTGGCAAGAATTTTTTTTTTTTTTTACATTGCTTTTACTCAGTGAGTATTTAGCCAGAAACAAGTTTGGTAGATAAAACGTAGGAAACTATATATCGCGAAAAGTGAATAATGCAAGCACTTTGGCAAGAAAGTTTGAATGATGCGCCTGCGCCACCAAAAATATTAGGGTTGCTACACTTATATTCATGCCGGCATTGTCTCTTCGGCAGTATTAGTCGAAGAACGAAGCCGACCCAAAGGAATTACTACTGATTAATTACTGAAAATTCATCTAGGTACACATATTCGAGTTTACTGCCCTGTTGTGCCGATTTAAGCCGGCCCGAATATGTGTAGCAAAGCAACCCTTAGAAAACGTGCTAACGAGAACACGTTTCTTACCTAGTGCTAATTTAAATCTCAACCATTTCAACTTAAATTTCGTCCGTTTTTGTGTGATGGACTTCGCTCAGTGTCTCCATAACGCGACCTTACGACTAATATAAGGCTATTTACACACAAATTAGTTTGCTCACGACAATCGATATGCGCGTAACATGTTACATGTAATTTTCGTCATTCTACGTGTTTTAGCGACGAACTTTCTTATGCAATTTTAAGGTATGTAGGTAGCGGTTGAGTAATGTGCCGACCAAAATCATGCATGTCCGAATGTTGGAAGACGTTTATTAGAAATTCCGACCGGGAAATTTAGACCTCCCACAGCTTTTCAACTGTATGTTGCCATAATAAATAAAAATAAAATAAAAATTTTGCTTAAATTTTAAGTTGTCATATCTAGGGTAATCTGGCTGGACTTATGGTGCTGGCCAAAATTTTACATAACTATCTAGTCAGTGCAGTTTCAAATAAATGAACTAGTTGAAGCAGTAAATAGTGATTCACAAATGTTTTAGTTTAGTGCATCAATCAAACCAACGCGAAGCCGAAGGTAGGTAGTGTAAAATTAGCGACGGGATTGCGTGAGTTCACAACGAAAGTTAATTTAAACGAAAGTTAATTTAAATAATGGGACTTAGAACAAATCAAACTCATAGTTAAGGCGAGCTCGTACCCCACATTCGAAATAATTGTAATTTTTCATGAAGAAATTTACCTAATTAGAGTTTATTTACGAAGTGGAAAAATAATACAGGATATAGATTATGATCTCTATTAAGGTTTGAATCGTGTACTTTTTAATAAAAATACATATTTTCGGCTTAATTAATTCATAAAGGCACCGAAAATTTAGAAAATATTTCAGCTTTCAAGTCATGAAACTTAAAATTTTCAGCGATAACATATATATTTTTTTATATAATTAGTTTATATATATGCTATATTAAAGTCTTGCTAAATCGGTACAAAATCTGTTCAATCCTGCCAACGAAAGTAGAACATTGTCTTGTCCAAAAAACTATCTTATTGCAACGCGTACACGGCGTGGTTACCCGCATATGAATTCTGTTTTTTGCAGCCCAGGTTGGACCTCGTCTTAAGAAAGTTCAAGACGAAAGAATAGCTTTATTTTTATCTAATTTTATGCCGGGGCCTAAGTTGCAAGCTAATTGCCGCGCCAGCTTTGAATAAGTATGATGGCAACTAACATCTTTTAATCTAGAAGAAAAAATATTCAAGTAGGTAGAATTTCCAGCCATCCATATGATTGAAAACGTCGCCAACAGGAATCCACCGATAAACCCACACCTCATGTGTTCTGAATGCAAATAGACGTACCTACATTAGCTTTCACATTGTCCGTTTCAAGTAATACCCGTTCTGCGGCCTCTGAGCCAAGAACAAAAGTTTTGACGACATATTGTCACTTGCTAAGGACGATGGTTTAAAACATAAGAGGAAGCGATTGACAAAATGATCAATTTAACCTCATAAATTTGGTAGTTCTCTGGGTAGCCCCATAGATTGAAACCAACATATAGAGGTATTATCCCATTGAAAAAACCACTTTGCGAAACTGTTCAAAAAGGCAAAATTGCAGGTAATGCGATCTTTCAATTCTTCATCTCCACATATCTGTGGTACTAAATCCATACTAATATTATAAATGCGAAAGTTTGGATGTGAGTTTGTGAGTTTGTGAGGATGTTTGTTACTCAATCACGCAAAATCTACTGGACGGATTTCGATGAAATTTGGTACAGAGGTAGATAATGACCTGTAATAGCACATAGGCTACTTTTTATCCCGGGAAAAAGCACTGTTCCCGTGGGAAATTCACGCGGGCGAAGCCGCGAGCAAAAGCTAGTCTTTTATATTTATCCAAACTCCGATCAAGATTGTAAAACCCTGGGTACATGAAGTTAAGTAATCGTTTCTACAAGAGTTTTCTCTTATTTCTATGGTTTTACGCTGTATTTACCAGTCAACTCGATAATATCTTATCCATTCGCCATGTAGCTAACCATGTAGTAAAACTACAGGAAGTAAGCCTGTCAGGTCTGGGTGATTTTCTCAGGTCTCTTTACGGCAAGAGATTGATTAAAACATTAAGATAACTACCAAAGAGACATCCATATTCACTTATGTGCGATTTAGTAAAGTGTGCAGTGAATTAAGACCCAAAACGTTGCGAAATATGCGCTTAAAAACTAAAACACGTTGTGCAAAAGTAATACAAAAAGCTAATTACGTTGCGGAGTTACAAAAAAATTGTAAAAATTAAAATTACCATCGTGCGTGCTCTACTCATATGTTTCATTTTCAATTTTGTAAGCACATGTAAACAATTAGCTCTGCCCATATTTATTTACGTTCATACACTGTTAACATATGAGCCTTGGTTCCCATATGGCTTTTTTAAACAAATTAGGTAATGTGCCAATTGACTTAGTAGGTCATATTTTGTCGTCGCTGCTCGAGTTATAAGAGGTAGCGGGATTTCATGATCGTTTCTATTATTACCTGTTTAAAAATTAAAAATAAAATCATAGCACACAGGTTTTAGGGAAATATATAAACAAACATGCTTACGCTCGTCAGTGACACCGATTGGTTAGATCTAAAACTACAAATAAAATATTAAAAGCAATGTTAGCAAAGTCATCCACCAATTTATTATTTAGGTATAGATAGTCCTCAAAGAAAAAAATACTTAAATATAATTAATCTTGTCAGTTGCGTTTTATTCGTTAATTACTTTTGTCCCGTACGTCATTGACTGGCAGTTAACACCAAATATTAGGCAGTTACCGCTTCTACGCTAGAACAATGGGTTGTTACATTACGCTGTCAATCAGTGACTCATCCGCGGTCGGAATGTTCTAAATTAGGAAGTGCCTAGTTTCCAACATATGCACTCCTGTATATGACACATGGATTGGAATAAATTATACTATTGTTACAATTAAAAGTTCCAACTGGTCTTAAATCGAAAGAGGCCTTAGTTCAGCCGTTTAGTCCTTTGGGCAGAGATGATGATTATACGGAATACGTAGGTAATATTAAATACAAGAAATTCCAAAAAAATATTTTTGTTTTCTATTATTCTTTTTAAGTGTCCCTCTATCCATTTCAGTCAAAAATACTAAATGTACAGACAAAATATTTTTACTGTTTTATTATATGTATAGATTTCAATGAAACCATGTTGATATTGGTAATTATTATGGCCAACAAAATGTAAGGGAAGGAATTTACATAAAAGTTAATATTTAGTCCCGAAATTGCATAGGTCTGAACCTGAAGTCAATCATTAAAGTCCATTTTTTTTTCTAAAACCAATGACTAATCAAACACTAACACGATTTGTTATGTTGAATTTGTTTTAAATTGTAATAATATTAACTAATTCTTTTTAAGTATTTTAACTTACCCATTTTAACTAACAAAATTATCGCGTTGTTTTTCAATCAATCAATGTTTTCAAATATTTATTTGTATGTCTAATGATTGTGTTCTTACATTTTCAAAAGTTATATTAATACAAAATAGATTTTCCGAATGTGGTTCAGTGTGATACTGGAACATTTTTTTTTATAATTACAGCTTTAAAACAGGAGCGGCCATCAATCCGCGGCGTGGGACCTCACCCAGCCCTCCGCGAGAGAGGGCGGGCGATCCCGCCCGGGGTCCCGACACCCCCGTCCAGAGTCGTGCCGATGCCCCCCCACGTCAGGGTACGATCCTCCCCCCTTTCGGTCTACTATGAACTGGACATCAAGGTCAGTGACGGAGTTTGTGAGTGGTGATGGTGACGCTTCTGCGGTGGTAGGTTGAGGGTTCCAAATTTTGAGATAGATTTTTGATATGAAAAATCTTTTAGCAACCTTCGACTCTCAACATGACAGAACACACGAAATGATATAATATTTCAAATAATGCAAACAGAATTTTATACAAAATAAATCTTGTTCAAATCAAAATCAAGGGAATTAGTAATTTAACGAAAACAACTGACTGATTAAGTTTGAATTGCTAAACAAAAGTATACCCCATTTAACACAACCTTGGACCCTTGATAGCTTGAAATGAAATGACTACTTACTTAACACATGAATTATTGGGAACCCTCTAGCTAGTATATCTAATCCTCGTCGCCTTGCAGCTTCGTCGCTTCTAACAACTAACCTGTAAGTATGATAGATTAGGAGTTTTTGCTTTTTTAATGAGATTACAAACAATAATTTTGCGAAAATTATATTGAAATGTATCCTCTGTCACTAAATCAAAAAAAAATCACGAGACCAGGGTGGGCAGACAAACGTGTATCGATTTATTCATCAATTCCATCGATTTATTCATCAGTTCAATTGTAGGAATATCTCGTAGTTTTCCATAATACATAGAATCGGCAACCCAGACACGTTCTAAACTCAGGATTACGACAGTAAAGACAAACTCCATTCATGCGCAGTGAAGCAATTTCAACGCAAACAAAACTAAAGCCACGGAAAAGCAGACTGGACCGTATGAGTCGCGTACGCATCGGCACTCGGTTTTAGTGTGTGGCACGGTTCATAAGCGGTCAACGGTTTTAACAAATCTGAAAACAGTAGGCATACTAGAACTGCCAATAGGAGCTACCCAATAAATTATATTGCTGATGCTGATACAATTTAATTTACAACTGAACATTTTTTAAACATATTTAGGTACAAGGTGGTTCACTGTTCAGCCAATGGGCCTTAAAAAGCTAAAAATATCAGCTCTGATGTCAGATCATTGGACTTACTACAAAATTATAGTGCGACAAGGATCTTTTTGCACGTGGTAGAAATCGGAACTAATGTCTAAGGTATTAAAATTTCACATTTGAAACGTAGGTGGCGCCCTAACTCACGTGCAAAAAGATCGAGGGCGCACTGTATAATGTATGGTCTGATGTCATATGTTTTAGTTAGAGGCCTCCAACAAGTCGTCATAATATGTAGTCTACAATTTAAAATCCTGTGGGATTAAAAAATACCCTTTGTAGCGTGAAAGAGTAACATACATCCATTTAAATATCCTTAATTGTTTTCAACTAAAAAGTATTTCAGCTTATCCCTCACACCATTGACACAAACAGTAAGTCCAAACTGTACGCATGATGTCATACTCATTATTTTGGGCCAATGAGATCTTGCGCCAGTTGCGGGCGTTATCTTCATCAAACCTCTTATGGGGTTGACTTCCAAAATGCCATAATTAGGTATTATGATAGGATTACTTTACTTCTCATGTTTAGTTTTAATAGTAGAAAGATGGTCAATATGCTCCTGCAAATTTTTAGATTTTCACTTGTTTTGTGTAAATCGTGAATAACCCGTACCCAGCTTAACAGTTTTGCGTTTTATATTACTAACTTCAAACGGAGACTCGTGTAATACTCTTGTTACAAAGAATCTGAAAATACAATTTAGACATCTCTGTCTATTTTTGACAAAGCATGTTGCGGATACATTTCTGTGTACATTTTGACGAAGCATGTTGCGGATCGTAAGATATAAAGTTTTACCAATACCAATAGAAAGAGGCAACCAGATTTTATTTTGGGATGTTATACCTTATTTATCAACTGCTTCAACTGAGGTATTTTCTTGATATATAACTGAATAAACATTATCTTTAAAATAAAAGCAAGTCTATAGTTATTATTAATACTAACATAGACTTAACAGTCTAAATATCCATACTAATATTATACATGCGAATGTTTGGATGTGAGTTTGTGAGTTTGTGAGGATGTTTGTTACTCAATCACGCAAAATCTACTGGACGGATTTCGATGAAATTTGGTACAGAGGTAGATAATGACCTGGAATAGCACATAGGCTACTTTTTATCCCGGGAAAAAGCACTGTTCCCGTGGGAAATTCACGCGGGCGAAGCCGCGGGCAAAAGCTAGTTATAATATAAATTCTCACGGGACACGTGCAACATTCATATAATTCATCATCGTATCGAGAGCACTTGAGCTGGTGCCAAGAAGTTGTTACTCCATTAAATTAATCTTTTGTCTTTCTTAACCTATTATTATAAAATTATTTGTGGTCACCTCGAAATTCGACCGTAAATCTTCTTCTTAGAGTGCCATCTCTTACCGGAGGTTGGTGATCATCATGGAAATCTTCACTATCCGCTGCTGCTCTAAACAGGAATCTCGAACTTATCTCAAACCATTGCATTTGACCATAATTCCGTAACCGTAAATGGAATGTTGACTATTCTTTCTGCGATTCTTTTTTATATAACCATTCTTCTGAAAAATATGTCTAATGAGTTTTGACCAAACACCTAAAGATGATTTTTTAATGACCATCAAAACAGCAATTGAAGCAGGTTGTTTCATGAAGTCGAGCATACAAAGGCAGCCTACGTAGAAACAATAATGCTATTGATATCCAATATGAAACACTGTTGTATTTTCTTTTATGAAATAAAAATACTTTACAATGTAGCAAGTGATCTCTTAGCAATTTCTAAAATTAGATAAATGTTTTGAAAGATCTAGAAAACCAGTATTTCCACGTTTAAAAGGACTTCGTTCAAAATGTATGGGAGCTTGGCTTACTGCGGACAGTTCGTTCAATAAATAATAGTATTATCATTCAAAATAATTAATGTCAAATAGATTTTCGGAATATATCTTGGAGTATGAATATCTGTAATTAAAATATACCATTAAGTAAGTATTGTTTGCGTTTCCGTTGTTAAAATCAAAGATGTCGGCCTTCACGTCTGTTCTGGGATGCCATTATCTAAAATAATATCACATTTAAGTAGTATATTTTTTATTCTTTGATGAAAGATTGGATTAATTAAGTATTTTTTTAGCATAATATGTTATGTGTAGAAAATCTATTTGACATTAATTATGATGAATGATAATACTTTTATTTATTGCACGAACTGTCCGCAGTAAGCCGGCGATGAACAATGTCTTTTAAACAGAATCGAACGTCACACATTTTGAATTTTCAAAGATGGCCGCCGTAATATGCCGCCATTACTAGTTGCTACACCGATGGTCATTTACAAAATGTCCACTATTTCATTTACATGACACTGGCTTGTGGTGCACTCTTTGAATTTTAATCGGTATTTAAGAGCGTTTATGTGTTTACAGTGGCGATGACTAATGCTTAAAAGTTTATTTGTAAAGGTGTATTCTTCTTTTCTGGGAAGCCAAAACTTGAGATTGTGACTGATTTGTTCATAATTTATCAGTACAAATGCAAGGCCAGTATCTTTTTAACGGTAGGGAATCAACAATATTCACAAATCCTGATGTAATATTACCCCACCCTATTATATTCTGCAGGGGAACCATCACCTACCCAAAGGCTTGTAAGACAATGCTTTTAGCATTAGGACAGCCTTACTACACAACATTGGCAAACTACTCATGATCATGAATATTTTATTTTATTTTTATTTATTAGGAAGACCAACAGCCATTTATACAACAATAGGTTAACACTTAAGAACTAAAGAAGCCAATTATAGGTCCTCACAAATAGAAAAAATATTAAATAGGTAACAATGAAGTTGAAAATTTTTTTTTTTTTTACACTACCGTAAACTGCTGCAACTTATCCAACTACACACAAATTTGCCTATTTCATTTGAATTACGATATATCACATTCGCTTGCTTTATTCTCGTTTTCTACCATTCTGTAGTAACTATTCGTTATTTGGGCAACATATTTTTCATTTTTTATAATTGTAACTCCGTTAATACTCTGTCAGTTGTGCGACAAAGATCGGTGGGTGAAGCAGCATTTTTTTTGCGCTCCAAAACTTTTGAATTTTAACTATTAAAAAGCTGTGTTTTCGCACAGGATTAACTGCCTAAGGTAGGATAATATTGTCTTCTTCTATTATTACTTGTTTTTTTACGCAAAATATTGTTTTTTATCAAAAAAAACTAATCATGTGTAGTGTTTTGAAAACTTGAGTGACATAACTATGCCTGGGTCTAGGGTTGTCAAATTTTGTTAACTAGCTTTTACTCGCAGCTTCACTCGTGTGAATCTCGCTTACGTTATGCTTACAAATTTATTTTAGAATTTGTTTCCTCTAGTTATATTAGAAGTGCTCGTTGTAAATTTGTAAAACAATATTCAAATATTTTTTGTAGAAATAATTGTTAAAGAGATTCAACACTTTGTACACTTTTCTTTTATCCTACAGTCAAAAATTAAGATTATTAATAATTGTTGATTAAAATGATGACACATTATTACCAAGAAGCATTAAAATTGTGATTTTTTAATGAAAGTAGCCATCTGGTTTTTTTCTTTTATAAAAAAGTATTAATAATAATCTGTATTCTTTTGGACAACCCTATAGTCAACGACATTTTTGTATGGAAAGTCTGTAGAACCTGCTACAACTTGGCCTAGAAGCTGTAATAAAAAAATTATACAGTATATTGCACTGATTAAATTGGCAGGGACAAGTAGATTGTCTCATGCACATGAAAAAAAATTAACGGAAACGATAAGTACAATAATTATCGAATTATCCTTCTAGGCAAACTTGTGTCTTTTACATACAACTTTGCCTACGACTTTGAGCTCTTATAATTCAGAAAATTGGTGGAAATTAATAAGATTTGGGGTCTCAATAGCAAGCCATTATGCCTGTCTTCCATTTAAAAACAATTGAGAGTCAAAAGTATGAATAGGTTCCGAGAAAATCGCAAAAAACGTCAAATTCCGTGCAAAGTTGCAGCAGTTTACGGTACTTAAAACAAATGCAGTGGGTATGAATATTAAAATTACAGAAAGAAATATTAAACCTGTAGGTGTGTGTACCTGAGCACAATCAGTTCATGAGTACTTTTACCAGTAGAAATTTTGTCAACGTTTTTAAATTCACCCTGTATTGAACAATTTTCTTTAACAAACCTTTTTAAAGTTACTTTTATACTTAAGTGGTGGGAAATTTTGTTCACGTGTTTATTGGCATGTTTCAAATGCAAAGTTGTAGCTACTAAAGCAGCTGTCGCTGACCAAAAGCCTTTATGCATTTTGAACACTGAATAAGTCAGTGAATTATATATAATACTAGCTTTTGCCTGCGGCTTCGCCCGCGTGAATTTCCTACGGGAATAGTGCTTTTCCCGGGATGAAAGGTACCCTATGTCCTTCTCAGTACTTCTATTCTAACTATGTATATGTAAAATTTCAGGAAGATTGGTTCAGTATATAAAACGTGAAGAGGTAACAAACAAACAAATAAATAAACAAACAACTCACTTTCGCATTTATAATATTAGGTAGGATTAGGATTCACACAAAATCACAAGATTCATACAGACGCAAATGTAATTGTAGATGTTCAGGTGTGGTTCAGGCGTTGCCCAGAATGGCTGGAATTTGGCAATGGTATGTGGAATTTATTACAGAATAATTGCCAAGCGTAACCGGGGGATAAATTCTGATTTTATAGATGTATTAATGCGACATGTAATTATATTAATTCACTCCTGACTATGAGTTAGGTATAGAAATAATAGAATTTGAAATTATTGGCTAAGATTTAATTAAATACTTTTAACTCTTTAAACGTGCTGTAAACTTTCTTTTACACCACCCTTGTCCAAGGTCTGACTGGCAGAGAATGCTTTATTGCAAGTGCACCTAGTTGTTCACTTGTTTTAATGCAAAAAAGTTTAAATAAATGGTTTGGTGGAATAAAAAACCTCATTTAACTTTTGCCTGTGGCTTCGCCTGGATAAATTATACACCAAAACGTTCAACAAATGCATGACCCACACAAACCATTGGCGAACACCGTTTTAAAAATCGACTCACCCCAAGTTTTTAAGTTTGAGTTAGTAATTTTTGAGTTTATTGCGTACAGACAGACAGACGCGACGGGAGACTTTATTTTATAATATTACGTAATGATATCTACATGAACCATGAACACATTATACTTTTTAGGTTAGGACAAAATAGAAAAAGCTATAGTATAGTAAATAGGAGAAAGTAAAATCAGCTTTAGTATAACCAGCGATGCGCCAGCGTAATGTCACCGCGTTATTTCTGCCCGGTCTAGGCCGCGAATGTGGGACGGTACCAATGCCAACACTGTTTGTTGTGTGTCTGTTTATCTTTGCTGTTTGGTGCGCATTAACTTTCGTGGTACCAAACTTCTAGTGGAAAACGGAACCATTGTTTTTTTTACTTGAATTGTCTACTAGCTACGCTCTGGGGCTTCGCTCCCGTGGAATTTCAGGATAAAATATCATCGAAATCCCCCCAGTTAGAGTGATAATCAAAAGAAGAAAGAAAGAGTAACGACTTTTATGGCAATGTTAATGGTGGGTGGCCTTCTCCATTAGATACGTTACTTATAAATCAACAACTAGGATGCAGGTTACCTCACGATGTTGGTCTGAGCGATTGGTGCTCTATGAAAACTACCACACATAAGTCAGATTGGTGACAATGACAAACCCATGTGGTTTGAGTAGAATTCGAACCTAGACCTTTCGGTTACAGGCGTACCTGGTAACCACTAGACCGTTAAGGTACAGGTGAGATTGATAACTCAGGAGAAGTAGAATAATTGGTGTTGGTGTACCTAATCTATACTAATATTATAAATGCGAAAGTTTGGATGTGAGTTTGTGAGGATGTTTGTTACTCAATCACGCAAAATCTACTGGACGGATTTCGATGAAATTTGGTACAGAGGTAGATAATGACCTGGAAGGAAAAAGCACTGTTCCCGTGGGAAATTCACACGGGCGAAGCCGCGGGCATCAGCTAGTAACAAATAAAATAAAATACTTAATATAAGAAGAGAACTGCCAGACCCCGACAACGGGTCTCTGTAGATTGTCTGTCTGTAGGTTGTGTGTAATTCGACGTCAAAAAAATAAACCTTGTGGGTGTGAAGGTTTAATTTATGGAACTTACAATTACGTAGCACATTATATGTGACAACCTGATATAGACCAGCAAAAACATAACGTTTAAATGATAAAATAATACAAGTCTAAGAAAAGAAAGGAAGATGCTATAAATAGCATTCGTGGGTGTGTACTGTGTACCCACGCGATTTCAGCTGAGACACTGTTTAAACATCGATTGAGATAGTGGGTGGCAATAGCTCGTTGCTTAATGGAAAACAAAGTTAACAGATCTCCGTCGGCGATGCTTCGTTTCCTGAAGTAACTGGCTTGAATAAAGACAGTAGTCTAGTTTCCTCACGCAGAAATGGTCCGATCTTGATGACCAACTGCGGAAAAAAGTCATCGGAGAAAGGATGGTAAAATCTCGGAAAAGCTTGTCGTGTTTTTAAGATGGAGCGGTGGTGGCCGAGTGGTAGGGCGCCCGCCTGTGGATGCAAAATCCCAGGTTCGAATCCTGCCCGAGTTACATGAGTTTGTATACCAATCTGACTCATGTTAGTTTTCATCGACCACCACTTGCTTCCGGTGAAGGAAAATATCGTGAGGAAACCTGTACTCTGGTTGATGATTATCAGCTAGTGTGTGAAATGGAGAAGGCAATGGCAAACCACTCCATTAAAATTGCCAAGAGAGTCGTTGTGTGTGTTTCATTCCATATAATGACCAAGAGCCTCAGTCATGAGGAAATACGACTAAAGAGAAAGAGTTTTTAATGTGGTTGAATGATTAAACCTGTGGTGGAAAGGCCCAAGTTCTAATCCTAGTCGTGCCTCATGAGTTGTTATATCAATATGACTCGTATATGGTAGTTTTTGTAGACCACTACTTGCATCCGGTGTAGGAAAACATCGTGAGGACACCTGCACTCTAGTCGATAATACATTAGCTAGTGTGTGAAATGGAGAAGAAGAGATACCGACAAGACAGTAAAAGAGCCATAAATAGGAAGAAGAGAAAGAAGTGTTTATGGTTTTCTGACAACTTGATGATAGTTCTGGCCGTATTCGTAATGTTATCATCAGTTTTCTTTTTAATGAAAAAATTACACGTTTAATTCAATGTTGCACCAGCTTTCGCACCATCTCGTATCAGACTTCAAAAATTCCTTTCACTGCAGTTATTCTATTGATATTAAATATATAATGTTTTCTCTGTTATATTTACCTAGCTTGAAAGCAAAACACAATATTTTATAGTTCCAAGATTTAGCGGTCATAAAATTGATATTTTGATGAACATATTGGAATGTCCGCAAACGCAAATTACGTATGAAACAACACAGGACGCTTTGGTTTCAGCGACAGAGCGCACACTTGCGTTTTTGACTCTGGCTTAAAAAATAAGATGGTGTTATATTAACATGTCCGTGTATGTTATCGTAGCACCCAAACGAACTTGGTGAACGCTAATTTATTTGGTCAAGGATGCTCAATTACGATTTAGGAAAATTTCTCCAGTGGTTTGAACATTATCAGCCATTTGCTAGCTGATGTCTGATGCTTTTGTATTTTTTTTTTATTTGTGGTAATTTGCAAAGTAGTCTATGATCAATATATGATCTAGATATACCTCGTACTTATTCAGGGTTTTCTTTAGAGAATTAACTATGTAGCTGGCATTGGCCCGGTGACAAATAAATTTTATGAAAACTTGTTGGTTGGTTATAAAATCCTAATTTTATCATGAAAATCCTCTCCTGAAAAATCGCAAGTGTACGGTTTATCCGGTGTACCATATAAACAGGAAACCATCACGCCGCGACGGTCGTAAACGAAGTCGGCAGAGCTCACATTACTAACACAAGTCAATCTCAGTCGGTTAGTACGGTTCGTCGCCCGTCATTCAATTTTCAAATGTCCGAAATTCCAATAATGAAAAAAGTTCATCGCCCGTAATTCAATTTTCAAGTTACCAAAATTCGCATAATTAAAAACACATCTAAAGAATAGAGAAACGTGGAGCGAATAAAAAGTCGTGCGATGTATTGTTGAACACGCAAGTGGAATAAATATTAAGTGTGCGTCTATTTTCGGATGTGAGGATTTTGTCATATAGGTAGACCAGAAATAAAAACCACTATACAAAGAACAAAACTAATACAGTGATTAGTTTTAAAATTAAAACTGATTTTACTCGGTCAAGACATGGACACTACTACCAAGGTACATTAGGTCAATACGAGCTTATATTTTTTGCACAATTTTATTTTCAGCTATCTATTCAAATTACCTTACATTCTTATAAGTTTATTTAACTCTTGGTGAATTGTTTTAAATAAACTTGTCCTTTCGGAGGCACATCTTCATAGGTAGCCTGGTTTCATGTTCTCTAAAATTATATTTTTATGATACCTAAAACTAGCTGTTGCCCGCGACTTTGTCCGCGTAACTAATGCCTTGACTTCATTCAAATAACGATAACTTTTTTTAAATTAACCGATTTTGATGAAACATACTGTAAATGTTTTGCTGAGTTAAAACAAAGCAATTGGTGAAAGTTTTAAGTAAATCGGTTCAGTACTTTCGGAGATTAGCGTGATCATACATACAGACAGACAAAAAATTCAAATTTTTTTTTCTTTCTATTATTTAAGTGTCCCTCTATCCATTTTAGTCACATACTAAATGTACAGACAAAATATTTTTACTGTTTTATTATTATGTAGATTATGCGTAATTAAAGTTGCTGGCATACATTTTATTTGAATATTAATGGCTTAACATTGCCGGGGTTTGAAATAAAAACTGGGCTAGTATAAACTGAGTATTTTCCTGTGGTATTTTCTCATTATCATTATTTTTATTGCATTAATTTGTTGTTATACATTAGGTCTTATACATTTCTCATAGGTGCACAAATAATGCCCTGCAAGAGCGTTGCAATTAAGGCTATACCCAATCAGGATTTTCCGAAAACGTACTGTATTTAAACGTCAAGTGTGAAACATAGGTTATAAGTACTTAAGCAGGAAAAATATCCTGTAAAGAGAAAAATACTAAACTAGAATTATACCGAATCAAATTACAAATAAAATTAATAAAACTAGATAAAAATAATAATACATAATCCTGTTTTTTTTTGCCTTTATCGTCGTAAATCACCGGAATATAAGCGATAACAATAGATTTTTTTTAAAGAATCAAATAAAGAATACATTTATTTACAACGATACCGGCTTATTTTTTTAAATGTGTTTAGTGTTTTATCAAAATTAAAAGAAAACCTCTAAAATAATTACCCTAAGAGCCTGACGAAAACTCGCTAGCAAAAACACAAATTATAGAAAATTCGAAAAGTAACCTTATTGTGTCTGCTCTAAGGCGGTGCTTACGTACCGCCCCTCACCCCCTCTGATCAGCCTTGGGTATGGCCTTAAATAGTCATTGCATGATACTAAATATTCATTATTATCACTACTAAATGTTGATTAATATCTCAAAATTTTAAACATCATAAATTTTACAATAATATTTATTTTCAGCTGAGAACATCGTAATTATAATATTTTTTATATAATGTCGTTTTACACAAAATTAATAAAAATGCATAAATTAGATTAATTTAATTACAAAAATTAAAATTACGATTTTCTATCTTTCGACTTATTTTTTGTATTGTATTGAATTGTAATAACTTTATTGTACACATAGTTAGAAGTATTATTTTTTGTAATTATTTTTATCATTGTTCGGCCAGTATTTGAATAACTTTTAACATTGATAGCAAACTAGCTTGTGCTCGCGGCTTCGCCCGCGTGAATTTCCCACGGGAACAGTGCTTTTTCCCGGGATGAAAGGTACCCTTTGTCCTTCTCGGTACACTTAACTATGTGTATGCGGAATTTCAAGAAGATTGGTTCAGTAGATAAAGCGTGAAGAGATAACAAACAAACAAACTCACCTTCGCATTTCTAATATTAGTTAGGACTATAATATTAGCTAGGATTCATATTTACCTTTGTATTCCCTAGTTGTATAATTTTTGACTATATCCAGACCTTTCAGCTAAATCGATCTAGCGGTTTAATCGTAAAAGCATAACAGACAGACTTTTACATTTGTAATATTAGTATGAAAGTTTGGGTAATTACCACGGCCCTATGAAGAAGACATACACCTATCCTATAGGTAAAATTAAAAGCGGACAGACAGGTACAACGCATCAGCACCATTATCTTAATATTTATTGTATTATTGTGCAGAGCAACTACGCTCTGCTGCCAGAAAATGTGCGCAGAGCGAATCCGGACAAACGAAGCGGCGGGAAGAATTCTGTACCGGAACTTTACCGGGAAAAAATCTACCGGTAAAATTAAGTACCGGGGAAAAAATCTCCACGCGACACCACGCTTGTCCGACTAGAATCTAACTTAAGCTATACGCAGTCTGCTACCACCGTAGCTTATGAAGGGAGCTACAGGGCCCTATATGATAACCTAACCTATAAATTAACTAGAATTGAACACTTACCAAACTAAATCTTCTTTCTCTTCGGATCCAAACTTGAGTGTCTTCGGGAAGGGGGAATTCCTAATTACCCTACCTAACCCTTGAGATCTCAATTCCCCATAACAACTAAATAGATTTCTTCCCGTAGTTTCATTCGGGAACAGCCAGATGTGAACAACCAGCCACGTTTCACCTCTCACAAGAAAAAGTCACAATAACAGAGTTTTTCACAAACACAAATTCAATAGTTATTTAACAAACAGGAAATTCACAATTATCACTCAAACTAAACAACAAGCAATAGACGCGAGCCCGCTCCGCGTATTAAAATCAAACCGATATCGCCCTGGACAAAGCAATGGCGGACACCACACACGACGCCATCCACGCTAGCAGTGTGAAAACCCCGAACGCCCTCTGGCGGCAGCAATGCGAAACGCCTGCGTTTAGTTTTACCCAATATATTACAAACATCCCCCCGTCCCGGTCTGAGAAGCAGACCGCTAGCTTACTCTACGGGAAGGCGGGCGAGAGAGGTCACACCTCTCCTTAAAATCGAACCGTCGACCAACACCTCAGCCACACGCGGAGTGCCATCTCCGCCAAGAATCAAACGTAATATGCGAGCTCGTCGCCAAAGCAATGAGGGCAAATTTGCCTCTTTTAACAATACTAAATCACCCTCCCTGGGAGAGCTCAGTCCTGTCTGTCCACTTCACTCTTTGCTGCAGCAAATGCAAATATTCAAGCGACCAGCGACGCCAAAAGTCCTGGCTCATTTGCTGCAACATTTGAAAACGCGACAACCGATATACGCGTTCATCCTTCACGGGTATTCGGGCAGGGCATTCAACGGCCCTCCCACCAAAAAATGACCAGGGGTGAGAGCTTCCAAGTCATTTGGATCTGGAGATAGCGGACAGAGAGGACGAGAGTTGAGGACCGCCTCAACTTTACAAAACACTGTGGCCAGCTCTTCAAAAGTTAGAGCCGTTTCTCCGATAATGCGGCGGAGGTGGGTCTTTGCGGATTTCACAGCCGCTTCAAAAATCCCTCCCCAATGGGGGCAACTTGGGGGACTAAACTTCCAGGTTATTCCCCTTTGGGCAGCAATTTGACTTAAACTAGTACAATTTTTATCAATAAACACAGAAACATCCTTAAGATAATTTACAGTTCCTTTATAGTTTGTGCCATTGTCCAGACCTAATAAGGGAAGGTAGACCTCGACGCGAAACAAAGCGATCCAACGCGGCGACGAAGGCCTCCGTAGTCAGAGCCGATACCACCTCCAAATGGACAGCCTTGGTGGCCAAACAAACAAATACACACAAATAGCCCTTCACAATACGGGCATTACGAAAGGGAGAAGCCTTGATCGAAAAGGGACCGGCAAAATCGGTTCCAACGCCGTCAAACGGTCTCGAAGGTCGGATTCGATCAGCGGGCAAATCACCCATCTGTGGTTGCATCGTGGATGCCTTCAACCTATAACATGCAATACATCGAAACAGGACACTACGGATTGCTCTTCGGGCTGACAAAATCCAAAACTCGCGTTGCAAAATAGCCAACAAAGCATTGCACCCAGCATGGGTGTTACGAATGTGTCGATCAGACACCAAAAGCTGCACGCAAGGGTCCGCCCTTGGGCAACAACAGAGGATGGCGAAGTCTCATATGGAAGATCCGCCTTCCGGAGCCTGCCTCCAACCGAAGAAGCCCATCCGAGTCGATGTACGGGTTCAAACGAGCGACCGCGCCCTTCAACTTAGCGCGTCCGTCGCGCAAAATCTGAAGCTCTGACTCAAACCGTCCGGTCTGCACGACACGGACCCAATGCAACAATGCGCTCCGGCGCTCTTCTGCACCTGCAATCGGCTCCAACCGCTTTGCCTGTGGGTTTCTACAATTATGTATGAAACGGCTTAATCCAACTGGTGACACCCAGAAGCTTATCCAAGCTGCTATACCGAGCAAGTAGCCAATCCGGCTCCGACGTCGTCTCAGCGACTACAGCATGTACACGGAGCCAAGTCAAACTCAAAGAAGTAACATCTGTCTGACAGACAGGCCAAGAAGTTTCTGATCCCATCAGCCACTCTGGACCCCACCAGAGCGGGTGTGACACCAATTCTGGTGCCGTGCAACCTCGGGAAGCACAGTCCGCTGGGTTAAGCTCTCCCGGCACATGTCTCCATGTTATATCAATTCCGATATTCTGGATTTGGGAAACCCGATTTCCCACAAAAACCTCAAGGTATGTGGGGCCGCGCGCAACCATGCAAGCGCGACCTGGCTATCCGACCAGGCGAAGATGTCCCGTATCTCGACCGTGGCCGCCAGCTCACATGCAACGTGATGCAACAATTTAGAGAGAAGGTGAGCTCCACTCAACTCAAGCTTGGGAATAGTCAGCCTAGTCCTGATGGGGGCGACCTTGCTCTTCCCTAACAAAAAAGCGAGACATTGACCCGGCCATCGGCGTCAACTGTCCGCATATAGACTGACGCGGCGTAGCCTCGCTCCGACGCGTCACAAAAGCCATGCAGGCTGGCTCGATATTTCCCGGGGCAATATTCGACGAGGCAAGGCAATCCGATTGACTTCCTTAATCGATGAAAACAACTCGAGCCAATCATCCAATGGAGAGCCAAACAGCGGCTCGTCCCACGAGACGCCCAAAGTCAAAGTCTCTGAAGAAGACACTTCGCAGAGAATATCACTGGACTGATCCAACCGCTTGGATCAAACATACGAGCTATTACGGATAACACCGTTCTTCTTAGTCCGCACTTTTGGTATTTCCAAGTCCACTTGGAATGTGAAAATATCGGTTAGCGGCTGGTACTGCATGCCCAGCACCGCTATCCTGTTGGGATCATCCACATCCTCAAACAGGTGAGGGTTCTGTTGGTGATCCTCCGGGATCCCTTCTAGAACTTTAGGCTCATTAGACAACCACTTACGTAGCTCGTAGCCACCTGTCTTCAATATTTCAATCAATTCATCCCGCAGTAGGAGGGCCTCCTCAATACTTTGGGCTCCGGTGCACACGTCATCAACATACAAGTCACGTGACAGCACGGAAGCCCCACGGGAAAGCGGATCCGTTCCCGCTCTGCCAATTCAAGCAATGATCTGATGGCGATATAGGGACTAGATTTCAAACCATACGTGTTTGTGTTTAGTTCATACACCGTCACAGGATCCTCAGGGCGCTCACGCCAGAGTATCAACTGGAATCGCCTGTCCTCAGGATGTATGACTGTCTGGCGGAACATCATCCGGATGTCCGCACCAAAAACCACTTGATGTCTTCTAAAGTTCAAGATGATGTCAATTATGTCCCTATGCAATTTGGGACCTGAATGCAAACATAGATTCAACGAAACTCCGTTCGAAGTGGGTGCGGACCCATCAAAGACAGTCCGCAACTTGCCCGTTGAGGCCTTCACCACCGCGTGGTGGGGCAAAAAATAATGCTCAGTTGAGCTCCAATCAACTCGAGCCGGAGACATGTGACCCAAATCCTCGTACTCGCGCATAAATTCAATATATTTATCGCGAAGTACGTGGTCACGTTGCATACGTCGCTCCATGGACAGCAGTCGTTTCTCCGCAAGCGCCCTACTTTGCCCTAGGCTAGGACGAGAGGCAACAAAGGGTAACCTAGTTACAAACCGACCGGAGGGCAACCTCTCCGTGGTCGATCGAAAAAGGGCTTCGCACTCAGCGTGTTCCGGATCCATCCTGGAACTCATAGGTGGCTCCTCCACCTCCCAAAACCTTTGCATGGTCTTGGCCAAGGACGCAGATGCGACAACCGGTGGCTCCTCCGCGGTGCCATTATCAAACACAGGGCCCATCAGGGCAAAACCAAAAATCGTAGACACTGCCATCAGTGAAGACGAACCCAGAGCCTTCTGTGTACCCAACAAAATCCAACCCAATACGTCCGAGCCCAGGAGCAAGTCCACTGGGCCGGGATGAAAGACAAAGGGGTCGGCCAAATCCAGACCCGAAACCAAAGACAACACACCCGGCGGTATGTCTGTCGAGGGGTGCCAACCCGCAATGGTATCCATTACCATAGCCGAAGTCGTGATCCTCATTGTGGAGGACTTCAGCGAAGAAAAGGTGACAAGTGTCTGGCCCGTCAGACACTTCACTTGTATGCCACCAACTCCAAGAAGTGGCACAGGCGAGTCTTCCACGACTAAACCTAACTGGCGTGCCACTCGAGTGGTAACCAAACTGCTTTGAGCCCCTGAGTCCAACAGAGCTCTCAAATTAATGGCTTCCCCACGACCCCATACGCGGACCACCGCGGTAGGGAGCAGAACCGTCCGCGGCTCTGTCCCAGCAAGGGAGCAAGCTAGTTACGGGCTCCCCACTCTCTCCAAACCAGGGGCGCGCCACTGACCCGGATAATATGGCGGGCGAGTGCACATCCCCATCTGAGGGGGGCATAACCCGCGGCCCGGCCATACATATGGTACGGCGGGTGGTACTCCAGCCGTGGGTACTCGTGCAGCGGCGGAGAAAACCGCTGCGGCTGCATGTGTTGGGCATTGGTAACCCGCGTGGAGGGGGTGTCCCCACTCTCACGTCCGATCTAGGGCCCCCGCCCATGGGGGCCCTATCCGGGGCCTGGCCAGTCACATACTGGCCACGACCTTGGGGCGCGTGGTCCCGGTCCGCCAAGACCCGCGCCGGTACGCGACCCCCTCCCGAGGGGGTGCGACGAGCGAAGCCGCGTCCTCCGTCCGATGGTGGAGGGCTTCGCGCAGGAGCGCCCCCGCCCATGGGGACCCCCTGCCTCAAGAACCGGGGGCCATCCCCGTTCCGGTTCATGCAGAGCATCACGTGGTGCAGCCCACGGCATGCACTGCATGGTATGGCACTGGGACAGTCACGTGCATAGTGACCGCCCAAACAATAAAAGCAAAGTTCATGCCGCTTTGCCATGCGGCGCCTATCTTGTACTGGCAGTCCCTGCCAGTCCCTGCATTGCAGCAGGCTGTGGCCCATCCGACCACATTGCAGGCAGTCCGCGTCCCTCGCGACTGCTGCCGTGTGTGCAACCCGCGCACCAGCTCCACGCGGTGGCGGTTGCCGTCCCTGTTGGGGCCTCCCTCGCCATGAGGGTTCCAAGGGCCTACGTTCAGGCGCTCTGGATGGCGCTGAGTCCGTCATGGTATTCTCAGCAGCCCGTGCCTCAAACTCCAAAAACTTCACCAAGTCAGTGAATGTTGGTAGGGTGGTGCTATCCCGTTCCGCATTCTCGCGCTCAAACCGCGAGCGGATGTCATTGGGCAATTTGCCCAATACAATGTGCACCAACAAAAAAGACCATTGGTCCACCGGCAGCCCCAGTGTGCGGAGCGCGTTACAGGCCACTGTAACGGGCGTGAGCAACTGCAGGCGCAACTGTGCCCTGTTGGCCACCTTGGGCAGGGCCATCAACTGTGCGGCGTGCGCATCCGCTAACAAACGTAAGTTTTGGTAGCGGGAGTTCAATAACTCCCAAGCCGTATCGTACTGGTCGTCCTCCACCCGGAGGTGCTGGATGAGCGACCGCGCTTCATCCTCAAGAGTGGAGAGGAGGTAGGCCATCTTCTGGGCCTTCGACAAATCCTGTCGTGCTACGACCAGGGACTCAAACATATTTTTATATGCTACCCACTCCTCCATCCTACCCCCAAAGTGGGACAGCTGAAGGGTGGGGAGCCGACCAGTAACCGCTGGTCCTTCCTGTCTAACAGGTGTGCGAGGGGCTGGTCCGCCAGCCTGTCTCGCCCTTATTGCGGTCACCGCCTCCGCGATATCATCGTGCAGACTCAGGATCTGGTCCATGTCCGCCATGTGACCTGCGTAGGCCTCCGGGGTAAGATCGGCTTCGGTAAGCGCCGCCATGGCCGCTTCCGCGCTAATCAATCGTGAGTGGAGGTGATCCGCTCTTAGCAGTATGGCGCCCTCCTGTCCTTCCGGGACAGGAGTCCTCCGGCCGTCACAAACCATCTCAATTCGTTGGCGAGTGTCGCCCTAGCATTGGAGGCCTTCGCCATCGCGTCAAGTCACAAACAAAAAATAACAAAAGGTAAATAAAAAACAACAAAATCAAGCAACTACACGAAGAACCGCGGTAGGTATGAGAATGGCACAAACCCGGAACGCACGGTACAAACCGCAAACAAATACAAAAAAGGTTACAAATATTCTTATACAAACAAACTAAGAAAAATCTAATAATTTTTACAAACAATTAATTATTTTTACAAACGAACAAATAGAGGGTAGATAAACTACGCTCTGCTACCAGAAAATGTGCCGAGCAACTACGCTCTGCTGCCAGAAAATGTGCGCAGAGCGAATCCGGACAAACGAAGCGGCGGGAAGAATTCTGTACCGGAACTTTACCGGGAAAAAACCACCGGTAAAAATAAGTACCGGGAAAAAATCTCCACGCGACACCACGCTTGTCCGACTAGAATCTAACTTAAGCTATACGCAGTCTGCTACCACCGTAGCTTATGAAGGGAGCTACAGGGCCCTATATGATAACCTAACCTATAAATTAACTAGAATTGAACACTTACCAAACTAAATCTTCTTTCTCTTCGGATCCAAACTTGAGTGTCTTCGGGAAGGGGGAATTCCTAATTACCCTACCTAACCCTTGAGATCTCAATTCCCCATAACAACTAAATAGATTTCTTCCCGTAGTTTCATTCGGGAACAGCCAGATGTGAACAACCAGCCACGTTTCACCTCTCACAAGAAAAAGTCACAATAACAGAGTTTTTCACAAACACAAATTCAATAGTTATTTAACAAACAGGAAATTCACAATTATCACTCAAACTAAACAACAAGCAATAGACGCGAGCCCGCTCCGCGTATTAAAATCAAACCGATATCGCCCTGGACAAAGCAATGGCGGACACCACACACGACGCCATCCACGCTAGCAGTGTGAAAACCCCGAACGCCCTCTGGCGGCAGCAATGCGAAACGCCTGCGTTTAGTTTTACCCAATATATTACAAACAGTGGTGAGGTACTGTGCTGTGGTATCAGGCATTCCAAACAGATACTTGAAATGGGTTGGGCTGCATTGCATTGCACGTCTCTACATATAACAAACACAATGTTTGATCGTTAACACGGTGCTAAAATAGCGAATTAACAGCTGTTTTAGTGCTTCTGCATAATGTGCTTAGATTTCCTAGATTCCGTGCGATCGTTTATTTATGTAGAAAACTCATTGAGCCAGTTAGTCATAAATCGCCTGTATGATACGCAGAAAATGCTCTTATACTTGTAATAAGTATAAGAGCATTTTCATTAATCAATAAATGTATATGAAAAATTATTATAAATCACGCAAATTGAGCTAGCCCCAAAATAAGTTTTTATTCTCTCTATATTACTATGTTTATATGCAACGGCGGATCCAGGATTTTTTTCTTTGGGGGGGGGGGGACAAGTCGACATCCGTCCTGATGCTGCCCGCCTTGAAATACGAATCCTAAAGACTTTCTCTCACTACGCCACTGCAGAAGGACCAGATTTGAAAAAAAAACAAGAAATAAACCAGATGGGCACAAAACATTCTGTTGTTATTTCTTTATTTGATACTAGCTTTTGCCCGCGGCTTCGCCCGCGTGAATTTCCCACGGGAACAGTGCTTTTTCCCGGGATAAAAAGTAGCCTATGTGCTATTCCAGGTCATTATCTACCTCTGTACCAAATTTCATCGAAATCCGTCCAGTAGATTTTGCGTGATTGAGTAACAAACATCCTCACAAACTCACAAATTCACAAACTCACATCCAAACTTTCGCATTTATAATATTAGTAGTATGGATGCACTGTTATGGAATTTTCTCTCCACAGTAGGTACACAAAAAAGCCGTCTGGGGGGCATTTCCCCGTGCCCTCCCTAAACCGCTACTGTTTATGTTCTTTTTTATGTATGACCTTCTATGAGGTGTGGACTGTTACTTGAGATACTTTGCCGATCTGACTGAGTAAGGCGCTGGTGGAGTTGGAATAAAATACTTGATGAGCTTCAAAGACTAGCATCTGGCTGCGTGCTTGACCATAGTGGAGACTTCTTGGTAACTTGGAGGAGATAACTGACTGTGTTTGTAATATATTGGGTAAAACTAAACGCAGGCGTTTCCTGTTATCGCCGCCAGGCGTTTTGGGGTTCTCACACTGCTAGCGCGAATGGCTCGCGGACGGTCGCCATTGCATTGCCCAATGCGATATCGGTTTGATTTTTAATACGCGAGAGGTTCCGCGTTCTTTGATTGCTAATTAGCTTGAGTTGTGTTTGTGAATTTCCTGTTTGTTAAATAACTATTGAACTTTGTGTTTGTGTACCCGTCATGGTGACTTTTTCTTGTGAGAGGTGAAACGTGGCTGGCGGTTCACATCTGGCTGTTCCCGAGTGAAACTACGGGAAGAAATCTATTTATTTGTCCTGGGGAATTGAGATCTCAAGGGTTAGGTAGGGTGATTAGGAATTCCCCCTTCCCGAAGATACTCAAGTTTGGATCCGAAGAGAAAGAAGATTTAGCTTGGTAAGTGTTTTTTAAGTGTAATTAATTTATAGGTTAGGTTATCATATAGGGCCCTGTAGCTCCCTTCATAAGCTACGGTGGTAGCAGACTGCGTTAAGTTATTTAGGTTTTAGTCGGGCAAACGTGGTGCCGCGTGGAGATTTCTTCCCGGTACTTATTTTTTACCGGTGGTTTTTTCCCGGTGAAGTTCCGGTACAGAGTTCTTCCCGCCGCTTCGTTTGTCCGGATTCGCTCTGCGCACATTTTCTGGCAGCAGAGCGTAGTTGCTCTGCACATTTTCTGGTAGCAGAGCGTAGTTTATCTACCCTCTATTTGTTCGTTTGTAAAAAATAATTAATTGTTTGTAAAAATTATTAGATTTTTCTTAGTTTGTTTGTATAAGAATATTTGTAACCTTTTTTGTATTTGTTTGCGGTTTGTACCGTGCGTTCCGGGTTTGTGCCATTCTCATACCTACCGCGGTTCTTCGTGTAGTTGTTTGATTTTGTTGTTTTTTATTTACCTTTTGTTATTTTTTTGTTTGTGACTTGACGCGATGGCGAAGGCCTCCAATGCTAGGGCGACACTCGCCAACGAATTGAGATGGTTTGTGACGGCCGGAGGACTCCTGTCCCGGAAGGACAGGGAGGGCGCCATACTGCTAAGAGCGGATCACCTCCACTCACGATTGATTAGCGCGGAAGCGGCCATGGCGGCGCTTACCGAAGCCGATCTTACCCCGGAGGCCTACGCAGGTCACATGGCGGACATGGACCAGATCCTGAGTCTGCACGATGATATCGCGGAGGCGGTGACCGCAATAAGGGCGAGACAGGCTGGCGGACCAGCCCCTCGCACACCTGTTAGACAGGAAGGACCAGCGGTTACTGGTCGGCTCCCCACCCTTCAGCTGTCCCACTTTGGGGGTAGGATGGAGGAGTGGGTAGCCTACAAAAATATGTTTGAGTCCCTGGTCGTAGCACGACAGGATTTGTCGAAGGCCCAGAAGATGGCCTACCTCCTCTCCACTCTTGAGGATGAAGCGCGGTCGCTCATCCAGCACCTCCGGGTGGAGGACGACCAGTACGATACGGCTTGGGAGTTATTGAACTCCCGCTACCAAAACTTACGTTTGTTAGCGGATGCGCACGCCGCACAGTTGATGGCCCTGCCCAAGGTGGCCAACAGGGCACAGTTGCGCCTGCAGTTGCTCACGCCCGTTACAGTGGCCTGTAACGCGCTCCGCACACTGGGGCTGCCGGTGGACCAATGGTCTTTTTTGTTGGTGCACATTGTATTGGGCAAATTGCCCAATGACATCCGCTCGCGGTTTGAGCGCGAGAATGCGGAGCGGGACAGCATCACCCTACCAACATTCACTGACTTGGTGAAGTTTTTGGAGTTTGAGGCACGGGCTGCTGAGAATACCATGACGGACTCAGCGCCATCCAGAGCGCCTGAACGTAGGCCCTTGGAACCCTCATGGCGAGGGAAGCCCCAACAGGGACGGCAACCGCCACCGCGTGGAGCTGGTGTGCGGGTTGCACACACGGCAGCAGTCGCGGGGACGCGGACTGCCTGCAATGTGGCCGGATGGGCCACAGCCTGCTGCAATGCAGGGACTGGCAGAGACTGCCAGTACAAGATCGGCGCCGCATGGCAAAGCGGCATGAACTTTGCTTTTATTGTTTGGGCGGTCACTATGCACGTGACTGTCCCAGTGCCATACCATGCAGTGCATGCCGTGGGCGGCACCACGCGATGCTTTGCATGAACCGCAACGGGGATGGCACCCGGATGTTGAGGCAGGGGTCCCCTATGGGCGGGGGCGCTCCTGCGCGAAGCCCTCCACCACCGGACGGAGGACGCGGCTTCGCTCGTCGCACCCCCTCGGGAGGGGGTCGCGTACCTGCGCGGGTCTTGGCGGACCGGGACCACGCGCCCCAAGGTCATGGCCAGTATGTAGCTGGCCAGGCCCGGATAGGGCCCCATGGGCGGGGGCCCTAGATCGGACGTGAGAGTGGGGACACCCCTCCACGCGGGTTACCAATACCCAACACATGCAGCCGCAGCGGTTTTCTCCGCCGCTGCACGAGTACCCACGGCTGGAGTACCACCCGCCGTACCATATGTATGGCCGGGCCGCGGGTTATGCCCCCCTCAGATGGGGATGTGCACTCGCCCGCCATATTATCCGGGTCAGTGGCGCGCCCCTGGTTTGGAGAGAGTGGGGAGCCCGTAACTAGCTTGCTCCCTTGCTGGGACAGAGCCGCGGACGGTTCTGCTCCCTACCGCGGTGGTCCGCGTATGGGGTCGTGGGGGAAGCCATTAATTTGAGAGCTCTGTTGGACTCAGGGGCTCAAAGCAGTTTGGTTACCACTCGAGTGGCACGCCAGTTAGGTTTAGTCGTGGAAGACTCGCCTGTGCCACTTCTTGGAGTTGGTGGCATACAAGTGAAGTGTCTGACGGGCCAGACACTTGTCACCTTTTCTTCGCTGAAGTCCTCCACAATGAGGATCACGACTTCGGCTATGGTAATGGATACCATTGCGGGTTGGCACCCCTCGACAGACATACCGCCGGGTGTGTTGTCTTTGGTTTCGGGTCTGGATTTGGCCGACCCCTTTGTCTTTCATCCCGGCCCAGTGGACTTGCTCCTGGGCTCGGACGTATTGGGTTGGATTTTGTTGGGTACACAGAAGGCTCTGGGTTCGTCTTCACTGATGGCAGTGTCTACGATTTTTGGTTTTGCCCTGATGGGCCCTGTGTTTGATAATGGCACCGTGGAGGAGCCACCGGTCGTCGCATCTGCGTCCTTGGCCAAGACCATGCAAAGGTTTTGGGAGGTGGAGGAGCCACCTATGAGTTCCAGGATGGATCCGGAACACGCTGAGTGCGAAGCCTTTTTCGATCGACCACGGAGAGGTTGCCCTCCGGTCGGTTTGTAACTAGGTTACCTTTTGTTGCCTCTCGTCCTAGCCTAGGGCAAAGTAGGGCGCTTGCGGAGAAACGACTGCTGTCCATGGAGCGACGCATGCAGCGTGACCACGTACTTCGCGATAAATATATTGAATTTATGCGCGAGTACGAGGATTTGGGTCACATGTCTCCGGCTCGAGTTGATTGGAGCTCAACTGAGCATTATTTTTTGCCCCACCACGCGGTGGTGAAGGCCTCAACAGGCAAATTGAGGACCGTCTTCGATGGGTCCGCACCCACTTCGAACGGGGTTTCGTTGAATCTGTGTTTGCATTCGGGTCCCAAATTGCATAGGGACATAATTGACATCATCTTGAACTTTAGAAGACATCAAGTGGTTTTTGGTGCGGACATCCGGATGATGTTCCGCCAGACAGTCATACATCCTGAGGACAGGCGATTCCAGTTGATACTCTGGCGTGAGCGCCCTGAGGATCCTGTGACGGTGTATGAACTCAACACAAACACGTATGGTTTGAAATCTAGTCCCTATATCGCCATCAGATCATTGCTTGAATTGGCAGAGCGGGAACGGATCCGCTTTCCCGTGGGGCTTCCGTGCTGTCACGTGACTTGTATGTTGATGACGTGTGCACCGGAGCCCAAAGTATTGAGGAGGCCCTCCTACTGCGGGATGAATTGATCGAAATATTGAAGACAGGTGGCTACGAGCTACGTAAGTGGTTGTCCAATGAGCCTAGAGTTCTAGAAGGGATCCCGGAGGATCACCAACAGAACCCTCACCTGTTTGAGGATGTGGATGATCCCAACAGGATAGCGGTGCTGGGCATGCAGTACCAGCCGCTAACCGATATTTTCACATTCCAAGTGGACTTGGAAGTACCAAAAGTCTGGACTAAGAGAACGGTGTTGTCCGTAATAGCTCGTATGTTTGATCCAAGCGGTTGGATCAGTCCAGTGATATTCTCTGCGAAGTGTCTTCTTCAGAGACTTTGGACTTTGGGCGTCTCGTGGGACGAGCCGCTGTTTGGCTCTCCATTGGATGATTGGCTCGAGTTGTTTTCATCGATTAAGGAAGTCAATCGGATTGCCTTGCCTCGTCGAATATTGCCACCCGGGAAATATCGAGCCAGCCTGCATGGCTTTTGTGACGCGTCGGAGCGAGGCTACGCCGCGTCAGTCTATATGCGGACAGTTGACGCCGATGGCCGGGTCAATGTCTCGCTTTTGTTAGGGAAGAGCAAGGTCGCCCCCATCAGGACTAGGCTGACTATTCCCAAGCTTGAGTTGAGTGGAGCTCACCTTCTCTCTAAATTGTTGCATCACGTTGCCAGTGAGCTGGCGGCCACGGTCGAGATACGAGACATCTTCGCCTGGTCGGATAGCCAGGTCGCGCTTGCATGGTTGCGCGCGGCCCCACATACCTTGGAGGTTTTTGTTGGAAACAGGGTTTCCCAAATTCAAAATATCGGAATTGATATAACATGGAGACATGTGCCGGGAGAGCTTAACCCAGCGGACTGTGCTTCCCGAGGTTGTACGGCACCAGAATTGGTGTCACACCCGCTCTGGTGGGGTCCAGAGTGGCTGATGGGATCAGAAACTTCTTGGCCTGTCTGTCAGACAGATGTTACTTCTTTGAGTTTGACTGGGCTCCGTGTACATGCTGTAGTCGCTGAGACGACGTCGGAGCCGGATTGGCTACTTGCTCGGTATAGCAGTTTGGATAAGCTTCTGGGTGTTACCAGTTGGATTAAGCGTTTCATACATAATTGTAGAAACCCACAGGCAAAGCGGTTGGAGCCGATTGCAGGTGCAGAAGAGCGCCGGAGCGCATTGTTGCATTGGGTCCGTGTCGTGCAGACCGGACGGTTTGAGTCAGAGCTTCGTATTTTGCGCGACGGACGCGCTAAGTTGAAGGGCGCGGTCGCTCGTTTGAACCCGTACATCGACTCGGATGGGCTTCTTCGGGTTGGAGGCAGGCTCCGGAAGGCGGATCTTCCATATGAGACTCGCCATCCTCTGTTGTTGCCCAAGGGCGGACCCTTGGTGCAGCTTTTGGTGTCTGATCGACACATTCGTAACGCCCATGCTGGGTGCAATGCTTTGTTGGCTATTTTGCAACGCGAGTTTTGGATTTTGTCTGCCCGAAGAGCAATCCGTAGTGTCCTGTTTCGATGTATTGCATGTTATAGGTTGAAGGCATCCACGATGCAACCACAGATGGGTGATTTGCCCGCTGATCGAATCCGACCTTCGAGACCGTTTGACGGCGTTGGAACCGATTTTGCCGGTCCCTTTTCGATCAAGGCTTCTCCCTTTCGTAATGCCCGTATTGTGAAGGGCTATTTGTGTGTATTTGTTTGTTTGGCCACCAAGGCTGTCCATTTGGAGGTGGTATCGGCTCTGACTACGGAGGCCTTCGTCGCCGCGTTGATCGCTTTGTTTCGCGTCGAGGTCTACCTTCCCTTATTAGGTCTGACAATGGCACAAACTATAAAGGAACTGTAAATTATCTTAAGGATGTTTCTGTGTTTATTGATAAAAATTGTACTAGTTTAAGTCAAATTGCTGCCCAAAGGGGAATAACCTGGAAGTTTAGTCCCCAAGTTGCCCCCATTGGGGAGGGATTTTGAAGCGGCTGTGAAATCCGCAAAGACCCACCTCCGCCGCATTATCGGAGAAACGGCTCTAACTTTTGAAGAGCTGGCCACAGTGTTTTGTAAAGTTGAGGCGGTCCTCAACTCTCGTCCTCTCTGTCCGCTATCTCCAGATCCAAATGACTTGGAAGCTCTCACCCCTGGTCATTTTTTGGTGGGAGGGCCGTTGAATGCCCTGCCCGAATACCCGTGGAAGGATGAACGCGTATATCGGTTGTCGCGTTTTCAAATGTTGCAGCAAATGAGCCAGGACTTTTGGCGTCGCTGGTCGCTTGAATATTTGCATTTGCTGCAGCAAAGAGTGAAGTGGACAGACAGGACTGAGCCTCCCAGGGAGGGTGATTTAGTATTGTTAAAAGTGGCCAATTTGCCCTCATTGCTTTGGCGACGAGCTCGCATATTACGTTTGATTCTTGGCGGAGATGGCACTCCGCGTGTGGCTGAGGTGTTGGTCGACGGTTCGATTTTAAGGAGAGGTGTGACCTCTCTCGCCCGCCTTCCCGTAGAGTAAGCTAGCGGTCTGCTTCTCAGACCGGGACGGGGGGATGTTTGTAATATATTGGGTAAAACTAAACGCAGGCGTTTCCTGTTATCGCCGCCAGGCGTTTTGGGGTTCTCACACTGCTAGCGCGAATGGCTCGCGGACGGTCGCCATTGCATTGCCCAATGCGATATCGGTTTGATTTTTAATACGCGAGAGGTTCCGCGTTCTTTGATTGCTAATTAGCTTGAGTTGTGTTTGTGAATTTCCTGTTTGTTAAATAACTATTGAACTTTGTGTTTGTGTACCCGTCATGGTGACTTTTTCTTGTGAGAGGTGAAACGTGGCTGGCGGTTCACATCTGGCTGTTCCCGAGTGAAACTACGGGAAGAAATCTATTTATTTGTCCTGGGGAATTGAGATCTCAAGGGTTAGGTAGGGTGATTAGGAATTCCCCCTTCCCGAAGATACTCAAGTTTGGATCCGAAGAGAAAGAAGATTTAGCTTGGTAAGTGTTTTTTAAGTGTAATTAATTTATAGGTTAGGTTATCATATAGGGCCCTGTAGCTCCCTTCATAAGCTACGGTGGTAGCAGACTGCGTTAAGTTATTTAGGTTTTAGTCGGGCAAACGTGGTGCCGCGTGGAGATTTCTTCCCGGTACTTATTTTTTACCGGTGGTTTTTTCCCGGTGAAGTTCCGGTACAGAGTTCTTCCCGCCGCTTCGTTTGTCCGGATTCGCTCTGCGCACATTTTCTGGCAGCAGAGCGTAGTTGCTCTGCACAGACTGGGAACGCTAAACTTCCCGTATTATATGATCTAATTGTATGTCTCACTACGTATAGCTATGGCCGAGCAGACGTGAAATGTAGTCATGTAATTGGTTAATAATTTTCACATAACATAATAATTTTACATATGTGCGATATTAAGCTTTTACATAACAGCGTTTGGAGTGAAAAGTACATATTTTGTCTCATTCGACATTTAACGGTTATTACCGTGTTGCGCTATTGTGCGCTTACATGTATTGAACATAAGGTTTATATTTTATTAACAATAAGATTATTTCGTATACATAGCAAAATGTAGGATATGATTATACATTATTAACTATGGATATATGATAGTGTGTACATAGCTAATGTAGGATATTATAACTTTACAAACAAAATGACTATACAAACTGATTAACTAGCCTAAGTATATTATTAAAATTATTAAAATTAATCCTACATGCGACAGTCTCCCCCACGTGCGCTAGCACTACTTAACAGAGGAGCATATAACTATTAAACGTGCACTGGGACGCCGAATGGAGCCTGCGACGGTGTCGATGTCTGCTATTCGTACTCGTCCATCCGGGCCGGTGTATGTCTTTCGTACTATTCCTCGTGGCCAGGTTCCTCGTGGCATCGTATTGTCTGCAATTATCACGACGTCGCCAACTTGAAGTTTTGGGGATTCGTGTTTAGCCGTTCGAGGGGCTAGTTGGGGGCGGTATTCTGTTACCCAACGTTTCCAAAACTTGTCCGCTAGGGATTGACAGGTTTTCCATGAACTGAGAGATAGTTTATGGTCATTAAAGAAACCAAAAAGGGATATGGCATTGGACCAACCAATCAGGAGATGACTGGGGGCCAGGGCTTTTATGCCCAAATAGGGGTTGACGGGAGTGAGAGGGCGCGAGTTGATGATATACTCGGCCTCTAGAAGCAAGGTGTGGAGAACCTCTGCATGTACGACACCTCTTGCGTTTTTTGGAGAAATATCGTATTACTCCCCTTGGGCCAACGATGTAGAATCTCTGATTGAATTTGTTTATTATAGTTGCGTGGTTGCCATGGTTCATTTTCTCATGGCAGTATTGTAGAAAACTCTTTCTTTGCGTGTAAATCAGGGATGAACGCCTTGTTTCTGTAATTGTCCCATTTTTATCGCGTACAACAGCGACCATAAACAACTGAGATTTCTTATGTAATCGTTTATCAGCCTGTAGGTCTTCCATTTCTTCGTGAAATACATTTTGACTTCGTCTAATTAGTAAGAGCTCGGTGAGCCTAATATGCCCCAGATTCATTTCTGTTTCTGTATTCTTTATTAGCAAATAGGCCTTAAATGCCTCGGCCGCAACCAGGACGCAAACCGTAGCCCTAACAAGCCAAATGTATTTACAAAACCTACTTATTAAAGGGAGATACCGTAATTGCGGGTTACTTTGTCCCTGGGGGGCAACTATGGCCCAAATCAAAAATTTGTTTTAAATTACCGCCACGTCGCTGCTTCGTGACCGGCCGCAATAGTTTCCATAAAAACTGATAGATGGCAGTATTATCTACGTTATACGGCACTGTTTTATCGATTTCGCAAATAATTTTGTTGTCAGTGTCACTCGGAAGTTTTCGATACGTTACGGCTAGTAAATTACCTTTGCAAACTTTCATAAGTAACTTCGATTTTCGCAACGTTTATGATAATATCTATATTTGTTGATATTATACATGTCTTTAGGAGTATGTTGATGTAAAATTTAAAAGGTTTTATTCAAATTTAGTTAATTAAATTTAAAAAATGATTTATAGGTATACTTTGTCCATATTTTCGGGTAAATTTAACCCATAGCTCAAAGTAAATCACCGATGTTAAATTAAGTATTAAATTAAATAAATTGAATACCTATGGCTTTATATTTTTTAATGATTATGTTCTCGTGATATAGAATACATAAACTTCCCAGTTTATATTGTTTCTATATCTCAAAAAACAGTTATTGTAGGTATCCTGCTTGAAAAAAGGTAAAACGTTCTGGCGCTTGCCAGTGATCAAAGATGTAGATTTACAGCTGGTAAAAGGTAGTTTGTAAGATTGGAATCCCTAAGTTTATGAAGAAAGGCTGTTTTTCTATCCCAGAATTGGACAGATATACTATGAATGAAATACCTATTAATAAAAACGTTGATTCTCAATTAAAACTTATATAAAGTTAATTTAATTGCCAAATAAGAGATTAATATTGTTTTGATAGAAGTTCTGTAACGTTTTAGATAGATGTACGTTAAGAAATACAGATTTTACATTATATTTGTTACCATTTTGTTCGACCTCTTATGTTTTAAAGAAAAAAAGCGACTTTTTAAATATTTTCATTAAATTTTTCACATAAAAACCTTCTTCTATATTGTAGCTAGCCTACCATTGCGACAAAATTGGCTCAACATAGCTTAAAATATGAATTTATCGAGGAATTAATCTGACAGCCTAAGTAACCCTCCTCGAAGGACAACATTGGCCCAAATAAAAAAAATAAAAAAAAGTGGTTATATACAATTTTATTTCTTTTTGGACATTAGAACTTGTTAAATAAACCTCTTAAGGTTGTTTAAAAATATTGTAACTCTTGAATGGTTATCACAGAGGAAATTATACTTTGATTAGCAAAACGAATGCATAAATTTGGACCAAGTAACCCGCAATTACGGTAATTGAATTGATTTTGATTCTTATTTCTAACTAAACAAATTAATTTTAAAATCAAAGCAGTTGTGCGAGCAGTAATGAGAGTGGCCGTTTTCCCCCACTCTTCGCTCTCGCTCGCAGTGAGGAAGTATACGGTTGCGGCGTAAATCTTTTCACTCGCATCGCAAAACACGTGTACTTTCCTGTTTTCCGCGGTTTTAGGGTAATCGATCGCGTGAAATTCTACGTTTTTCTTTTTAACATATGGTGTGGTTGTGGGTGACGACGCGGCCCCGAAAATAGAACGGGTCATACGAGACTCCGTAGGCGGCGTATTTCGGTCATTCCCCCTCCACAAAAAACGTAGACTATCACGGTGTGAATCGATTACTTCGACTTGCAAAAACATTTCGCGGATATTGACTATTAATGCATTTTTATCGAGTCGTATCTCGAGATTATAGAGGCGACGGAGAGCATGGTCCTTATTGTGGGGCAACGTTTCGTTTTCGTTGCGCCACAAGAGGCCAGCTTGGTACCTTTTGACGTCGGGTAGTTTTTTACACGTTTTGTCGAGAATATCTAACTCGCGATGTTCCGGGTCTGCCCTGGGTACCTTTTGTTCAACCCCTAAAGACTCGATGTTGCAATGAGCCTTCGTTAATTCCAGATTTTCAGATTTTGAACTCACTGGGGTCATATGATTAACGAAAGCTGTGTTGGATTTAGGTGAAAAATACCGGCCATGCAATACCCAACCTAGGCGAGTTAGTGAGGCGACGGGTTGATTCTGATTTCCACTCAGAATTTGTCGCGACACAATTAAATGCCAGTTATCTTGGCCTATTAAAACGGTTGGTATGGCTTGTTCATATGAAATTTCATCTATTATTTCTTGAAGATGGACGCATTTCGCCATCATATCTCGCGGCACCTCTTGAGGTGAGATATTTAGCTGCGAGATAGTGCATGCTCTCATCTTTTCGTAATTGCGACTGCAATGACCGCGAACTGAAACTTGTATGTGACACGAGTCGTAGTCTTTCATCATGTTACCACCTATGCCTGTGATAGTTAACGGCTCACCACTTTCCCTCGGGGCTATTAAATCTGCCGTTTCTCTTTCTACGAGGCTCATAGTAGAGCCCTCGTCTAACAAGGCGAAAGTACAAACGGTACCCAGGGGACCAGACATTTCGATAGGTACGACTTTAAGAAACGTGTTGACTGAATTTAAGTGATTGACATTCGTCACGTTAGCACGCGTAATATTTACTGTTTGTTGCGTGAGCCCATGTAACAGTTTGTGGTGGCCAGCCTCACACTGGTTTACACCACAAGGTACATACTTACACTTAAAGGGCCTTTTATGGGACGCGGCTAAACACCTAAAACACAGTTTGTTATTTTTCGCGATCTCCCAACGCTTACTAACAGAGGATTTCAAAAATTCGTTGCACTTCGCTAATAAATGGGTATTGCCACATAATATGCATTTATTATCTTGCGCTAAAGGCGCTGACTGCTTCTTATTATTATGAGACGTGCCCGATTTCCTGAAATCCTTAGTTTTACTGACTTTAGCGTTGGCTTGAAACGAGGAATGTTGCGGCGTATCGCACTCGTAGTCCGAGCTACTACTACTGACGTCGCGGGGTGGGGGTGGCCGGTGATCTAGTGATCGCATAGACGACCGCTCGTTATGTGCGACGTTAATATGAGCTCTACCTTTGCGATGTTGTGAATTACGCGCATAACTACTTATTTCGTTTAAAAAGGTGGCCATGGCTACTAAGCCAGGCACACTGGAGTTCGCTGCTTTATACTTACTCCACTCGTAGCGAACAATTAAATTTAATTTGTCCACTATTTTATTCACTAACTCGGGTGAATGTAAATAATTTTCCTGGCGCAGTGACTTAATGGTTGCCACCACATTGGCAACATGGCTCGCGAATGACACAATATTGCTATTGTCTTCAGATAATCGCGGCATACGTTTTGCGTTATGAATTTCAGTGAGGACTGTTTCCTCAGGATCCCCGAAGTGCCTCTCTAAGGCTTCCATTATTTCGAAAGGATCTTGGACCGTGTACATAATGGATTTCACGGCCGTGCGAGCTTCTCCTCTTAAGGCCTTACAGATTCGACTTACATTAATGACAGGGCTGAAAAATGGCGCGCTGTCTTCGAACTCGGCCCGGAACGCTATCCACTCTGTAATATTGCCATCGAAGTGAGGCAGTTCGGGGATCGACCTGTGAATTACAGGCGTCGCGACGTCGTTAGTATATGTGCGGGCGTTACGATCGCGCCTACCACTAGAACCCGGGTCCTCGTTGGTGTGTTTAATGGCCGGTCTCGAAACCTGCTGATTAGTGACCCAGTTAGAAACACGCGACTCTTCTATAATACCGTGCTGCGCATCGCCGTTGGAAGACCGCGCGGCGTCAATGCGCGCGATCTCCAACCTACATTTGGCGGCTGCGGCAGCCCGTTGAGCCTCTTCTAACTTTGCCTGCTGCATTTCGAGCTCAGCCATCATAACACTGAGGTTACTACTTACCGGGGGGGTGTGCGGAACGTCTACAACAGTGCCCGTTGCACTTCTATTATTTAACGCGTCTTCATATAACCCGTCTCGCGACACAGGTCGCGGAGGCGGATTCGCGACTTCCTTACTACCTACATTACTACCTACATTTTGGCTATGGGTTGCGTCCGTGGTTGGGCTGGTGCCTTTGCTCCACGTGTGGGTTTCACCAGTGGTGGTGTCACCTGAGGGCGATGTATTTTCTCCGACCAGATGGTCCGGAGAGGGCAGAGGGCCCTTAGAGCGTAATGACCTGTCTGTCATTTTTAAGCGCACGTGGGGGTCCCTAACCAATTTACCTTAATACTACCTAACCCTAAATTTATCACTGCACTACAAAAGTCTTTTTACTCAAATGGTGTACTCGGCGAAGGGATGCTAAGCTTTCGCTCCAACAATCCCCTGTGGCTCGTGGAAGGGTTGCCGTGAGGCGATTTTGTAGGCGGGTTGCCTATACCACGAGTAGCAAGCGTTAGCTCAAACTGACTCGGGCCAGATACCACGGAGAACGAGCGTGTGATGCTCAACTTTCTCCGGGCCTTATACCACGAATAGCGAACAGCTATTCAAGCTATTTGAGGCTAGATACCACAGGGTAGCGAGCTTAGCGTGCTCAAGCTGCCCTGGGCCGAATACCGATGTAATACAGCTAAAGCTGTCGGCCAGGGTTTTAAACCTGGCGTTTTTTCTTGATTATCCGGTGCTCGTAGGACAATATGAGGTTGGACTGTACTTGAGATACTTTGCCGATCTGACTGAGTAAGGCGCTGGTGGAGTTGGAATAAAATACTTGATGAGCTTCAAAGACTAGCATCTGGCTGCGTGCTTGACCATAGTGGAGACTTCTTGGTAACTTGGAGGAGATAACTGACTGGGAACGCTTTTTTTTTTTTTTTTGTTTTTTTTTTTTTTTTTTTTTTGTTTTTTTTTTGTTTTTTTTTTTTTTTTGACAGGACTAAAACATAGTTTGCTCTAAAAAGCATTTACTACTACACCGGGACGTTTTGAGGCGAGGGCTTGTCGCCACTCCAACAGCCTTTTCGGCAAAAGCGCAAGGGGCTCCCAGTTGGGAAACGAACCTCGGCCATGGGCTTTGCCTTTGAACAATGTCGAGCGATGCAAGCTCGTGAGCGATACAACACTCATTGCCTTAAGGGCCTGACCTAACTGCCTTATGGGCCTATGTCGGCGTGAAGCGCCCAGGTACATACCGGTACCGGGTGAAAATTGTCGAGCTATCCCTGCTTCTTCGCCCTCGATTCCGTCGAGTGCGGTTTGCGCGGTATCGTGGAGAGAAACTCTGGCTCCCGGTTGGAGCTTCCGCAGAGTTATCGAGCTGGGGGTTTGCAACCGTAATGGGGTCGTCTGGATCGAATAGGACGTGCCTCGGACGTCGACGCCTCAAGGGGACTCCTCTGGTGGGGGTGTAGTTAGCGGCTTGGACCACTAAGGGATTTGGATGAGTGGCAGCTCTCTGGAAGTATCGTTTAGATACGCCTTTGAGATAACTGGCGATGGAAGGAAGTTCTAAGTCTCTGTGCAGGTCACGGGTGCGGAGTCCCCGGGGTGCCCCGGTGGCTCTGACCGTGAACCTGTTTTGGAGTACTTGAAGCTTCTTCAGGTGGGAGGGTGCTACGTGTGCGAACACTACGCTGGCGTAGGTCATGACTGGGCGGATGCACAGCTTGTAAAGAGTCAGCTTATTTCTAAGTGACATCTTTGCGTTGCTGATCATGGGAGATAGTCGGCCGAGGTAGAAGGCGGCTCGGTTTCGAACTCTTTGGATATGGGCCCCGAAAGTGAGGCCGCCGTCGAGTATGACACCCAGATATTTAGTTTGGTTTACCCATGGAATGAGTTTGCCAAACATGGATATCGTCCGCAGGAGCGGTTGGGTGCTGTAGGCGGAAGGGCGTGTTGCACCTTGTCTATCCCTGTTGTAGAAGAACACTGCCGCGCTCTTCTCAGGGTTGACTTCGATGCGCCACTTTTTGAACCAAGCGCCGAGAGCGTCGGCCGCTTGTTGGAGTCGCCTGGATATTACATCCTTGCGGGTGGAGGAGGTGTAAAGTGCCGTGTCATCGGCGAATAGGGCCAGCTCCACGTTGGGAGTGCGCGGTACGTCATTGGTGTACAATGCGTATAGGATGGGAGACAGAACGGAGCCTTGCGGAACTCCGGCTGTGATAGGATGGGGGCTGGAGAGGTGACCCTCTACTCTGTAGCGAAAGGTTCTGTTCGACAAGAAGTTTCGTATGATGTGCACGAGACTGTCAGGCAATCCCATATTGGCTAGCTTGGATATCAAGCCAGCATGCCAAACTTTGTCGAACGCTTTCGCTACATCGAAGAAGAGTCCTCCAGTGGTTTGGCCGCGGATGCGGCGACTAAGGATGTGCTCCGTGATGCGGTGCAGTTGGTTGACGCAAGAGTGTTTTGCGCGGAAACCCATCTGCTCGTTGGGCAGGAGGTTCAGGGACTCGGTGTAGTCCCTGAGTCGTCTCGAGATTATTCTCTCGTATATCTTCCCAATGCAACTGAGTAAGCTGATTGGTCGATATGAGGTGGGATTTTTCAGGTCTTTGCCTGGTTTGGGGATACCTATGACTGTTGCTTGTTTCCAGGCGTCTGGAAATGTGCAATTTGCTAGACAAGCATTGAAGATGCTTACTAGCAGAAGTAACAGGGTCTGGGGTAGGCTCTTTAGAAGGCCGTTGGAGATCCCGTCAGCTCCAGGAGCTTTGCGGGGGCGTAGGGACTTGATGATCGACTCGACTTCGTCGATCGTGGTAGGAGTGAGTGGGAATTCGGGAGGAGCCGCTGCAGAGGCTGTTAGGCTCTCTACATGCGACTCGATTTCCCCATAGGTGGTCTGGGTCGACTGGCTCACGACTAGGAGAGCATTGGCTCTCCAGGCTGTCTGCTAGGCATTCAGCTTTTTCGTCATCATCGAAAGCGATGGAGCCGTCCGTGCGAGTGAGTGGAGGGGTCGAAGCTACAGTGTCGCATTTGAGAGCTCGTGCTACACGCCAATAGGCAGTGTGCGACGGTTTCATCTCTGCGAGGAGGTCACCCCACTGTTCGTCCCTGAGTTCTTTCATGCGCTCCCTGACTCTACGTTGCAGATAGCGCATGTGAGAACGGGCCTCATCAGTTGGGTAGAGGTCGTGCAGTCTGGTCGCGGCGTTCTTTTCCGTCATCAAATTCCGCATGTCTTCAGGCAGCTCCATTCTGTGGTTCGGATTCACAGATGGGACCTGCCTGGAGCAACCCTGGAGGGCTGATTGCAGATGATTTGTGAGGGAAGAGATGGCCAAGTCTGTTTCGTCTTTGGATTGGATCCTATCGGGAATTGCGTTCAAGTCGGCTGAGGGCTGGTCGAGTACTCTTGCGAGTTTCTTCCAGTCCGTTACCGTTCTTGTATGCACTGTCCTTCCATTGTCAGTTTGTCCTAGTTGGAGTAAGACGGGTCGGTGGTCAGAATCAAGTTCTGAGTGGACTTCGATTGAACAAACCTGAAGGGCTATGTTCTTGAGTAGTGCTACGTCAATGACGCTGGGAGTGTGACCTGCGGTGGTCGGGTAGCGAGTTGCACTCAGGGGAGCTACAACGTCAAAGTCTAGGGACTCTTCGAGTCGCACTAGGGTATTGCCGTTGGTCGAGTTGGAAATCGAATGCCACCTGGTGTGCTTGCTGTTGAGATCGCCAGCCAGAATGGTGGCGTGTCCCATAGCGAATAGGGCTTCTAGGTCACTACTAAGTAGAGTTCTAGTAGGCCTGAGGTAGACGGAGGCGATGTTGATCGGCGAATGGCCGGTCATCGCGATGCGTATGATGGAGCATTCCAAGTTCGTGAGAGCTGGGGGATCGAGAGAGGAGCAGTGCAGAGACCTTTTGTAATAGATTAGGGTCCCTCCGAGGGGGGTCCCTATTCTATCATTGCGGACTAAGTTGTAATTGGCAATGCGCGGGTCGCGGTGGAATGGTTTGAGGAAGGTCTCTTGCACCAAGAGGATGTCCACCTGGTGTTTGGTAAGGTATTGAGTGATCTCTACCTTCTTTTCACGAATGCCATTGGCATTGAAAAATGCCAAGGTCAACGATCGGGGTTTGTTCCTCTGATTCAGACTACCCATTATGGTTGCGTTTGGAGGTTTTGGGGGATCATAACCGATTGGATCTTGCGGATCTCATTACGGTAGCGCATTGCTACCTTTATACGTTCGGCGAAGTCGTCGCCCGCTTGGATTAGAGCGTTCCCGATTTCCTCGACCATATCGATGTCGAGGGAAACGATTACGCTCAGTCCGAACTCGAACGCCTGACTTCCGGCTGTTCCGCGGTTGCTTGACCCTGAGGGTGCAGGCAGAGCCGCGGGAGAGCTTTCGATCTGGCGATCGTGTTTTGGCGTGGCGGCGGGTTTGACCGCTGCAGCATAGTTTGCCGGAGCCTGAGGGGCTGGGCGAGGGACTGGAGTTGGGAGTGAGGCTGATGGCCTCTTCCCAATGGGGAGGGAACGCCGCTGAGTCGGCGGTATCTGGGACGGTGGCCCTAGTGGCCGCGGGTGCCGTTGGCCTACGCCTGGCACCAGTGGAATTTGCGGTCGTAGCCTGTTTTGGCTTGCTCTTTGGAGCCTTCGGGCACCCGCGCCAATTGGCAGGGTGGCCCGAGCCCCCGCAGAGCACGCACTCAGGCTCGCCCGGAGACTCCCTGGTGCGCTCGCAGTCGCGTGTGGGATGGTCTCCCAGGCACTTGACGCAGCGTGGCTTGGCATGACAGTTTCGGGCCGAATGGCCGTAGTACTGGCAGTTGTGACACTGCCCGATTTGTCCCCGCTTGTAGGGGGCTTCTACGGAGAAGCCAGTGAGACCTGCGACGGTCTTCACTTTGAAGATCCCTTTCCCTTCCGGGGATTTGTCCAGGATGACGTGTACCATATCGTATGGTACACGTGGGTTGCGACCCTGATACATCCGGTGGACTTCCCGGACAGGGAGATTTTGGGATCGAAGGGACTCCAGGACGTACTCAGTGGAGATGTCCTGGGGGATACGCCTGATGACGGCGCGAAGGACGCGATCCTCCTCTAGCGTGAATGAGTGCCAAGGCACATTCCGCTCGTTGAGGATCGCTGTGAGCGACTTGTAGTCGGGGGACGGACTGGAGTGTGACTCGGATGCCGATGTCACACTTGTGAGCTTTCGTATAGTAAATACGACGCTCCTGAAGGGTTTTAGATAGCGACTCCCAAGATTTGGGGTCGTGGATGATGACCGGAGGCGGGGCCTTCGGCTTATGGACGGGTGCCGCTGCAGCGGTCGCGGGTTTGCCTTGAGGAGGCGGATTTGCCTTCCCTTCGGCGGTTTTCACCGCTTTGGGAGGTGGCATCGCTTTGTCCGACTGGGATTTGCGCGGGCGTTTACCCCCTACGACGACGAAATCGTCGTCTTCGGAGGAAGACGTCTGCGAGGACGAGGTGGCTTCAGTGCCTGAAGATGAGGAGGAGGAGGTGAACCCGGTCGGCGCCTCAGGTTCAGAGTCCGTCTCCATTTCGGAGTCCGATTTCTCGGATTCCGGTGGGAGAGCGCACTCGGAGACCTGCATTGCGGTCTCGGGTTCCTCTACAGGGAGGATACCATAGCGGTTTGGTAACGCGGTCGCGGTCGGGATCGGTTGGGGGGGAGGCGAGGCTGGTGGTTCCTCGAAGTGGAGGGGGGGGCAAATCTTGTTTGCCTTGAGGACCTGAACAATTTGGCCAGAAAAACTCTGGCCATATGTCGGGCTCAAAAGATTGAGAAGCGTTTGCCAGTTCGGCGGGTCGGTGGGGGGGCTTGCCATTTTAGTGGCAGCGTGAGAGGGGGGGGTGTAAGCCCGGGGGGTACACCCGGGTTCCCTATACCTTGCCTCCCGCCGGGTGTAGGCGGGTGGCGTGTTCCTATGTCCCCTACTGCGTGATGTCTGTGTGGGTCTGTTGCCAACCTTGTTCGGGCAAACAGGTGTGTCCCTAACACTTAACTACCTAACCGATACCCGGGGTTGACTAGGGAAGCCCCCAAGGCCAGTGGTCCCGGGCCCAGCCTGTAATCTTGCCCGACACCCTGAAGGGGTGGAAGGGCTAGTGCCAGGGTCCGCACTACCTTCAGCGACCAACCAGCTCGGTGGCGTTCGTTAGAAAGCCGACCAATTTGCTCGCTAAAGGGCCCCAACTAAATGTGAGGACTTCGTCCGCACTAAAGGCGTGCGGGAACACGCGAAACAGGGCCGCCCTGAGAAGGGCGATTGCACACGTTCTCTCCCGGGAGATCACGAGTGGATCGGGGGGGGGGGGAGTGTTCCCGAAACCAGCGTGCACAAGTGCACACCGAATTCCCCAGACGCTTAGCGTTGGTAGACAGAGATCCTGACTGATGTCCACAGAATTCAAGACCAATATGTGTGTGATAAATCACCCACTGTGAGGCCGAGAGCTCCGCTTTTAAGCAGCCCGAATACACTGACCGCAAACGATCGGCGCTTCCAGAGAGTCCTCCTTTGGCGTGAGAGCGTGCCGCGACAACACGTCTGCACACCTCGAGAGCACAAACCGGAATGACTGGGAACGCTAAACTTCCCGTATTATATGATCTAATTGTATGTCTCACTACGTATAGCTATGGCCGAGCAGACGTGAAATGTAGTCATGTAATTGGTTAATAATTTTCACATAACATTATAATTTTACATATGTGCGATATTAAGCTTTTACATAACAGCGTTTGGAGTGAAAAGTACATATTTTGTCTCATTCGACATTTAACGGTTATTACCGTGTTGCGCTATTGTGCGCTTACATGTATTGAACATAAGGTTTATATTTTATTAACAATAAGATTATTTCGTATACATAGCAAAATGTAGGATATGATTATACATTATTAACTATGGATATATGATAGTGTGTACATAGCTAATGTAGGATATTATAACTTTACAAACAAAATGACTATACAAACTGATTAACTAGCCTAAGTATATTATTAAAATTATTAAAATTAATCCTACATGCGACACCTTCTTTACTATGTTTTATGCAAATAAAGATTTATTTCTTTATAGTTTCCAGTATAGAACATCTTTCAGATTTTATATGGAGTTTGTCACAAATAAAATTATTATTACGGAATACGAGTACCAGTACCGGAAGTTTATATGGGGAATTTGGTACTGGTAACAAGCCCTGGTTCAACAAACTCTTGCAATCAATCCTAGGGTCAGAATCTTAGATCACATGTTGGTAGTATATTCTATATCTTTACAGAATAAATCATGCAACGCAGAAATGCTATTTATTTGGTCTCATCATGGCCATAAAATAAATTAGCAATGTTTTTCCACAGCCCCCTCCAATCCCGGGCATGCGGCCGCCGCTGGGATCCCCCGGGGGGCCCGTGACGGCCCCCAAGTCCTCCATGGGGTTCGTCATGCCGATCTACACTATATGCATCATCGTATTCTTCGTGTACACCCTTAGTAAGGTTGGTACTCTTCATCTTTTCATCAGCCATTTTTATTGTCCCCACTGCTGGTTTTCCTTAGGATGGATTCATCGTTTATAATGGCTCCCAACAAGGAAACTCTTCTACGGCTGGACACTTAATTGTTTGTGCCAAAAATATTTTTTTTTTTGCAAAATACTTATTATATAGGCCGCTTCCATCCTTTCATTCTGGAAATTCCTGGTATATCTATGTCTAACAGTGGACTACGTGCGTATGAAATTATCATCTAGATATCCTGTTTTATCAATTCAAATTGTTTAAATCATGGGATAGAGCACAATATTAATTATCAACTTTGTTTTGGATTAACTAATTTAGTTCAACAAATGAAGGCACCGCCACTTCATTCGTTTTTTGATGTCTTTGTATTATATTTAATTAAAGTACTGTTTTTCCTTTTTTTTTATTAAATATTCGGGTCAATCAACTTTTTTTTGGTCAAGGGCTGTCCCCATTAGCTATGTGAATGTCATCTCAAGAATCGTAATAATTTTATTATTTTAATTCATTAATTAATTACTCAGATTAATTGGTAATAACACTGATATTTCAGTAAAGGCATATTATTTATATATTTTAGAAAAAAGCCGGTTACCCAGGGGACGATAACTTGCTTCCCATACAAATCGGTAATGTCCCTGACGTACGACGTTCAATTGTTTTCTCACAGTGCCACAAAAAAGCAATAAAAAGCGCTAAATAAGTATTAGTAAATGAATGCGAATATCACTGAGTCACTATTATGACATTTAGTTTATTAATTATTTGTATAGAAATTGTCAATTTTACAAAATATGTTTACGCCCAACTGTGTCCCTAGAAATTTTATTAATTGGGTGTCCGCTGGCTAACCATCTAAAGTGTAGGCGAGTGTAAATGAGACAGCGATAGAAGTAGGCTCGACCAATTACGAAACAGTCTAGGAATCATACGATCGACTCCAAGGTTGTCGTGTCATTTATTGCACTCGGCCATTTCGTCCGCGGCTGAGTTGAGGTTCAGGTGTATTTATTGTGTGTCTGCTGGGAGACCGTTCAAAAACACGTAAGTTTTAAGTATTTTTTTGTAATTTATCCTTTAATTCAAGGCTACAAAGTCTGAAATAATAGTGAGCTGTTTATTTTTGTTTACATCCTCAAATTTCTGTCTTTTTTCTCTATTTTAGTACCAAATGTCCCCCGGGTAACCCGTCCACTGAGTCACTCGAGCGGTGACCCAAGAGACTTTTTGGTTACCCAAGATACTTTTGATTACTTTTATTTTTTTAACGCATTTCTAACTTGATTTTATACTAACAAATAATCACTGAATATACATTAATGTAGGTAAAAAGTTAAACAATGTTTGTTCGAGAAAATGTCGTGTGCATAAATAAATCTAACACAGTGCATGTACATGTATGCATGTAGTGCATGTACTCATTAATTATTTTGTTTTAGAAATTGGTAATGCCTCTAAGCAACAAAGAAAAACAAAAAAATTATAAAGAAAAGTTAAAACAAGATCCTGTTAAATATGAAGAGTATAAAAGGAAAAAAAGGGAAAATTACCACGCGAAAAAAAGACTGGTTAAAGATCTGACTTCTAAAGAAAAACAAAACGCGAGAGTGATTTGGAAGCTAAAAAAACAAAATCAAAGATCTAGAAATAGAAATCTAAACAGGATTTTGAATTTTACCCCCCCTAGCTCGCCAATAACACAACAGGAAAATATCGCGCACGTCGGGGACGAAAATGGCCTAATAGTAGACAACAACGATCCAGTGCCTCAGCGACCACTTCAATGTGATTCTCCTGCATCATTGAGAGGAAGAAAGAAAATAAGAAGAGATCGATCCAAATTATACAAAGAAAACCAGCAGCTAAAATTAGAAAACGAAAAATTAAGAAAAAAATATGAGAAGTATAAAAAGAAACAGCACAGATACGCTAAAAAGTTAGCCGAGACCAAAAATAAGACACAGACGAAGATAACAATAAACGAAAAGTACAAAACGTTAAGTAATGCAATAAAAGATAGATATAAGTCACTAAAACAAAGAAAAGAAAAAAGGATAGTGAAGAGTGTTTTTGAAAAAATTGACCAATTTGCTCAAAAAGAGATAGCCAAAGATGCTTTAGGCTCGTCAAGAAAATTGCGAACAATGTCCAATTTGAGAGCAAGTGGAACGGCGTTAAGAAAAATAATTCAGGAGTTTTACAAAAGAGACGACATCTCAAGAGCTACTGCAGGTAGAAAAGAAACAGTTACAAAGAAACAGGTAAAAGAGCAAAAGAGATTTCTTTTAGATACTATACAAAAATCTTTATCGTACGTTCAAACGGGAAAATCCGCATACGAAATGTTCCTATTTCTATTTTGCAAAAAATAGACCGTTTTATGTTGTTAAACCATCTGTAGATGGTCGCGATATGTGCTTGTGCAAACCACACATTAATCCGGTATACAAGGCCCTTGAACTTAAGAAAAGCGAATCATACATACAGCTGACTTAAATAGTCTCATGCTCTCTACAGTTTGTGATCCAGAAAGGCAGGCATGTATGTACGGAATTTGTAAAGATTGTTGTGACAAGAAAATAATGCAGGACACGAAAAGAAATACAGAGGAAATTTCCTGGGCTGAGTGGGGAAGAAGAGAAGAGGTTTATGAGAAAGAAGGAAAATCTATGAAAGCTGTTAAGAATGTCAAGGAAACTAAGAAAGGGACTGTAGAAGAATTGATGGAAGCATTTAACAAAGAAGTAAAAGTATTGAAAAGGCATGTTTTCAATATGAAAATGCAATACCGATGTTTCAGACAAGCTGTCGATAACCTTAAAGAAACCGAAGTGGTTCTTGTGGCTGATTTTAGCGAAAATTATAACGGAAAACATCATGAAGAAGTTCAGGCCCATCATTTTGGTGGATCTAGAGAACAAGTCTCACTTCATACAGTTGTAAGTTACGTTATCGACAGCAATGGTAAAGTTCAAACAGAATCTTTTTGCACTATATCATCATGCACGAATCATCAACCAGCGGCTATCTGGGCCCACTTAAAGCCAGTATTAAGTGAGATTCGGTACAAATACCCAAAAATTGCCGCTATCCATTTCTTTACTGATGGCCCTTTCAGTCAATATCGTCAAAAGCAAAATTTTTATCTTTGCTCAACCAAGTCTTTTGATCACGGATTTTCATTGGTGACCTGGACCTTTTTCGAGGCAGGCCACGGAAAGGCCAGCTGACGGTATAGGAGGATTTCTGAAGAGAACCGCTGACAACATAGTGGCTACTGGTAAAGATATTCCAAACGCTGAAAAGTTTTTTTGAAATATTAGATGGCCAAAGCAAAATCAAACTTTTTATGATTTCCGTAGAAGATATAGAGTCTGTTGCTAAACAATTGCCGAAAAACATCAAGCCTTTGATCGGAACCCTACATGTGCACCAAATTTATACAAATGTCCGTGGAGAGTTAATGTACAGAGACTTAGGATGTTTTTGCAATAGAGGGTTTTGCGACTGTTTTCAGCCAAAAAATATAAACCTATCAACGTCATCGATAATAAAAGAAGCAAGAACGCAACTGGTGATAGTCAAGAAGAAAAAGATGAATCCGACTGTACTTCTGAAGACGATTTGCCACTCAGCAGTTTTCAAAGTGATCCAAAAGAAGACATCGATTTTAAGGATTTGTGTACGAATCGTGGGAAAGGAGTATACGATATAGTATATTCCCAAAATTCAGACGATGAACAGCCTGGCCCATCAGGAAATAAATCAGCTTTATGTGTAGGGGATTTTTTACTGGTAAAAGTTCCTAGTACCAAAGGTAAACTCTACAGATACTTGTGCGTTATTGATGATTTAGATGAGGATGGTGAGATAAGGGTAATATTCATGCAGTGTATCAAAAAAGGTATGATGTTTCGTCTGAACTCCAGGGACATAGCGGATATCGATTACACAGATATAATTGCTGTTATAAAGGATAAACCAGTGACTGAGACCAAACATGGTCAAATTTACTATACATTCAAGGAATTCATTGATGTTTTTGAAAAATAATGAAGACACAATAATAATAGGTTTACTTGTTGTGATTATTTTTATAACAATTTGTGATACTGCAACGATGTGATCTCAATCAATACGAATTAATAAGTGTTTTTTTATTTTGTTACTAGTTTGTATAAGGTCTTAGTTAGATACCTTCCTAGCGTAATAAGACATTTTAAAGACTGTTTGATTTTCAAGACTGTTTATATGTCAAAAAAGTTAGCTAAACGCAGTTGTAGACTGTATTTTTGATACTTACCTAAAGTTATTTGAATAAAGCATTTTCTAAAATATTTGTTTTACTTTTTAATTAATCTATCTGTTATTTCAACGTCAGTCAATTTCAACTTTCCGGTTCAGTCAGTTCAGTTCAGTTCTTTAGACAACGATTCTAGGAAGCTGTTAATTTTGTCTCTTGAGTCACTTTCTTAGTCTCTTGGGTCACCAAGTGTCCCTAAGTTTTAGGATAGAAATTTTTGAATTTCGTTCATTTTATAAAAGAAATATATTTTTCTTTTAATAAATACCAGTTATATATGTAATGACGTTTAAGATATTAAAACTTTTTTCTATGTACAACAACGGACTAGAAAATTATTGAAAAAAAATAACTCGTTTTTGATTCTGAGTTACCCAAGAGACACTTTAACATAAAATTCTAAAAAGTATATTAGCTTTTTTTACTATTTTATTTCTGTATAATTTATTTTAAGGTACAGTTAATATATTAAATGCATTTTTTTTATATACTCGCGTTAATACAGAAGAATATTGTTGTTTAAAAAGTGGTTAGCCAATGGACATAATTCGAAGAGATTATTTATTTATACCTAGAAAAACAACATTTATTTATTATTTACTTCACTGCAAGGCATAGCATGATAAAATTTGGTATATTTATTAGTAGATTCCTACAAAAAAGTTATTATTTTTTATAAAATATATATTTAGTGCGTTTTGGTGGTTTTGGACAAAAAAAAGTTGATTGACCCTCGAAATTAGTGACTGAGCCGATGCGAGGAATTTTTATACATATAAAATTATATTATCTTCTTTAAATATTCACAATAATCATCCCCAGATCCTGTTCAAGCGAACGGACGCCCCTTACGAGCCCCTGAGTCCGGATCCCCAGTTTAGGAGACGAGTCTTCAGGGACGACTCCAGGACGTCGCCAGATAAACTTGGTAAGGGAAATATGTTAAAAGAAATTGCGCAAAAAATTTAAGTTATATATTTTAGTTGTACATTTATCGTTTTCGTATCTGCGGGTATTAGATACAGGAATTTGATTCTACATAACATAAATTGGCCCCTATCCTATGGAAGTCCTTTGTTTATTTATTCAAACTTTATTGCACTATTAAAATAAGTGAACCACAGAAATAATTATCTTAGATGAAATAATCTTGATTTATTTCTGTGAAGTAAACAATATTTAATAATATATTTACTTTGTTCAGTCTCTTTCTTTACTAGATAATATCTAAATGAATTAATTTGTATGCTGTAAACAAGGAAGAATGTTGATAGCTTTTTGAGAAAAAAAATTACATATACTATGAAATTTATTATAACAGGTATACTTCAGAAAATAAATGTTTAAAAAATTATAGTAAAATTGTTTAAATTATTTATTTTAAATTATTAAACTTTAACATTTAACTTGTAACGCATGCAGGACACAAAGAGAGGGACACAAGTAAGTACTAAGTGTTATCAAATTTATTTGTGTTCACTTAGAAACAGGAAATTGGCTTATCAGTTTCAGTAATTTTAATACCTATAAAAAACATTGATGTTTAAGCGAACTTATAATTATGACCCATGGAGAATTTTGGTTATTTTTTATTTTTTGTAAATTTAAAAAAAAAATAAAGAATGGTAGACTTAATGCCATATAGCATTCTATATACATATCAACCATATAATTACTTGTTTTAAGAAACACACGATTATTTCTAAATATGTGTTGAGGCCTCGATCCAAAATTTCTAATTTTCAACCATTATCCTCGTAAACGTTAAGTTTGACATAGTTTTGTGAATTTAAATATAAACCGAAGGCCTATTGTAGGAGATATCGAGTTGGAGGCGCTCAGAGCGCGGCTGGCGGAAACGGAACGCGCCATGCAAAGGATAGTGGGCCAGCTAGCGCAGCGGGACGCGGTACGGGGAACGGGGGGGGACTGGCGAATGAGATAGATACATTATCCGTCCTTGTCTTGTTTAGCGATAGCACTGTATAGATTAGTTAGTTAATTTCAAACAAAAGATATAGGTTATTAAAATTTTGGGAATCGAATAGGGGACCGGCCAAGGTATGAGAATTGTTAAAAATATGTTATTTTATAATAGAATACATATAATTAAACACATTTTGCGACTTTTCAGCACGAATTTATTCTCCTGAGCAGATTTATTAGAGTTCAAACTTTTAGGGAAAGTCCATTTTCTACGCGTGACGTCATATGAATGCACGATTAGTTAGGGGCGTTTTGGTATCGCCCAAACATCGCTTAAAAATGTGAATTGTTTTTTGCTATATCTTGGGAAATACTTTGGTTATGGATGTGATTCTTTTGCGGATAATTCTATTAATGTGAGATATTTCAAAGAAGCGTAAAAAAAAAAGTTGTCCTGTCCCCTATTGACAAAATTTTCTGAACATAAAAGTTTGCACTGAGATAAAAATTTGCTTGTAGGTATGTAAATATCCTTATTTTAATAGAAAAGACACTTTGAAGGCCCGAATCAGAATAAATAAGCAAGCATAAAAATTCAAGCAGCATTCTAACGAATAGTCTTGTTATCATAAACAAGCCAATAGTTTATAGTTTTGTCTATTCTTCGCCAGTTCCTATTTACCCCTGAAAGGTTTAAAAGCGTGATATTAGCTAGCTTACGGCATGGTGGAGGTTGATTTTAAACGCACGACCAAAATAACGTCCAGACGAACCATAGATAATAATACATCCCTTTAGTTATCATATCTATTTTTATAGTTATTTTGTCCCGTAGTAATTACCATGTGGAATGAGTTTTTGTGTATTGTCTTGTCCTTTTTTTATTTTTATTTAGATAAAGATCCTTTGATTTTATATCTAACAAAATACGTGTTTTAGAACTAAATCGTATTTACCTCGCTTTATTTTTTTTATCCTTTGAAATGAATTTTATGTTATATTTTTATTTTAATTTTTATCTTTAATGATTACAGGCATATAGACAAGACACATTTTTTTTATTATTTTTACTTTTGTAAAAATCTTCAGTCATTGTGACTATTATTAAATGGATAAATAGCTCATTGTAAAGGAAATTAATAATTAACATAACATTAAACACAATTTTTTTTTAGTTTTAAGTTATATTTTTATCCTAAAAATCAGCGTAAAACTGAAAGACATTCCATTCGCGTTGATCACCCATTCACATTGACAATCAAGGCGAGGATTACATAAAAAAAGAAATTCTTCCCACATCCGGGAACGATAAAAGAGTTCGTTCTTGACTCTTGGACTTGCTCCAGTGTCGTCTGATGCATCCGTCTATTTTGGTCGGGCGTCCATCGCATTTTGTTTTCACGATTTTTCTTATTTTTAGCCGAGTTTGTTTTGTTTTTGTTACAAAGAAAGTAAAAAAAATAGACTATGAAATAACGAATGGTCTCGCTAGATTGGCTAACTCAGTATTTTAAATTGAAATATGTAAACATCATAATTTAAAATAGGAAAAAAAAAAACTAAAAATAAAGTAGTTGTTTACCCGTCGCGTTAACTAAATTATATGAAAAATATAAATGTTTTTAATCATTATTGGCTACACAGAGTTCGTACCAAAATTATCCAAATTGAATAAGAAGGCATTGTGAGTAAAAAATAATAAATTTAAAAAATAAGAGCGTACCTATGAAAAAAGAACATGTTGAGTATGTCGCATATCGATCGAGTCGTGCAATGTGTTTATATTGTATGTATACCGACTTAAAAAAGGAGGAGGTCCTCAAGTCTGTATTTTAATGGATACTAACCGAGGTGTTGTCGGGTGCAGTTGTTACGGCCATATCGGGCCTGGTAGCCGAGGTGCAACAGCAAATGGAGGCGAGCTACGCGCAGAACCGGCAGAGACAGGTCACTGCATGCTTCACGCCACACCCTTCATCCTCTCCTGAAAGATATCACTTATCCATACTTCCATACCTAATGTTATAAATGTGAATCTGTCTATTATGATTTCAATGCTAAACCACTAGACCGATAATTATGAAATTTGGTATGGTTATAGTTCAAGACCGGGGGTCAAACATAGCCTACCTTTTTTTTAAATCACCCCCCAGGGGACTGAAAATGGGGGGGTTAAAGTTTGTTTGAAAAACACACAAGATATACTATTTTCCGCGGGCAGAGCTGCGTGGCAACAACTAGTACTTCATATTTCCAGAAAGATATCATTTATACTTAATTTTTCCACATGTGGTTGCATTCATTCATTCATTCATAACACCATATAAAGGTGGTCTGACGAATTGTAAGCGGTGGCAATAACTGGCAAGCGATAGAAAAAAGCAGTTGGCGAAATAAGAAGAAGGCTTTAAGGCCCAGCAGTAGGACTTATTAGCTAAATTAAAAAAAAATTACGTCATCAAATCTGAAAAATATAATATAAAGAAAATGTAAACTCGTTATTTTGCCGCCATTCGAATAGAATTTCCATTTGAATTTGTAATACAGTAGAAAAATATACCACCTGAAATACCACTATAAAAAGTGGTATACTTTTTCATGTTGCCACTGGTTTTTTTTAAAGTAAATCCATGTGAAAATATATATACTTTTTAAAGCAATCCTTTCAATATTTTGGATCCTACACGAGTCTTTTCCTATACCTATAAAAGGTATTCCTAAAACTCCTCTTTTTTACTAAATTCTTACGACACCCCGCATTCCTAATAGGTTTTAATTTGATTTTATCACCTTATGTTTTTGTTGCTGCTATGGCCTTTTTGTTTAGCAACTTATCACTATTTTTAACATTCTCCATTTTGTCTCTCGTCCTAAATTTGAAATCATTCTACATTTCTACATTAGTAATTGCTTTGTTCAATTCCACACTGAATTTTTAGCATTTATGCATTTTTTATTGAAATTAAAATTCATATTCATTTTTAGTATTTTTACCTACATATTTGTTTACTTTTGTCATGTCTTTTTGTTTTATCATAATTGTTACTTTTGGTTGCGATTTTTCCTTTTATTTTACAGAAGTGAATGCATGGTTTATTATTTACAACTGTTGTGGTTTGTCTCCGTTCTCTGTCTGTACCAATGTTGCCACGCCTTAACTAACAAACAAATATTAAAACAATCTACTATTCACTAAAACGTTCTAAAAATAAAATCATAAAAAAAGGTTCAGCGTTATTTATTTTTTATTTTCGCTTCTTGCTAAATAGCAGCACTCTTAGATATTAAATCGTATTTTTTTTTATATTCTGTTTAGAATACGCACAAAAATATAAGTATAATAGTTGTTTATTAGCTGATTTAATTTGTTTTAGTGTGTTTTAACATTAGCGCATGACTTTAATTATTTAAGTAGGTTAACGTTGAAAATACAATATAATAAATGATTTTTTACTATAGATACAATACCTACTTACATTTCTGTTATATAACTATGTTTTAGTCTAATTAAACAATAGAATTAATGACTATGAAATTTATTTGCTTAGTTATCAAATTAATTTTGTAGGCATTGATTAATATTTCATTTAATTCTACTCGTACTATATATGAATTATATACAATTAATATTAATATAATATTAATATATACTTAATAAAAAAAATCATCCATAGTAACATCAAACAATCCATACTAAATACGATTAATGAATGCCTGTACTACTTTTGTTGTTTGTCTTTTATTAACGCCATTTTTCTAATTGGTCAACTACTTCGTACCTGAAAATAAATAAATAAAAAACTACTACAAAAAAGATACAAGTATTCTCATAAAATCTAATCTCTATAACAGGAAGCGCAGGATAACAATGCTCGTCCGTACACCAACGGAACAGTACTTCACGATAATGGACCAGTCCATATTGTAGCTAGCGAATACAGAGAACCCAAAGACAAGTCTCCCGAACCCAAAGAGAAAGAAGCAGAGACAAACGAATCCTCTAAAGAACCTAGTCCTGAAATCAAAGAGTTCACTCCCGAACCTAGGGAGCCTGAGCCAACTCCTGAACCAGAGAGCAAAGAACCTACTCCAAATCTTGATGGTATACAATCAGATAATGTTGAAACTAAAGACGAACTAAGTCCTAATGAAGCTACACAAGAGAAATCCTCAGAAGAATCGGGTTCCGAACCAGAATTAGAACCTATTGATATAGACGAACCTAAAAGAGATGCTAAAGATGAAACAGAAGAATTCTTGAATGAAACTAAAGACAGTTTGGTGAAAGAGAAACAGTCTACACCAGATCTTTTAGAAGAAGCTCTCAAAGAAGATAAATATGAAGCATTAGAGGACGAAGACGAAGAGGAAGAAGATGAAAACGAAGTACCTGAAAAATCTAGCGTAAAGGTGAGCAATGTTTTTATATTATTTTATTAATCCGTTGCAATGAGGGGTATCGATTCTTCGCTTACTATAGTAGAACCAAAACCTAAATTCCCGTATGACAGGTGTCATCAGGGTCAAGCCCATGAAGTTCCGAATTTTTTAATCTATGTGCAAAAATGTAGTACTTGAACTTCCGGCTTGCCCGTTTAGGGAGTTCTATTGCATCCGCCTACAATAAATCGGTAGTGAAAATCGCGATGCATCGTTTAATTTATCGATTTATTTAATAAGGTTTGTTATTGATTTTTAAATGATGAATATAAAAATTATTGCGCTTAAGGATTAAAAAAAAAATTAAAGCAATACAAAAAAAAGAAAGAGGGACAAACATTCACGCAATCGTGACATCAGAGTTATTATTATTATTCACAATGAATTTATTATCTATGTTAGTGAATATGACAGCTACTGTGATGGTTCAGACTTCTGATTAATAAAAATAATTATTTAATTTGGATTTATTATTTTTACGTAGGTAACATCAAATAATCGTAGCGATTTGTGTTTAGGTACATTACTATTTTTGTCAAACTGACATACGTCATACGGGAGTTTAGGTTTCGGCCCTACTATAGCGAGTGTGGCCTGTCAGATGGTACAATACTGTCATTTGAATTTGACAAACAATGACAGTATTATTAGTATCTGACAGGCCTCACTTACCAATAGCGTTAACTAGTGAGCGGAAAATAACCCTCAATCGTTTAAAATCTATTGCATTATTATAAAAGGTAATTCATTACAAATACTGGACGGATTTCGATGAAATTTGGAACACAGGTAGAAAAATACTGGGAATGGCATCTAAGGTACTTTTTATCCCGAAATTCCCTCGGGGGCGGAGCCCCGGGGCGTAGCTAGTACTACATAATACATAGTTTATAATGTCGGTCTTAAGACTTCGATCATAAGTGGACATAGGATATGGTATATAAATCCACAGCCTACCTTTATATGTGATAATGGGCTTAAATAAATTTTCAATTTGTTATATGTGGTTTTTATTGTGAATGACATTTTGTCGCACATGCTTGGCGGAATGGCAAGCTTTTGAAGCTTATTAGTTTTGGGCTTAAAGCAAATTTAATGTTTTTAACATATTGTGGCCAGTGTACCAAACATAAGACGGACTAAAGCAAGAGATGCGATGATGATAAAGTCGTCATTGCATACGAAATGACCCTAAATCAAAATCAAAAATACTTTTTTGAAACTTTTACAGGCACTTTTTCACGTCAATAACTAATTACAGAATTGCGCATTATAAATCTGAAGGCTACAAACTACTAGCATTTGGAATGACTACTGCTGAGAAGAAATGCCGAAAGGCACTCATTGAACAGCCTTGGTCGCCTTTTATGCCAGAGGGACTTTTTTAATATTCTCTCTTTTACTCAAATCCTATCCTAACTTATATTATAAATGTGAAAGTGAGTTTGTCTGTTACCTCTGCACGCTCTATCTACTGAACCAATCTTTTAAAATTTCGCATACACATAGTCAGAAGTACTGAGAAGGACATATGGTACCTTCTATGGGTACCTTTCATCCCGGGAAAAATCACTGTTCCCGTGGGAGATCCACGCGGGCGAAACCGCAGGCAAAAAACTAGTAAAATAAAAAAATATAGTCCCAGAAAAAAAAGGCTGTTGGAGTGGCGTCAAGCCCTCGCTTCAAACCGTCCCGGTGTAATAGCAAGCGGTGCTTTTTAGAGCAAACTATGTTCGTGTTCGTCCTGCACAAAAACAAGATAAGTCTTGATGTAGCTAGTAAAATATAAAAAATGTATAGTCCCAGTCCTGTAGTTAGTACAATCAAGACGTGGTAGTAACCGGTGGTTGTATGTAGGTGGTAGGCATGGAGACGTGCGCGGGCGCAGCGGCCGGCGCGTGGCGGCAAGTGGCGCCGCCCGAGCGCCCGCCCCGCCCCGCGGTAAGCAATACCATCCCGCATTGCACTGTGCATATTGTTCAGACCTTGTATGAGGAGTGAGGGTTGCCAGTCTATAATAGGTTATAGAGATACGCCACAGGATATATAAGATAGAATAATGTAAAATAAAGTTAGACTTCTACAAAAAACAATAACAAAAAAAAATAATTGTGATAAAGTTATAAAATAGAGGACCGGCCAATGTATTAAGAATTGTTAAAAATATGTAATTTTATGATAGAATACATATCATTAAACACATTTTGCGACTTTTCAGCACGAGTTTATTCTTCTGAGCTAATTTATTAGAGTTCAAACTTTTTGGGAAAATCCATTTTCTATGCCATATGGATGCACGTTTAGTTATGGGCGTTTTGGTATCGTCCAAACATCGCTTAAAAATGTGAATTGTTTTTTGCTATATCTTGAGAAATACTTTGGTTATTCATGTAATTCTAAAACAAAAGTTGTCCGGTCCCCTATTAAAACTAACGTGAAATAAAGATTAAGTAATTACAAACAGGTCACGCAAGCAAATTACAAACTGTACATTTTTTACAATATTTTTTTCACTTATTAAACGCTAAAATAAAGCGTTTATTCCCGATGAGTCATACCAAGATTAGTAACACTGTGACTCAAAGGGAAAAAAGTATTGACGAGTCACAGTCTTACTCATTGCAACTAATGTTTTTAACAATGAGTCACACTCTTACTCATCGGAACTTTGTATTCCCGTTGAGTAACACTGTTACTAAACGAAACTCTGTAATCCCGTTGAGTATCAGAAATTAAAGATAACAATTGAATATTAAAGTACATATTGTATATTATATACCTAACCTACATTGTGATTTTATGGGTAACAGAATAGGAATCTATATAATAAATTTCGGAAAAACAAATTAAAAATGTTATTCTCAATAAATTTATTACTTATGTAACATATAAGGAAAAATATAACAGATTTTTTTACTTTCTTAATTATAAAGAAATATACTGAAATTATGTTAAGAGCACATTTAGTCTCTGATTATAATGGGAGCTGTTGAGAACAACTTTGCGAAATAAAAAAAAAACGTATTTGAAGAATAATTATTTAAAAAATACTGTACTTAAACAATATCACAATCAATATTAAATAATCTAAAATTTTAAAACATCACAATCATCGCCTTGATCCACAAAACTAGACATAGAAAAACATAATCATATGTGGGTTTATTACATTACAATAAACAATAATTTAATATTTTCAATTGTTTTATTTAATTTCTGATACTCAGCGGGAATACAGTGTCTCGTTTAGTAACAGTGTTACTCTACGGGAATACAGAGTGCCGATGAGTAAGAGTGTGACTCATTTGGAAAAACATCACTTGCAATGAGTATGACTGTGACTCATTGATACTTTTTTCCCTTTGAGTCTCAGTGTAGTAACACTGAGACTCAAAGGGAAAATAGTAAAAGTAAGTTCCCAATGAATCATACCCAGATTAGTAAATCTGGGTATGATTCATTGGGAATAAATCGACTGAGTCTCAGTGTTACTAATCTGGGTATGATTCATTGGGAATAAATCGACTTCATATCTAAACACGACACTTAAAATTTAAAATTAACTTCTAGTCAAGCAGTTGGTAGCCTTATCTACTGCTTGAGTAGAAGTCGATGCCAAGTATGCAAATTTTATCGTATCTAATTTGTAGAAATTCATAATATAAATTGTCTATATCACAATAAATTTCTAAATATTCTTGAAAGACTTGGCAACCCTTTCTTAACACCGCATTGATACTAATGGTAGACAAACGAAATTTAAAATTGATCTATTTTTACATTATATTCTTGAAATAATCATACCAGCTCTATGTCACCAAATATTTTAATATACGGAAAATTATTCCATCATTTCTCCTATCTATCTCACATCTCTAGCTACTATTATTCAGTTTTTTTGTGGTCGTATCCTACAAATCGACTTCTGATCATGAAATATATTATTTTTAGTTAGATTCTTGTAATACGCATAGCATGCCTGATCATTGTTGTTTTTTAGTTGTCAAGTCACAATAGTATTCTAATATACCTCTATATATGCATTGTTTTGGTTGCTTACACATTCCAATGTTTAATTTTGAATATCTTTTGCTCAATATTAATGAGGTCTAATAATTAACGATTTTTAAAAATGTGTGTAGTAATACTGTTAGACCGTATCGATTAGATAAATAAAATTTCTCGTGTGTCGGTAGCCTTCGCCCTCATTTGGAAAAAAATATCTATTTTTTGCTCTTGTCTTGAAATCTTTGAAAATATGTCAAGTTTAAAACTGTTCTAATTTACTTCATTTACTTCTGGCAAAGAAAAATACACTATTTCTGGCAAATAAACATTACTGATTTATCCATTTCAAATTGATGTTTAAGAGAAAAAAAACAATTTCAAATGAGGCTGGGCTCAAACACAAAGTACAAATGAAACTGCTTTCAACATATTTTTATAGTTTTTTATTGCTTATATTATTAAATATATTTTCTGTTACATGTCGAGCAGTTTTATTTAGTGCTAACATGTCTAGAAATACTAACTAAATCCTTGTAATGGTACAAAATAAATGGTAAGGAAATTATTATTGTATTAATTCGTTTGGCTATGCATTTATATGCTTGTACTAATGTTATGGGGAGGGTAAATTCACGCTCAGCGGAGCCTGGGGCGTGCCTTGTCCTAACAATTATTATAAATGCGAATGTGAGTTTGTTTGTTACCTTTTCACGCTTTATCTACTGAACTAAACTTCCTGAAATTTCGCATACACATACATATAGATGTACTGAGAAGGACATAGGGTACCTTTCATCCCAGGAAAAAGCACTTTTCCCATGGGAAATACACGCGAGCGAAGCCATGGCCAAAAGCTATTTCAGAAAAAAAAACTCTGATAGAGAACTCCGCCCAATAAACCGTTTTTTTAAACAGCTTGTTTTTGAACAAAAAAGTGTTTTTTTAAATTTCTGCCTTCTGCTCTTTTTTTCGTTTTACATGCTAAATTACATTTTTACTATACTTTATCCTAACTAATATTATAAATGCGAAAGTCAGTTTGTTTGTTACCTCTTCAGGCTTTATCTACTGAACTAATCTTCCTGAAATTTCGCATACACATAGTTTAAAGTATTGAGAAGGGCATAGGGTACCTTTCATCCCGGGAAAAACACTGTTCCCGTGGGAAATTCACGCGGGCGAAGCCGTGGGCAAAAGCTAGTATGTAAATATTTTCGATTGAATCTTCTAAGGTTTCTTTTGTGTCAATCACGCATTGATATGTAAACACATCGGAGCTTAAGACCGTGATAAGGTCTAAAATTGAATACATACTAACTCGTGACTATCTTCATAATTAAAAAAAAAACAAAAATAACGAAACCTTCCAGCACGAAGCAGAGGAGGTGAAGTCCATATTCCTGGAGACGGAGATCCCGCAGCAGTCGCGGGTGCTGGTGGCGGACTTCGCCGAGGACCGCGAGGGCCGCCCCAAGCCCACCAAACATTCTCCCGTGAGTACTAAGATTTAAATGCTATCGGTTTTTGTAATTTTTGTCAAGTTGTCAGCTTGTCATTCTAAACCATTCGAAACTAACTTCACTACATGTAATTCCTAAATTAATTCCCTCTGCACCATTCCACCATCGGACGACTCGGCGTGGACAGGGGTTCCATCCATATGTGGTTGATACTCCAGCTCACCGCACCTCTCGGTTCGCCTCCTGCTTTATCTTGCGAACCGCTAAGGTATGGAATTCTCCTCGCGTCGCTGTTTCCCGACAAATATAATTTAGGGGGTTTCAAGGCAAGAGTGAATAGGCATATTTTGAGTTTGCGTGTACCACCCTAGACCTCATCTATGCTTCCCATCAGGCAAGATTGAGGTCAAACGCACTCAAATTTCTAATAAAAAAAAATGTAAATGTATATACATTTGTCAAAGAGATCAGAGTGAAGTTGTTACAGCCCAACCCAAGTTTAGATTCTAGTCGGACTGTATGTTTGTACACACATCACGAAAGTCCGAACTGATACGACATTGGAACCTTCAAAAAACGAGTCTACGCCTTCTTGAAAGGCCGGCAACTCTCTTGTGATACCCCTGGTGTTGCACTTGTCCATGGGTAGCGGTGATCGCTTACCATCAGGTGACCCGCTTGCTCGGTTGCCGCCGGTTTAAAAAGAAAAAAAAACGCAAAAAATATGCTTAATTAAATTTTATGCGGTCTTCACAGGTGAAAAGGTCTAATTTAACCTCGATGAATTTAACAAATTCCACTCCATTGTCCATAATTTTTAACGATTGTTTTGTTAACATAATTATGAATGAAAATATTTTTACTAGTAAATACATGTTACATAAGGTTATGGGATAGGGAAAGGGTTAAAAAATGCCGCAAGTTTTATTTTTATACGCTGCTTAGAACTTGAGATATTAACAATAGTATATTTTGCGTGGACTGCGCGGAGTCGCGGGCCAAAACTAATAGTTTATTCTTTCTTATCGAGTGTGTTATACAACACTGGTGTCAGATTTTATTTAAGTCGCCTAAAGGCATCTGACATGACTTTTACGACTACCGCCATCTAGTGGCAGTAGCCGTATACACACTAGTCAACTAAACAGTCAGCCAATGTGCAGGTGTTCTCACGATGTTCGAAGTGTATATCCTTATTATTTATTTCCACAGATGGTGGTGAGCGGGAAAATGACGCTATCCCTCATTCAGGACGCGCCGAGAGATACGCCGGAGAGGGATCCAGGTTAGCTATGATTTCATTATGTACTGCTTTCTTTTGGCAGCGGCTTCGCCCGCGTAAGTGTCGCTTTTGACCCCTTAATGGGTGGAATTTCCAAAATTACTATTTAGTGCTCACTTATCCTACTAATATTGCGAAAGTTTGGATGTGAGTTTGTGAAAATGTTTGTTACTCAATCACGCAAAATCTACTGGACGGATTTCGATTAAATTTGGTATAAGTGTAGAAAAATACTGGGAATAGCACATAGGGTACTTTTTATACCGAAATTCTCACGGGAGCGAAGCCCCGGGGCGCGGCTAGTATGTTTAAATTATCGTAAACAAATCAATTCAGGGGCCACCATATTGTTACACCACTGGCTCTGTAGCAAGGGGGCCCCTCTGTAAAATTTACACGAATGTTACGGTTGTAGCTACGCCCCAGTTAAACATATTTTTTTTAATATTTCAGAATCAACTCTGGACGATTTCACCACAGCGAGCGCGGTAACGCAGCCCGCTGCAGAGGTAAAAATTGTTTAGAAAAAGATAAACCGAATTAATCATTTGAAGTGGAACTTGCAGCTAAAGGGGGGCAGATCCATATTATTATTTTTTCAGTTACTCTTGACTTTCAACTAGAACCTTAAAAAAAATTAGGTCGTTTGCACGAACGAGGCAAATCCGATGAAAAATGGAGTTATTCCGGTCTGATCTACAAAACGGATCCACTCTTCACTATTATTAGAACTATGGCTTGAAATATTACTAGAAATATGGCTTGCTGATGTGATATACACATCAGCAAGCCATATTTCCGAAGGTTGTACTCTTTGACCTGTTAAGTATGTACTAATTCGGCACTAATTGTAAACAATTAAGTATTCTGGATTCTACAACTGGAGTAGGATGGCCCAGGACCGAGGTTGGCGTAAACAGTAGGAGGCCTATACCCAGCAGTGGGTCACGGAAGGCTGTGGATGATGAAGTATTATTTTGTAAACTTCAAAATAGGTGGAGGGGTTTCTGAGGAGCATGACGTAGAATTTTTACAATCGGTCTAGTAGGTTTGAGTTTAATCGTTACAAACATACATTCAAATCTTTTCACTTTTTAATAGTACGTAGTGTAGAGAGAGTAGGCATAGTTTACTTCATGTAATAAAAAAACCGGTCAAAAGCGGGTCGGTATTTGTTACTTCACGTATCAGAGACGAACTTAACTTTTTCGTTGGAAAACAAATATTTTGTTACTGACTGTACCAAAAATATGCTTGGGGATCCGACCGGAATACAATATTTAATTATTTATTCTGATCCCCTAGACAGTAGATCAGAACGGAATATAAAATAATTAAACAGTTGTAAACCATTATTTAAAGAATTGAAAATCCTTCCTCTTCCTTGTTTGTACATAAGAGATGCCTGCTGCTTTGTCAAACAACATCCGGAGTACTTTAAACACTATTCAGAAGTATCTAATAGAAGATTGAGGAATAATCAGATGCATCAGATATATCGACCACTCTCCACTAAATATGTATACACCAGAAATGCATTTAATATGTGTATTCAATTATTTAATAAATTACCATTAAGCTTACGAAAACTGGATAGGAAAGAATTTAAATTTAAGTTGACAAATTGGTTGAATGAAAGGTGTTTTTACAGTGTTAAAGAATTTTTAAGTTGTCCTGATCACTAATATATGTAATGACATACGGAACAGAGACGTGGTCGCTTACTATGGGCCTCATAAGAAGGCTCAAGGTCACCCAAAGGGCGATGGAGCGCGCTATGCTCGGAGTTTCCCTGCGTGATCGAATCAGAAATGAGGAGATCCGTAGGAGAACTAAAGTAACCGACATAGCCCGCAGAATCGCCAAACTTAAGTGGCAGTGGGCGGGGCACATAGCTCGCAGAACAGATAGCCGTTGGGGCAGAAAAGTTCTCGAGTGGCGACCACGAACCGGAAAACGTAGTGTTGGCAGGCCTCCCACTCGGTGGACCGACGACCTGGTGAAGGTCGCGGGTTGCGCATGGATGCGGGCAGCGCAGGACCGGTCGTTGTGGAAATCCTTGGGGGAGGCCTTTGTCCAGCAGTGGACGTCTTTCGGCTGAGAGAAGAAGAAGAAGATCACTAATATATAAGACAAATGTAATATTTTTAATCAGATTAATGCAATTTCAATGTAAAATTTTTCATATAGTATTATAACAGGCTGAATACATAACTTTTATTGTTTAAGACCTGTAATGTATTGTTGTATTCATGCAAATAAATTTTTGATTGATTGAAAATAAAACGGATCCACCAGGATATCAGATTTTAGGGATCAGACAGGAATAACTCGAAAAATGTACTTGCTGCAAGGCATTCTATTATGAGCAGTGAAATCAAATTTATCACTTTTAATAAATAGTCTTTGGACAAAGATCAACTAAGTATATTGTCAATTTCTGTATTGCAGAAAGAGGAAGAATTATCAGATGAGGAGATCGAAGAGGAGATAGAGATTGAGGAAATCGAGGAAGAAGTCGAGGAAGAAGAAGAAGAAGAGCCGCAGAAAGTGGAGAAGGAACCCAAACAGGGATAGGACTGATAGGTATACCGGATGATAATAAATTACGATATTAACTAACATTGATCAATTTATGGAAGTATGTTTTACGTCGCGCTGTCTTTATTTTTAATATATATTTTTTTAATTGTCGATTTTAAATCGCGTGTACATATATTTTCTCTCTCATTTCAGCATAGTTAAGCCTATTTTATTAGGAAACATATTTTTTTCCCCTATCTCACATTTTAATATTTGACTTGGACAAAGAAACAACAGACAATTTTATTGAAGTAGGTTTATCTATGGAATATAATGGAATAAATATAATAATAAGAGGGATATATTGTTTTTTTTAGTTGATATATATACCGCTGAAAACGACTATTTGTTTGTCTGTTTCATTGTTATTATCTATTGAATCACAAGGTCTCAAGTTTTAATCCTCAGCCAGGTTATTTTTTTTTTAACTTTCTACCATTTTTACATTTTAAACGCGATTAACTGCAGACAATGCTTTTAGCATTAATTCCACCTTTTGTACTGTACTTTTGTATGTGTGTACAATAAAGTTTAAATATATAATTAATTTTAACACGAGTTTAAAATGTACAATGCAAGTCCCCAAGATTTTTATTTTAACATAAGATGTACAATTCGTTTACAACTTGTGAAAAAGTTGCTTGTTGATGTTCTCCAAATTACGAATTTAATTATGTTATTTGTGCCAAATTTTGTCTTCGTATTAACTTAGTAAAATTTTAGTCCAAATATTTTGACGGTTTTTCCAGCTTACATTAATTGCGACGTCCAAAAACGTTAAAAATAGCTGTTAGATAACCAAGTATATTTATACGAGTGTCATCGTTGTTTTTTGGAAATTGAAATTTTTTCATTATATCATTTTTTGAACGTTATGAAGGGTATTTTAGTTTAAATGTTACATTATTGTCAGGTACTTTAGTAGGTAGGTACCTCAGACAAAGAAAAAACGAATAGACATGACATACCTACAAAAAATTGTGCATACCTAAAGCCAACGCCGACAAAGGATTTGGCACAAAGATGGCGGCCTGCACATACTAATAATAGTGACAAAACATGGAAACCGGCCGCATAACTACTGTTTGTATAAAGATTGTTATGCCGGGTCTATTCTTTTTTACTAAGTCTATGGTAGGTACTAATAAAAGTTAAAAATAAATGCCCCAATATTAATATTTGCTCATGAACATTTAGCTTGTCAAAACTCCTTTGAGGGTCTGTCCATCCAATCCTAAGTCTGTGTTAAGCCAAATTTTCGATGTTTTCCTATTGTCTAGTCTAGCAGGACCAAATAATTGAAACCTCGTCAAAAAGTTAGCAACAATGGTATGTAATTTAATAGAATTAAGGTTTAAAATTCTGTGTACAGGATCTTCCAAATATATGCATTGAAAAATTTAGGCGAGGTGTCAAATAAATGGTCTGAGTATATAAAGGGTATTTAAAACTTGACATTTTTTACAGTTACTAGGTTTTGTCATTATTGTTCGTTTCTGAAATTAATTTTAAATGATTTAAATTGATTTAGTGAATTGAAATAACTATGAGATTTTTGTCTCCGAAAAGATAAAATTATCTGTAATTTGTCAAGTTCGAAATAGTCTTTCTGTAGTGTTAAATATATGTAGTAGCTACCCACTTTCTCTTGAATTGGGTATCATAGAATAATATTTGCACTGGTGTTGTGTGGTTGAGGTAGATTTAAACGCATTTAAGAATGATTTTACAATTATTTATTTATTAAATTATTTTTAAGTGTAGCAACACTGTTATTTGCAAATTCAGATTGTATTTTGAAAGAGGTCTCAAAACAAGCTGATTATTAAAAAATAAAAAACACGACTGACAACTCACACAGCCTATGTCACTCGGAGGAATGTAAGGATTCTAAAAATACCTCTCAGTTCAGGACTTATGGTGGAATAAAGTAACTTACATACATACATACATTCATGAACCCTGAAAACATAACACTCCTTTTTTGGTCGTGTAATAACATACAAAGTTATATTGATGTAAATATGTTTATATCCGCTTTCATAATTTGTAATTTGTTTTTTTTGTTGTGCAAAATACAAATTGAAAAGTTCAATAGGCAGGCTAAACTCAATTACTTTAACATATTGTAAAATGCTCTGCACAATGCTACTGGGGTGGTTTTAATTGATAGTAAATAACAGTGCTGCTACATAGTTATATATTATTAACTCTTAAAAATGAGAATTGGAAATTACTTAACTTTTACTTGACAAGAGAGTAAATGAAAAATTATCATAATCATAAATAATTTTATAATTATGATGATTTGTTTTTTCGATGTCTTTATGTTCCTACTTCCTTTTCTCATTTTCAGAGTCATTTGACTGTAACTCGTGCAATCTCGGATATGTGGAACGAATTTAACATTTAAAGTAGCATTTTGTTATAAGTTGCTTAGTTTGTTTTTAATTATAAGGAATAAAACTTAACACTAAGAAATCTTTTCTTTTAATCTGTGGTGAACTAGTTACGCCCTAAAGCTCTGCTCCTTAATAAATAAATATAAATATATACGGACAAATCACACAGATTGAGCTAGCCCCAAAGTAAGTTCGAGACTTGTGTTATGGGATACTAGGTCAACGATACTATATTTTATAACAAATACATATATAGATAAACATCCAAGACCCAGGTTAATCTGAAAAAGATCATTTTCCATCTTGACCTGACCGGGGATCGAACCTGGGACCTCCGGTTTGGCAGTCCGGCGTGATAACCATTAGGCCACGGAGGTCGTCCATGAGTGAGAACCGAAACCGCCGAATTTATTGATATAGTGGAACAAACTTAAAACCTGTCCAGTCATTCTACTCTGACCAACTGTCACCATTCCGTTTCCATTTATCCCGAATCAGAGTTGACAGACACAGCCATCAGCTCATATTTAAAAAAACAGTACTGATTCAGTTAATGGAGCAAAGGTATTATAATTACAAAGTTATGTAAAATATAATAGGGGACCGGACAACTTTTTTTTTGATGCTCCTTTGAAATATCTCACAATAATAGAATCATCCTTAAAAGAATTACATCAATAACCAAAGTATTTCCCAAGATATAGCAAAAAACAATTCACATTTTTAAGCAATATTTGGGCGATACCAAAACGCCCCTAACTAAACATGCATTCATATGACGTCATACGTAGAAAATGGACTTTCCCAAAAAGTTTGAACTCTAATAAATTTGCTCAGGAGAATACACTCGTGCTGAAAAGTAGCAAAATGTGTTTAATTATGCAAATGAAACCACAAACATTTTATACACATAATTTATTGTAACACTTAAATAAAATTAATTACAAATTGTTCTTACTTACACTACCATTCTGCTAGGTCCCGGGTTGTTTAGTTAGAACCTGAAAAATAAATATTAATACATGAATTCTACATGAAACCAGGCATGTCACACTCCGCAGTAGGTGTTGAAAACGCAATCAGTAGGTCAGAGATGGAATGTTTAGGTGAATATAACTGTAGGTTATTAGCATTGTCCAATCTGAATTGCACTTAATTGTATCATAGCGAGAGTCGCTATTCCTCTCCACTTTAGTGATTGAAAAACAACAGAAATATCAATAGGTACTCATAAATAATATTTAGTAGAAAATCCTACCTATGATAATGTCTCATCAGGAACAGTTATTAATCCTTTAAAGTAATTTGAATGTAAAGGAAGAGGGATCTGAGGATTGTAGCAAGTGGAATAGGTACCCTCACTAGAAACAAATGTGATAATAATAATTATGTATGTATGATCACATACCAATGGTAAAGTTCTTATATTCCTCCACGTCCTTGACTAAGGTCCAATCGTGTCTCACAGATTGAATGGTCTTGGTGGCGTGAGCAACTTCTGGAAAGAAAGTCCAACCCTCATCAATGCCTGTCTTCTTGACGACGGCTGCGGCGCCCAGAAGCACTGCTAGAGGCACAGCTGCAACAGCATTTCTTTGCCAGGCACCGAAGACTGACCCAGCAGCTAGTCCGCCAAGGAAATAATTGATTTTATCATTCTTCTCTCTAAAGTTCTGGGCTACGTTCGTTGTAACAGTAAATGCTGCTGCCATTCCAACCAGGGGGCCAACAAACCAAGCATAGCGGCCAACAGTGTTTACGAAACCTTTTGGGTGAGAGAACATAAGCACGTCGAACGAAGCGGCTGCAAGACCTGATAGAGCTGCATATTTCGTAGTGACAAAGGTCTTCTTGAAAATATCACTGCCTTCTGGTGAGTCGTAGTATTTGTAGCTCAGCATTGTGATAATTATTTGGGTCTAAATAGAAATAGTTACACAACACTTTAGTTTCACTGAGCAGAAGCAAAAAAAACATTGTATCTGTCATGTCAAATTGCTGTCAACGTCAATGTTAGTTAGGTCAAACAAAATATTAAAAAAAAAACCCGGCCAAGTGCGAGTCAATCAAACTCGCGCACGCATCTAGGGTTCCGTGAAGGCAAAGCATCTTTTTATTGATTTTGATTGATTTTTTTGATTAAACTTTTCAGATCTATTCCTGTACAAGTACTGTTAGACCTCGCTTTTTTGCGGTTTTGATTCTCATCTGAAATCGCAAAGTATGCGAAAACTCGCAAGCAACACTTACGGTATTATCGCGTTGATGTAAAATTTTCATTAATTTACAGCTGAAAGATACTGTGGATCGGAGTCTGTACCAATTTGATATGAATTTCACCTTGATACCTTTAAGCCTTCCTGAGAAAAAATGTTTGACAGACAGTCGGACGCTCAACAATCTTACAAGGGTTCCGTTTTTGCCTTTAGGTACGGAACCCTAAAAATTATATCTTTCACGTTCCGGATCACGATAACAATCAACGCACTAAATTATCGGTGTTGCTGACAGAACTTGATACGCTCTCTATGTTCTACTGATCTTATTGTTCTGAGGTTCTACTTTACTAAATATAAACCCTTGACAAAATATGCTAGAGGTCGCGGTTGCGGCCGGCCGGTGCGGTCGGCGGCGGCGGCGACGGCGGCGGCAGCGGTACGAACGAAGCTTGAACGCACTTGAACGTGTGAACGGAACCACACGAAAGCGACATTTTTTGCACATACGTCAATCCGTCATTAGTGTCATGTCATTTATTTATGTCAAAAGTATTAAAAATGGCGGCGGACGGTGACGAAGTGATAAGTGATCAAGAAAAAGTTAGAATTGTTTCGGATTTTATTCTTCATTCTCCACCAGGTGAATTCAATGAGGTTTTCAACGACGTAAGAGTTCTTCTAAATAATGACACCCTCCTAAAAGAAGGCGCCAGCGGGGCTTTTGCGCAATACAACAAGGATCAGCTCACGCCCGTTCGCCTCGAAGGCTCGGAACTCCATACTCTAATAACCGACCACAATGAGTTAGGTGGCGGTAGATTCTTTGATCCACGTTCAAAACGGTTATTCAAGTATGACCATTTGCGTAAAGAAGCTTCTGAATATGAACCATATGAACCGGATAGAGTGGCGGAGCCCTGGCGTTCCGCGCTCGATGACGAACTCACGGCGTACGTGGCGGCGCACTATAAACATGGTGCCAGCTTAGTGGTCGGGCGAGCTCTCGAGTCGGGTGCAGTGTCACTCGTCGCGTGTATTGAAGATCATCAGTTCCAGCCGAAGAATTACTGGAACGGCCGATGGCGTTCAGTGTGGTCGGTCACCGTTGGCGCAGGACCTGCTGAGCTCCGAGGAATGCTTCGTGTACAGGTGCATTACTACGAAGATGGAAATGTGCAGTTGGTTAGCTCCAAAGAGATTCGCGCGCCCTTAGTTGCTACTGGGGAGGTAGCAACTGCAAAAGAATTCGTGCGATTAGTGCGCGATGCTGAAAATGCTTATCAGACTGCAATTTCTGACAACTACAAGACTATGAGCGATACTACCTTCAAGGCGCTCCGGCGCCAACTGCCCGTGACCCGGAGCAAGATCGACTGGGCTCGGCTTGTCTCCTACACGATTGGTAAGGAGCTCAAGAGCCAATGATGTCCCGCCGCTGCGCTCTGAGCCGCAGCGGCTGCTCCACGCCTGTGTACATATATGCGTAAGAATAAATCTTGTTCAAATGTTTACGGGCACCGGGATGTCCTTTCCCGGCGCGTATTTATCTATGAATATATAGAGAAATCGCTATCGTAACTGTTAAATTTTATTGCATTTTGTTACTATCAATATGGATGTTCAATGACTGGTGTCAATCACTCACAAGTGGCCAATTTGGACTTCTCTCGTCACAAAGAGATGTTGAATCAACGAGTCGTGTCCATTTTTGTCAGTAGCATTGAGTTTACAGGATAATGTTGTACTTAGGTGTGGACCCGTGCTAGTGCGGTATCTGATTCTAGGTCTGTAGGGACTCCTGACTGAAACATCATGTATGAATATTTAATTTATTCGCTTTCCGGAATGGTTGATTGTTGTGTGAGCAATACATTTCCAAAACAGTTTTCTAGCTAACCATGTCAATTAAAATGTTCTAACAATAAAGTTGCACACAAAATTACTGAAAAACTGTTGTTGATTGATATTATATGTCTAATCTTCTGTATGTCCATCCGGTTCTGTATATCTTGTGTAATCAGTATTATTTGCCTTGATATTGCTTGCATAACTGTGTTATGTGAAAATTGATCAGGATTGTGTAAAGGGAGTGATCCCAATGGTGCATTTAAAATATAGTTAATTTAACTAATTGTCCATGTAGCTTTATTGCAGCATTTAGGAGCATTATATAGCACAATATATTCAATATTTTTCAATTTACAAAAAATAAAGTGGAGAGTTGCTCAAAATGTAAGACAGGGGAGAAACGAAACGAAATTAAAAATATATTGTCCATACTCTATGGCTTGAGTGCGATTGAAGGCATAACTTTTTTTTTATAATAATGTAACAATTATAACTTCAATAAGGTTTATTTTGTAATTATTATAATTATTTTTAATAAACAACGTACATTAAACCCAAGTATTCTGTATTGTACGATTGAATTCATTTCAATAAAAATATATATTAAAATGTTGCTAACAACTGTTTCCTTTCATTTTGATAACGGTCTACTTTGACTCTTTATCTAGTTTGTTTTTTGTTTTAAATGGCTTTTAATTTTTATGCTTATGGGCTGTAATTAGGTACTTCATTATTCAGGCTCCTTTCAATATTCACTCCAAAATTGACTGCAAAACTTTTGTTTATAAACTGTTTTTTGTCCAGAAATAAAATGATCTGTATTTTCCAGCTGTGCCCTTGAGGCTTTATTTATTTTAATGTAGCAGTTTATAGGTACGATTTACATTACAAAATGTTTAATTACCTAACAGTATGATGATGTGTTCATCTATTCACGTAATTGCGTAATTCAGATGTTAAAATTTTTAATTGAATCTAATTAGTGACGACAGCGTGCAGTGCCCGCCCGCTCTCTCGTAGTTTTCCTTATTGATCTTTATTTGTAGTAATAATAGTATTGTTTAATAATTGACTATTATTTGTTTGACCATTTTAAGGGCCTCACGATTGAATGACGTCATTTTAGGACATCAGCCAGAGAACGAAGACATGAACATTTTTTACACGACTGACCAAAAAAGGAGTGTTATGTTTTCCGGGTTCATGTATGTAAGTTTCTTTATTCCACCATAAGTCCTGAACGGCTTAACAGATTTGGATGTGAGAGGTTTTGTTAGATTCCTTGCATTCCTCCGAGTGACAGGCTATGTAAGTTGTCTGTCGTGATTTTAATTTTTAAATAATTAGCTTGTTTACTAGATGACGTCAAAACGGCTGAATAGATTTCGATGAAAGGTGAACGGAAACAGTAAAACATGGAATAGCACGGCTACTACATAAGCTTTGTCTAAAGGAGTCCAAATACCAATTGTAATGGCAGAAAAACCGCGTTCCCGTGTTCCGAAGTTTTACTCCCGATTTCAGAATTTCCTATGCGCCTTTTAGATTTTACCCTACAATAATTACCAAAGAGGAGAGTTCCTATCTTCATTACATGAAATTGTTTGTACAATGGTACTTATGGGACACAGGTTCTGTTTGTAAACCCTACTAGTGGTATAAATCAGTGCCATTTGTATCATCAATGCTTACTGCTCAATGAAAGGTACAGTAGGCAAAATCCGCCCTACAGTATTTGAAGGGATTTACAGAAGCTTTGCATTTATAATCATATAAATGGATGTGAGTTTCTGAATTTGTGAGGATGTTTGTAACTCAATCACGTAAAATCTACTGGACAGATTTCGATGAAATTTGGTATACGGGTAGAAAAATACTGAGATTAGCACATAGGGTATTTTTTATCCCGAAATTTCCACGGGAGCGAAGCCCCGGGGCGCGGCTGGTACATCGATATAAGCAAGATTATTACTTACTAAGGATTGACCGTATAAGGAACGCAAAATGCACAAAACTGTAAACAAATTAAGGTGCGTCATATTGCCGTCTGATAACAACGGTGCCGATGAGTCAACTACTCCGAAAACTAGAACGATATCGTCGCGTTTTTAGTTAGCTACTCTTAAAGTAGTGTTTTCCCATGAATGAACAGCTTATTGCGTTTCCTATGGCAACCCATTAGATAAAGATAGTAAGAAAAAAAAGGAGAAACCTAGGACGATGGCTTACTCGATGGCACAGAATTAAAATAGCACTGGTTGTCATTAATAAAGGTTGTTTCTCCAAGCGCTGTAGTACCTAGTAAGTGCTAACGTACCATTTTACGACGTCAAGCTCCCAATCTACATCTATGAATGAGAAAGAATCATTCCTAGATTTGTATTTTTGTTTGTAACGAAAAAACCCAAAAACAACGACTGGTTTTTGGGTACCATCGATCGGTTAGTCATCATAGCCCGTAGTGATACAGTGCGACCACTTCAGAAATCACTCCTGCCTGAAAATATTTGTTTATACTCGTGGCTGAAGATTTTTTTAAATAATACGAGTAATCACCTTTTACCAATAAATAAATACATTTTACCTAACAGAGACCACTATACCTATTAATAACTTTTGGGCCCTTGGCGTCAGTTGTGATGGGTAAAAATGAAAGGGTGGGTTTTTTCATAGACGAATCATACATTAAATCGAATGGGTTTTTTACAAGTTTTTTATGATACATTAAATTGTAATGTGTAATTATAATTATCTAATGCGTCTCTTTGATTCAGTAATGTAGGGCACATTCCGCGCAAGATATTTATAAGACAGAGTTCATAAATGTAGGTCGGGGGCACATATATTTCATTCAATCTGTATCGTATCCTATATCCTATACATGAAGTCTAGATGTTTGTGCTCCATCATGCATCAATTTCACTTAGATTTTGATAAAATTTGATAAATGTGTACCGATGAGCTAAGACATTTCTTTATAGGTACTTTTATTATTATTCTAAAACTGCATTCGCCTGCGACCTAGTCCGCGTGTAATTTACCATTGTTAATATGTCAGATTCAAAATGAAGTTCTGAAGAAAAAATCTACTACGCCAGATTTTAACTTAGACCTTCAACAATACAACTATGAAAACCGCATCAAATTTAATCCAGCAGTTTTTGCGTGATACGCGTACAAACATACAGACAGACAAAAAAAAAAATTGGCTTATTTTGGTTGGCCCTATAAAGCCCTCATATTATTTTTATGTGCTAGCGCCCCGTCACTATGAGCGGGGGAACGCGCGGGGGGCGGGGTGGCCGACCCTCGCTCCGCCGGGATGACATGAGTCAGTCGGCAAACAACGTCAAATGTGTATGTAACGTATTCTCAATCCTTTATTTTCCTTTTCTCATTCATTCATTCGCGCGAGCGACGCCAAAAGTGGCGACCGTGACAGGACGTTTTTAAATCGTTCAAGAATCACTTAAATCATACAAGAATTCTCAACTTGAGGCCAGCGACACGTCCACGCCCCACGCTTCTAGCAAGCCGCCATTATTGCATGAAATCAAAATAAAATTGTGTTCCGTGTTGTGAATAGTGCCAGGGGAGTCCTTGTTCCTTATTAAAATTCACTTCCCCCTCAATTTGTGTGAAGTGTTCAGTAAGTTAATTCCATCCATCCATCATTGCTTTGTTACCTCCTATATGGTAAGTTTGCATCCTTTATTTTGTCCTTTATTTTCTTGAGGCATTATACTGTATACCTATTTACCTTTGTGCTCTTAATTTGTGTGTACATAAGCCTTTAAAATTGCAGCACACGAAACATTAAGCACATGTTCATGCTGTCCTTGTAAACAGGGAAACGCATCTTCCTTAGCCGTAGGACGTGTATACGTGTTGTTGGTAATAAGTTACCAACAACGATGCCAAGGCTATTTTAGCCTAGGATAAGTTATTTTGTACATAAAATCTTGTTGCATGCGCCATATTTTTCTCTCGTGCACATCGCAATCCCAAGCCATCCTATCCACCATTTTGTTACATGCACATTACATGCACGAGACTGCCACGCCAGCTCATTTTGCATCTTGTCTTAATATAAGGTTATGTATTTCGATACATATCTAGTGAATGCATAGCACGTTTTTAAAATTGCTGTTGACACTTCGGGCACATATAGGTACATAAGCGCGCCTTCATAATAACGCGCTCATTTATCATAACCTATTTGCCTTGGGGTGCACATTGCTCTAGCACGACTGCTCGACTCATTGTTTTATTTCTAGGTCTTTAGGTACTCGATAATAATGTCTGATCCAATAGATAAGGCGGAGACTTCTAGTTACAACAATTTACAACTTAGGGACTTGATTACGATTAGAGGTACAAAAAAAGGAGCTTTAACTAAATTTAAAAATTATGTTACCCCACTTTATACTATCCCTGTGGACACCCTCTCAGGTTTGCAAATAAAAGAATTAAAAATTCGTTTATCTAAAATTGAAAGTTTATTTGGTGAGTTCGATGACACACAAACTAAGATTGAACTCTTATCTAGTGATGACATTCATCATCAGGAAAGAGATTTATTTGATGCTCAGTACTATCACACTCTTGCTGTGGCTCAAGAAATCCTTGAATCACATGCCAAGTTGTGTGACGACAAAACCAGTAACTGCAGTCAACAACAATCATCTGTCACCACAGTAACTTGTGGAAAATTAAATAGTATAAAATTGCCTACTATTAGTTTACCTAAATTTGATGGAAATTACATAAAATGGCTCGAGTTTAAAGATACTTTTGATTCACTGATAAATTCAAACGAGTCTATTTCCAGCATAAATAAATTTCATTACCTGAGAGCATGTTTAGAGGGTAACGCAGCTGTAGTTATAAAATCTCTCGAGTTCACATCAAATAATTATCAAGTAGCTTGGGATCTCCTTTGTCAACGTTTTGATAACAAAAAAATCTTAATCAATAATCATTTGAAAGCCATATTCAGTATTGATCCTCTTACTCGTGAATCTTTCAAGTCTCTTAGATTTATAATTGATCATATCACTAAAAATTTGAGAGCCCTTGATAGTTTGGGACTGCCAACTAAGCAATGGGATGTCTTAATCATTTATATCATGTCAACTAAAATCGACCCTATTACTTTAAGAAAATGGGAAGAATCGAGAAACAATACTTGCTCCGACTTGCCTACACTATCAGATTTTATTGAGTTCTTGCGCACTCAAGCAGACATTCTTGAAACTATGTTTGTTAATAAGAGTGACAAACCAGCAATATTTCATAAAGATAAAAAACCTGAAAATGACAAAAGGGATACATTTCAACATAGAGAAAAAACTTTAATTGCTTCAAGTAAATCTAACCGTTCCCTGTCTTGTCCATTCTGTAACAAAGGTCATAGAATAGTGGAATGTAGTGATTTTAACGCTTTATCTTCTGAGGACAGATTTAATGAGGTCTTAAAAATTAAACTTTGCTTGAACTGTCTTCGTAAAGGTCATGATGTCAATGATTGTAGGTTAAATGGCACCTGTAGAATCTGTAACCAAAAACATAATACATTAATTCACATAAATTCTCAAAAGGATAACAACACAGTCTTAAATTCTTCACCTGTGTCTTTATCTGCTCAATCTTCTAACCAGGTTCTACTGGGTACAGTTATAATAAATGTCATTAATCCTGAAACTAAAATTACTTACCGCGCTAGAGCTCTCCTTGACGCTGGCAGCCAATCCTCATTCTTAACACTTAACCTAAAACATAAATTAGGCTTATCAAGTCAAAGTATTAGCACAAACATAACTGGAATAAATAATGAACCATTATTCATATCTGAAAGTTGCGAATTAAAAATTAAATCATTAATTAGTCCATTCAACGCTAACTTAAAATGCTTAGTGATGCCTCAAATTACTGGTCACTTACCTAATGCGTTTGTGGACCCCTTGTTACTTAATTTACCAAAAAACATTTGTTTGGCTGATCCTGATTTCTATCAGCCATTCGAGGTTGACATGCTTTTAGGGGCAGAAATTTTCTTTGATATCTTATCTCCTAATCAAATCAAGTTAGGATCTGGCTTGCCTATACTTCAAGATTCCAAGCTTGGTTGGGTCATTGCAGGTCCACTTAATTATAACTTGAACCTTAATGATTCGTCTGATTTAAAAAAGAAAATTTATTGTAACTTTACAAAGGAAATAAGTGACAAATTATCCCAATTTTGGAATCTTGAAGAGGTCCAACTTTCTAAACCGCCTATGTCTGTCAGCGACGAATACTGTGAACAACATTTTCTCAATAATACCAAACGTCTTGATAATGGTAGATTTTCTGTTATGATGCCATTTTCTCAAAATCCAGAAAAGGCATTAGGCAATTCATATATTATAGCAAATAGACAATTCCTAAACTTAGAAAAACGATTAAATAAAAACCCTAACCTTAAAGAACAATATACAAACTTTATTAAAGAATATGAAAATCTTGGTCATTTAACAAAAATTAAAACTCCTAATTTTGGATATTTTCTGCCCCACCACCCAGTCATAAGGGAATCTAGTGAAACAACCCGTCTCAGAGTGGTGTTCAACGCCTCTATGAAAACAACTTCAAATTTATCATTGAATGACATTCAGCTTGTTGGCCCTGTTGTCCAAGATGATTTATTCAACATTTTAATTCGCTTTCGCCAGCATCAATATGTGCTTAGCGGTGACATAACTAAACATTACAGACAAATCAACATTGACGAGTCTCAACGACATTTACAACTCATCTTATGGCGCAATGATGAAGGTTCTTCAGACACCCTGAAGGATCAAAGGCCACTTGACACACTACAACTGAACACAGTGACATATGGGACGGCTTCAGCTCCCTTCTTAAGTACTAGGTGTTTAATTCAGTTAGCCAATGAATGTGCTGATCAAATGATCTCTGAAGTAATTCGAAAGGATTTCTATGTTGATGATCTCCTTACGGGAGCATCAAATGAACTTGATTTAAAACATATTTATGAAAATATCACTAAAACTTTAGCATCAGCTTGTTTTCCTATATGCAAATTTCGCACCAATTGTCCTCAAATCCTTTCAGAAAAAACTGAAACTCAATCACTCGATTTTAATAAAGAGTCTAGCGTCTTAGGCGTTCTATGGGCTCCTAGTAACGACACTCTTAGATTTTCAATTAACTTAGACTTAAATACTCAACAAACAACAAAGAGAATTATTCTCTCCAGCACATGCAAAATATTTGACCCACTAGGTCTTCTGAGCGCCTGCACTATTACATTAAAACTTTTACTCCAAGACTTGTGGCACTTAAAACTCGGGTGGGATGATCCTGTTCCCAATGACATAGCCAAAAAATGGAAAGTATTAACTAACCAACTTAACTCATTACTTTCTTTGTCTATTCCTAGACTTGCTCTGTGTTCCTTACCAGTGTCAACGGAGATCCACTGCTTCGTGGATGCTTCTCAGAATGCCTACGCTGCATGTGTTTATCTCCGCTCCACTGATAATCTTAATGTTGTGACCATCAATTTACTATCTTCTAAAACGAGGGTTGCGCCTCTGAAAACTGTTACTATCCCACGACTTGAACTATGCGCAGCTCTTCTGGGCGCGCGCTTAGTCTCAAAAATTTGTAACGCCTTGCGCTGCGAAATAAAGACAAAAACTTTCTGGTCCGATTCAACTATTACGTTAGGTTGGATCAAAACACAGCCTAAACTCCTAAAAGCCTTTGTTTGCAATCGCATCAATGAAATTCATGAGCTAACAGAACGAGACTCGTGGAGATACGTACCCACAGATCTAAACCCTGCTGACATGGCGTCAAGGGGCGTTGAACCAACCATTCTTGTAGACTCGTCTCTCTGGTGGCACGCTCCCGCGTTTCTCTTAAGTCACTATTCTGAATGGCCACAACCTCCTAATTTTAATGTAAACTTACCAGAGTTAAAAGTTCATCATGTTCAAGATAACAATTCATTTCTCAATTTCATAATATTTGAAAATTATTTTAACGCTTTAAAGTTAAAAAGAATTTATGCTTACGTTTTTCGTTTCATAAACAATTGCACAACAAAAATAAAACATTATGGTCCTTTAGAAGAACACGAACTCAAAACATCTCTTAACTTTCTCATTAAAATGTCTCAAATTCAATCATTCTCATCTGAAATAAATCTATTAAGTCAAGGTAAACCATTGAAACCTAAATCTCAAATTTTACAATTGACTCCATTCATTGACGCCTCTGGCATACTGAGGGTTGGTGGTCGACTGGAAAATGCATCTCTTAATTATGACAAAAAACATCCGGCTTTGCTAGACAGCAAGCATCATTTTACAAAAATTTTAATGACAGCCGAGCACCAACGACTCTTTCATGCTGGTCCGCAACAGCTCCTTAGTTCATTTCGAGAACAATTTTGGCCCATTGGTGGGAGAAATTTATCCAGAAGCATTGTGCGAAAATGCATTATTTGTACAAGGCTGAAAGGCAAAACTATGGAGCCGTTGCTTGGTAATTTGCCTTCTACTAGAGTTTCTCAGTTCTATCCATTTCAAATCTGCGGTACTGATTTCGCCGGCCCTTTCTTGATTTCTAGTAAAAAGGGTCGCGGCAATAGAATTTCAAAATGCTATTTATGCTTATTTATATGTTTTTCAACTAAGGCCGTTCACCTTGAAGTAGTGAGCGATCTCAGTACGCAGGCCTTTATAATATGTCTTAAACGTTTCGTTGCAAGAAGAAGCAAGCCCCACATAATACATTGCGATAATGGTAAAAATTTCGTAGGCGCGAACAATGAGTTAGGTAGAGTGCTGCGAGCAAGTCTTCGGTCAATTAAAGAATATACTGCCAATGAAGGCATAAAGTTTTCACACATAGCTCCCTATTCCCCAACCCTAGGGGGACTATGGGAGTCTAACGTTAAATCAGCAAAGTATCTCCTTAAACGCATAATGGGGAATTCTACCTTTACTTTCGAAGAATTAACCACACTTTTCACACAGATTGAGGCTATCCTCAACTCTCGACCCCTTGTCCCATTATCTTCCGATCCCTCCGATCTCTCCCCGTTGACACCGGGGCACTTCCTCGTCGGACGCCCCCTGACTGCGCTACCAGAACCGCCTTGCGACAACGTCAAGACCGGACATCACAACCGTTACAAAGTCATGGAGGCATGTCGCCAACAATTTTGGAACCGCTGGTCAAAGGAATATCTGGCGGAAATGCAACAAAGAAATAAAAACAAATCGCGCAACAAGGAATTGAAGGTGGGAGACTTAGTGGTCTTCAAAGAGCCACTTCCACCACTAAAATGGAAGATGGGAAGGGTGAACCGTTTGTACCCTGGTACAGACGGTGTATGCCGAGTAGCTGACTTCACAACCCACCGCGGCATCGAGCGCAGAGCCCTCAATAGGGTCTGTCTGCTTCCCACGGAAGGATGGGAAAACTCAAAAGTAGCCTCCAGCTCCTTTAAGGGGGGGCAGGATGCTAGCGCCCCGTCACTATGAGCGGGGGAACGCGCGGGGGGGCGGGGTGGCCGACCCTCGCTCCGCCGGGATGACATGAGTCAGTCGGCAAACAACGTCAAATGTGTATGTAACGTATTCTCAATCCTTTATTTTCCTTTTCTCTAATTCATTAAAAAATTATCTTTTTGACGCGCGCGAGCGACGCCATTATGTCATATTTTTATCTGTATTCTTGTCTGTGTGTACTCGTACAGACATAGACCAGTTACAGTTTTATTGTGTAGTGTGTGTGTGTGTGTCTATAAAAGTTGATGAAGCTCCATCAAGTTGGTATCTCATAAACTTTGTGCGAAAGTCAGATTAGGAAAATAAATGGGAAATAAAAATAAATCGAGAAATAATATATCTTCATTCACAGCCTAAATAATTGTGGCAGCTATGATTTAAAACAATAAATGCACAGTTTAAATTAAAGCTAAATTAACTTAACATACAAACACAAAATACCTATGGTCCATTTATTCATAATTGTCCTATTATGTAAACAACCTTCACAGTACTTTTTTTTAAATTTTGTTAAAAATAAATCAAATATTAGTTTAAACCTAAACATTCTAAAGTAAAACATTTATTAACCACGAAAGTAATTTCCTAAAAAGTCTATTTTAATTTATATTGTTGTAAATTCATAAAAAGACATGGTAAGATTGTTTACATAATAGGACAATTATGAATAAATTGACTTTACCTACACAGAAATTTAAACACAACTTCTGTGCATAAGTATAACTAAATTAAGTAGGCACATGATCAATAGATTTTCTTATTGGACAACTATTTGCGTAGAAAGGTTATTAAGTACTTCTTTTTTTAACAACTGGTTGCGACATTTAGTTGCCAAAACGTTTGCTTACTAGGTAAACAAAAACTTGTTTAAAATAAGTTAATTAACCAAGTACATTAGTACTTTTTTATAATACATAAAACTAATCGTTTAAAACTAAAATATTAATGGTGTTAAATACACACCACATAAGTTCAGTCGAATAAATACAATATCTGCATTATTTTACAGTAAATAATAAATAGAAATTCGGAAATATATCATTTATGAGTATTCAGGGAAAGCAAAACATAATAACTCCGTAATAAAAAAAACAGACTGAAAATGGCGACTTTAGAACGTCTTCGCATGAACATCTTGATCATGAAGAGCTTGGGTGATGTGGACATTCCACATACACAAAAGCAAACGAATTTTTATTGTGGACTTTTGCAAATTATGACTTGTAGATTTAATGAAAGGCGGTTTGCTTTCAGAAGTCAAGTCACTTTTGATTTTGAAGGCTCTCAACATCATCATCAAAACATATACCTAGCATTTTTCTCAATTGAACCATTTCTGTTAGAATATCTTCGTTAACCGACGACAGGGGAGTAGTATCTTCTATAGTTCGTGTAAGGGTTTTGTTGGTTGAAATAGTACGGAAGCGCGTCTTGCACCGGGTAGTACTGGAAGTTGAAACCTCTGTACATTTCTGGAGGAGGTAGTCTGGGAGGCGGGATACCTGAAAAATGCGACAAATTGCAATAAAAAATAAATGAGCGGATTCAGAAAGAATGGAAGACAAGATGAGATATACCTAGAGTGGGAATTCATTTTGGAGTAAAATTGCAAGCAGAACAAGTTTCGAACAACTTGTGACCACTACATGAAAGGTTGGAAAATGGTAAAGAAAGAACTAATAAAAAGATTTCAAATAATAATGATGTCATAAGTTAATAATAAATTAACATAGATATGTACCTAACAGATTATGTTGTAATCAGGTCACGTTCACTGATGATATCCACAGACATAAGTATGTCTGAGGATATCATTAATGACCGTGGTCATTTAATTTTGTTGAAAAATAAAATTGCAACATCAAAAATGTAATTAAGTACTTAAATTACCTGGTGGTATACTTGGAGTTAGTACAGGAACGAAATTTTCTGGCGGTAGCAAAACGGATGGAATTGGTCCTTCGATCCCAGTTGGCACGTCCAAGTCTTTCTCAGAGTCAACTACGTGAAAATTAGACAGCTTTGGGTTATCGTTTTCAATCTCTGACACTATTTTCTCTCTTTCCTTTTCATCGTCCCTCTCTTCTATTACATGTTTATGTTCTTTGTCAACTGCCAATTCTTTTCCAAAAACATTGACTTGTGCTATCTTCAATGGCATTTCATAATTATGCTTATTATCTTCTTGAATATTACTTATTTCTACACCATTTATATTATTTACTTTATTTGACTTATCCGCTTGAAGATTATATATTTCTGAGCCATGTACGACGTTGTTATAGTCGTCAAACATATCTAAAGTATCATTTCGTGTTGGATTTATGTAAGGATAAGTTTCAGTTGCATTATCAGTTGCAGTTGCAATATAAACATTTGACATTGTTGAATGGTTATTAACACTATCGTTATCTTGCGTTAAGTTGTCAGCATATAGGGGATCATCTAGGGGTATGCCTTCAGGAATGTCTTCAAAGGAGTATTCATTCATAATAACTATTTCATCGTTTCCTCCACCTCCTCCCATAGATTTCGCTTTGGCGTAAAGGTTATCTGAGGAGTTATATTCATTTGTGTCGCCTGTAATTCTAGGTAGGCACTCTTCTGGTATTGTGTACATCTGTAACAGGATATGAGCATATGTTTTGGTAAATTTTTACGAAGTGACAAACTGATTTGTTTGTCCGATTAGCTTTTAGATAGATTTATTAAAAATATTTCCATTTATTGTAGGACCTGATAGTATAGGTCAATTACAAATACAAATGTCTTTATTTTCTCTACAATCTTTAGCTAAGTACAAGTATTTATACAGAAAATCAATGTAAAGATTGTGAGAAACTGGCGTCTGAACTAAGCAGAGCTTGTATCTCAGAACGCCAGCCAGAATTATAAAAATCATAATCCTAAGTAATATTATAAATGCGAAAGTGAGTTTGTTTGTTACCTTTTCACGCTTTATCTACTGAACCAATCTTCCTGAAATTTCGCATACACATAGAAGTAGTGAGAAGGATATATGGTACCTTTCATCCCGGAAAAAGTACTGTTCCTGTGGGAAATTCACGCGGGCGAAGCCGTGGACAAAAGCTAGTATTACATAAAAAATCTAAAACTGACTGACATAGGATAAATTTAAACGGATATCACAAATTGAGCAGCGGGGAAGTAAATCACGGCTAATTTAAAGGGTATTAAAATATATGCGACAGTGGGGTGTGGTGAATGGAAACAGATCAGCCTGTGATTATTTTATTCGCATTACAATAATGCGGCCATATATATGGTTTCGGCATATCATTGTCACATAATGTCATGTCTTTGGCGTTCCATTATTTCACAGTCGGGGGTAGATTAACCTGACTCCACCTCACTGAATCTCGGAGGGGTCAGCTTTATCTGCTGCCGACTGTACAAAGACGTATATGTGGAGGCAGCAATTATACTACACGAAGATAGTATAGAGACATTGGACATATAAAAGAGTTATTTGTAGGGAGTCAAGAAAGGTGCGCCGGGTGAAGCCATTTGGCTTTACCTGTGTATCATTAACCGTTGGGACATAGTTGTCAAGAATCTTGACGTCGGCTTGCTTGGTCTTGGCCTTGGAGCCTATGGCGTACCCAAATAAAATATGTTGGACAAATTTAAGGAGAGGCAGATAAGCTAATTTTCGAAGGAGATTCTGATATGCCACAATTGGCTTTACCTGTGTATCATTAACCGTTGGGACATAGTAGTCAAAAACCCTGACGTAGGCTGGCCTGGTCTTGGCCTTGGGCCCCATGGCGTGTATGGAGTAGCAGCGATGGCCGCCGTGGCCCAGGGAGTCGCTGCCGTCGCGGGTAGCCAGGTACATGGTCACGCGTCCACTGCTGGCTGACATTTCTATGCGCCGAAGTACTGAGAAATAACAAATGTTAATAGCAGCATAACACTCGCACCTAGATGGTATGCTCTAGACATCTACTATGTTGTTTTAATATGAGGTATCATGTGGGAAGATGTGAATCTTTTCCATCTCTCTCAGCCTGAAGCTAAACACATTCCTTCTATCTTTTGTTTGACGTTCCTGGACTTTTATTTCCATTTTTACTTTTTTATTATCTGTGAAACGGATGAATAAATCTAAAGCACCCAGGGGATTCATTCCCGTGTGAATTTCGTGATAGTTAGCTTTACTTTTCCCCATTAGCTAAAAGTAATTAACCATACAAAGTTATGAAAACTACTACCACTACTATCTTCTTATCACTGTGCACATCTTTACTTGGGAACAGACCAAAACGCCTTTTCATTAATGTTTGAAGTTAGTCCGAAGCGGTGGTGGCCGAACGGTAGGGCCGAACGGTAGGGACGGCTGCAAAGGTCCCAGGTTCGAATCCTGCACCACTCCATTAAAATTGCCAAAATAGTCGTCGTGTGTGTTTCATTCCATATAATGACCACGACCCGCAGTCATGAGGAATACGACTAAAGAGAGAGAGACAGTCAGATGCAGAGAAACCTGACCGAATCCTACTTCAGGGAGGTCAGGATTCTCTGCATCTCACTGTATTTTTTTTATAGAATAGTAGGCACACGAGCATGCGGGTTGCCTGATGGTAAGCAATCACCGCAGTCCATAGACACCAACGACCCTAAGAAGGTCACTGATGCGTTGCCGACTTTTTGAGAAAGCAATAGGCTCTTTTCTTGAAGGCTCCAATGTCGAACCTATTCGGGAACACCGCGGATAGCGCAGTAAATAGACGAGAATCAAATTACAAACGGTCCAGTAATTGTGAATTTTTTGAAATGTTGTGTAGGATTATTGTGAGTATTCAAAATAAAAAGGGCACAATTGCCAAGTTTCTGCGTCCGTAGTAATCTTAAAAAAAACTAAAAAAAAATAATCTTTCTTCAGATTTAGGCTCATATTTTCGTTTAGATGCATTTTTGCTAGGAAAGTGTTCTACAAAATCTTGTAGATAATTAAATTTCCTATTATTTACATTTTACATTTTGTATCTAGGACTGATAGTTACCGAGATATGTGCTCATAAAAAAGAATAAAAAAAATCTTCTTTTACTGAAATTTGTCAAACTTTTCACTTCAGAACGCTGTAATCTAGTTATGGCATATTTTAGGAGAATAAGTATTGGAACAAAATTTGTTGGGAATTTACAAAACACATGTATTTTTTTTTAATCAACCCTACGGAGTAGGGAGTAAAAGTAAAAGTTAAAATATTACGTTTTTGCTATCATATTTTATTGTCTACTAGCTGCACCCGGGGGCTTTACTCCTATAGGAATATTGGGATAAAAAGTACCTTATGTTTTAGCCCTGATATTTTTCTACTAGCATACCAAATTTTATCAAAATCCGTCCAGTAGATTTTTTAAGATTGAGCAAGAAATATCACATCCAAACTTTTTCATTTTAAAATCGGGTTTCTTTCCCAATCTTTATTGCTGATGAAGCAAATGTTATCTAATATCTGTACTTGATAATGTCCACAGACACTTTTACAGTGTCCTGATCAGGTACCGGTTACTCACCTGCAATGAATCACACTATAAATGGGAAAGTTTGGATTTGATATTTGTTGCTTAATCACACAAGATTAAGCAACAAAGCAAGAGTAGAAAAATATCAGGACTAGCACATAAGGTACTTTATATCCCGAAATTTCCATGGGAGCGAGGTTCAGTTAGTGAAAAGTAAAATATTATAGCAAAAAACAATTTCCGTTGTTTTATCATTTAGTTTTACTCTCCACCTTGCAGGGTTGGTTAAGAAATATGCAATTGCGTTTTGCAGGTAATTAAATTCCCTACGATATTTGTTCTGCTACTTTTTCTCCTAGAATAGGTCATGACTGGATTATATCGTTCTAAATTAAAAAAGATTGACGAATGTTTGAAAAATGAGATTTTTTTAAGGCAAAGGATTTTTTTTTCTCGGAAACTGTCAGTCCTAGAAACAAAATGTAAAATGTAAATAACGGAAAATTTAATTTTCTACAACATTGTGTAGAACACTTTTTTAGCGAAAATGCACTTAAAAGAAAATATAAGCGAAAAACCGAACAAAGTGGTGATATTTTTTTTATTTTTCCAATTTGGCGGCGAGTGCAATAGTTATTCAATTGTGCCATATTTATTTTAAATACTTACAACCATCCTAAACAATAATATAAAAAAAATTGAGTTACTGGACCGCACGTAATTAACCCCTAGGGAAGGTTCGCTCTATTTACTGCGCTAGGAGGGAAGATTATTCCACATTTAATTTAGAAAAAGGAGCAGTGGTTGAACACCAGCCATCCATCACTTACAATCGTTGTTCTGTTGCAAATGCAGCAGCGAGTACAGCAGCGCCGCGTCGACGGAGTAGCCCCCCGGCAAAGACACCTCTAGTAGCGCCATCGCGGGGAACGCGCCCGCCCACACCACGCACGTCTGAAAGGTTGTGACAAGTTGCGATATCGGTACGAAATAGTTCTGTATGTCTCTCATAGATGGCGCTATTGATATTTATTTTCGTGCACGATTATAATATATTTTGATATTTAAATAACAGGGGGTCTAAAACAGCCATTTTGATGAATCGGAATATGATCCATTTCTCAGTTCCTAAATATTCAAAAATGAAACTTATTTAACTACTTATAAGGTTCATTTTTAAATATTTAGGAAATGAGAAATGAATCATATTCTGATTCGTTAAAGTGGCCTTTTTAGACCCCCAGAGCAACACAGACTACGTGCAGCGCGCGGAAGTACTTGTCGCTCGAAGTTGGATAATCATGTCTCAACCGTTGAGCAGATTTTGATGATATTTGAATTACAACCGTGAAAACCGCACCTTTCATGCAGTAGTTATTGCGTGCCGTGCATGTAATCTTTAAAAATCCGAAGTATAAAGAACGGTGCAGGTATTCCCGCTGGAGGACACCAGAAAGTTGGGATATTCTCATTGTACCGTATGCACCAATGACCTGCAACATCAAAGGTGCAGAGGAGACTATAGCGCATTGTTAGTAGTCTCACCTGCACCATTCAGAATGGTGCAAACGAAAGTCTTCACCATTGATGGTGCAGACTAATGTTGTATACGGTTCAATATTTAATTTTTTTCTGATATCCTTCAATGTGGGTAGACAGTTGAAATATAGATTTTATTAGCAAAAACATGAGTTTTACGTCTTTGTGGTGCTGCTCTCACCTCGATAACAGCAGCGCAGAAGCAAGCAGTATTATTGCTATCACAGGCGAACAGTCCGTCAGTGTGGACGGTAACTTGGACAGTCAGTTGTTTGGCGGTTTTCTTGTCTGATGACAGCGTGTTGTAGGAACGAGTGGCCTGCACTAGAGCGCAGCCAGACCCTGGAAATATAAATAAATTGATCACAATTCTATTGATATCTTACGCCTGAGTACTTAATTTTAAGGAATTTATGGACATAAATTCCTTAAAATTAAGTATCATTAAGTGAGCCCTCGTACTACCGTAGCTTGGCTTTGTATAATCTTTTATCAAAGAATTCTGACTAATATTATTTAGATTTATATGTCTTGAAATAGCATAAGAGGCCATGAGAAATGTGTAATATAACGAAAGAAACTCATCGAGTTTTAGCTCTTTTGACTTGTAATAAATGACCCAGGATTAATTTATTTCTCGTTGTTCTCATTTAATACCTATTAAAAATAAGTACCTAATGTAATTATTATTATTTATTTATTTATTAATTCACTTACTCTACCATTACAGTTTTACCCAATTCGATAGAGTAGGTAGTTAATTACAATTATCATTCATAATTTGCTACATTATAACATAATTCATACAGCATTGCCTTTGTGAATTCATTCAATGTGCAGCTGAATAGATCTATGTTGTTTTATTAAATCTATGAATCCATCTCGTGCTCAGCAAACTTGTATTGCAGAATTCGGGCTCTACTTGGCCCTCTAACATCTCATTAAAAGCACAATTCTCTCTTATCGAGTGTGTTATTACTAACACTGGTGTAAGATTTAATTCAAGTCGCCTAAAGGCATCTGACATGACTTTTACGACTACCGCCATCTATTGGCAGCAGCCGAATACACACTAGTAAACTAAACAGTCACAAACTCAATTAATTCACCTTTAACATCAACATGGAGCAGATCGCTGACCTCCAACTTAGCGATCTCTGGCATTTTGACCCCCGCGGCGAGCGCGAGCTCCCGCGCGCTGTGCCCGCTCCTCGCGGTCACCGTCAGGTTGGCGACCGGCAGCGGTTGTATTGTCTGCCAGGTTGTCAGGGCTTCTAGGGCTACTAGGGTGTCCTGGAAATGAGGATAAAGATGATAGTCAGCATACCTCTGTGGTCCAGTACGTGCCATAATACGCCTTGGTCGAAGTTCTTACCTTACGCACTAAAGATGAGGTTTAATGGTTTCACTTTGTTTTTTATAAAGGCTTGAAAGACTTGATTGTTTGAAGAAATACAATTCCCGTGCTTCGGAAGTAACGTAAACGAAAAGTAAGACATGCTCTCAAACCAAGTCCAAGAATGTTGCTTATTTCAGCTTTAATTTTAGATTTTAGATTTCTTTATTTCTGAATTCACAGCGTTACAGAGTTAACTTATATACTAAAAATTACATTTTAAGTAAGGCCAATGACGAATTCACTAATAAATCAGTACGTAGCGATTAAAAAAACGATACAAGTGGTACGTATACCACCCAAAAGGATGTTCCATAACGCGTAGACATCTAAGTGCTGCATCATACTTTAATGTCCGTGATGTCATCTATGATTTATTTATCTGAATGGCAATGATATTATTTCGCACCAGTTTCTAGTTCTTCGTTTCTTCAATCGTTGGTGAACAGTGACGTCATCCTAATCCTAAATGCGAAAGTTAGTTTGTTTATTTGTTATCAACCGACTTCCCAAAAAAGGAGGAGGTTATATGTTTCGATGTATGTATGTTTTTTTTTTATGTATGTTCGCCGATTTCTCCGCCTATAGTGGACTGATTTCCGAAATTGTTTTTTTATTCGTAATGGTATATTCCCAAGTTGGTCCCATTTTAACCACGTTAGAATCTGTTCGGTAATTTTAAAGATACCTAACAAAATATAAAAATACCAACATTGCATTATAGAGCAAAAGTCCACGACAGCATGCCCTTCCTTATTATATTAAAACTCAAGATTTTCTGTGTATGTTCCCAACATAGAAATAGCTATTAGCAACTATAAAAGTTGGATCATGATTACTTAGGCAGATTATTTGTAGCAATAACATTTAAAGTGGTAACTTAATTTCCTCAAAGTAAAGTTTTTTTAAAGATTTTATTTCTATATGAAATCACGCCATCCATTACTAGGCAATTGGTGCAGATATAAACACCTGCTAGACATTGTAACTTTACTAAATGAAGTTATATTTGTTTTATTATAAAAGCTGAATTTAATATTACTTTGGGAGGCCCCAAGGGTGCTTTTTATACCTATAAAAATCATCCTTGCTATCCATATTACCTGCATAAGCAACTAAGATCCAAACTTCATACCTAGTCGCTTATATTTTTTATCCGTATATACCACGCAGAGAAACATTCAGTATTTTTAAAATAAGGAAGGTTTGGTCGTCACGGGCTCTCGGTCTATTTATGTGCCAAAAATAATAGACAATTTGACATGTTTTGACGTTTCAAATCAAACTGACATTAAAAGTTTCGAATTCTTAATTCTTTATTTTCGGCCAGCAGTGAAAAAAAGTTTTTATTAAAGAAAATAGGTGTAGAAGCACTAAAAATGATAAAATAAAACTTTTTTCCAAAAAAATGAACCGACTTCCATCATAATACTTAAAATCATGAAATAACAATAAAGAAAAATGTATTAGCATGCTACCTACTGAATGAGGTGAAGTCGGTGCCAAATTGAATATTAAATAATCTAAATTAACATTAGAATTTATATATTATATAAAATGCCTAGCTAAACAATTACATAACACCCTTACTCCTGCACTTGGCACCGACTTCACCTCATTCAGTAGGTAGCATGCTAATACATTTTTCTTTATTGTTATTTCATGATTTTAAGTATTATGATGGAAGTCGGTTCATTTTTTTTGGAAAAAAGTTTTATTTTCTCTTTACGCTTTATCTACTGAACCAATCTTTCTAAAATTTCGCATACACATAGAAGTAGGTTCATACGGAGAAGGACATAGGGTACCTTTCACCCCGGGAAAAAGCACTGTTCCTGTGGGAAATATACGCTGGCAAAGCCGCGGGCAACAGTTTGTTTTCCTATAAATCTAAACCCACCTGAGTAGAAATGAATCCTCCAGTAGGATTAGCTCTGGTCGCCAGCCAGCGCACAGCACTCCGAGCCTCGTTCGTGCATTGGGAAGCCCGGAGGCGCTCCGGACATAAAGACAGGGCTAGGAGTGCGTAGCCTGTTGCTTCTACTGTTGTGGATAAGCTACCTGCAATGGAAGAGTCAAAGGTTAATTCTTGTTTGTTTGTTTGTAAACTCCTTATTGCACATACACACAAGAAAAATACAAAACATAGTGAAACAAAAAGAGAGGCGTACAATGGCGGACTTATCCCAAAAAGGGATTTCTTCCAGGGAATTCTTCATCATCCAAATAATCGAGAATTAGTTCACTCACATTGGTGATATATCTCGACGATGTTTCAAAGTGAATTCAATATATAAATGATGAGGTAAGAGAGGCATGTTCTTCACTTGTAAGATCAAAAAATGAAAAGGGAGGATAAATCTCGTTAAAGATCAATGACAACTTGAAGAAAAAGCTCTAAGGTAATTTGGTTTCAAATTTATCAAAAGAATGAAATTCATCAGCGCCCTTATGATAATGTTAAATTTCTAGATGTCAGATGACCTGAGACATAACTTCATCTGATATATGGGTAAAATAACGAAGAAGAAGCTTAGGTAAGTACCTATACCTAATCTTTGTATAACCATCTTATGATGATTCGAAAAGATAAGATAGGGGCTTACTGGTTTCCCACCAAACGAACTCCCCGCTCCGCTTGGCAATCTTCAGGAGAGCAGCCAATACTCTCACTTCTTCGTCATCTTCCAAACCAGCTGACTGTCGGTTCTCAAACATGCTGGCTTCGTTGGTCTTCCTCAAGTCGTCCTCGTAACTTCAACAAATAAGTTTTTTTTTGCAAATCCGCACCGAAATACCGCACAACTAGTTGTGTCATCGAGACATGCAATACAATATACTTTATTGGCACACAAGTAATTACTTACATGGTACAGATACAGATAGAAGAAGATGCGCAAAAGGCGGCTTTATCGCTGTAAGCGATTTCTTCCAGGCAACCATTCGGAAAATTGCTGATATAGTAAGTAAGTAATTCGTCAGCCGTCTCGATCCTCTGGCTCTGCGTAGGGATGTCGCATCCTTGTGCATTCTCTACCGCATCTATCATGGGGAGTGCTCTGAGGAATTGTTCGACGTAATACTTGTCGCAAAATTTCACCACTATACCACCCGTCACAAGTTGAAGTTTCATCCATACCATCTAGATGACTGGCTGTCAACCACCGTACGTTTTAAAAGAAACTTCTTGCCACGTACGACTAATCTGTGGAATCAACTTCCTGCGGCGGTGTTTCCGAACCGATACGACATTGGAACCTTCAAAAAACGAGTCTACGTCTTCTTGAAAGGCCGGGAACACTCTTGTAATACCCCTGGTGTTGCAGTTGTCCATGGGCAGCGGTGATCGCTTACCATCAGGTGACCTGCTTGCTCGTTTGTCGCCCTATGTTATAAAAAAAAAATATTTTACCCAAGAGTACATACTGAAAAAAAAAAGAATCCTACCTCCTCAGCCTCATAAAAGTATATGCCAGTAACGCCTGAGCGTAGACCCTGGCTGGGGTTTTGGTCTTCATCGGTGGCATCGCTCGGAGACAGGACAATGTGTTCATCACCACTCCTGGTGAAAGCTTCTTCGAACTCTCGGTGAGGGCCGTAATGACGTAGGCTGTGAGGGCAACGCTTGCGATTTCTCCCTCTTCGTTTAGACCACCCTGGTTTAAAATGTTTAATTTGCTCATAGATAGATAGATCAATTCTTTATTGCACCATTTACAGAAAAGAACATAGAAAGAAGTGACAAAAAGTAAATACATAAATGAGCGCAAGAGTTGTGAGACTCGCAGATGCAATTTCTTAGCTGAATAGTGGGCTCTTTAGGTGGAATGGAGATTAAAAGTGAAAATAGTAGAAATGTGTGCTGGCTCATCGCCTATGGATTGCACTATCTTAAAGTTAACAGTAACTTTAACAGCTAAATTGGATGTTTAGTTAAATAAAGTAGCTACCGGATAAGCTGCGTATCCACATGTTATAATTAATGATCAAATCCTCTTTGGTTTGCTAATAATATATGAATTAAGATAACTTATGAAACAAAACAAGAAGAAAAAACATGAGAGAGTGAAGATACCTACTTATGTCTTCGCCAAAGATTACGAAATATTGTAAATGGAGCAACAGTAAGAAGCATGCTTGCTGTCTGAAAGTTGTTAAGCTTGATTTAAACCTAAATAGTAGTTTAAAAGCACAAGCTTGGCATCTTACTCATATATCAATATCTAAATGTGCTTACCATCATTTCTCTATGGAAGACCTGTCCCTCATTCCTGAAGCAGCCATTTTCCATCTGCTGCGTGAGAAGCCATTGTTCTGCTTTATCCAAAACTGGTGGGGCTGGCAACCCTGGCGAGAGGATCTAAACAAAGGTTTTGAGGAGTCATGTTGGGAGGCAAATTATAAAATCGTCGTTTTCGGTTTACGTAAGTTAATTTACGTTGATCGGTTTACGTTGGTCGTTATCGTTTGTTACATGTTAGAAATTAACACACAGTTTGGACAACTTCTTCTTCTTGTCGAGTGGAAATGGCTTGGCAACTGTTAGTGCAGATGAGTTCCTTTTTAATAAAGAAGCATCAATGATGAAACCATCAGTTTTATTTCAACAGAAAATTATGAAATCCAGGATTATAAAAGATACAACTAATAAATTTTGGATCATATTGTGTGCTAAGTTTCAGAGATAGAACAGCCACGAAATGGATGTAGGTAAAAAAATTATATCTTTTGTAGGTTCTTTTGCTTTTCTTTATCACAAACTTACTTTGTGTGCCTTCCTCAGATATTTGAGCGAAAATGCTGTGAGCCAGGTGGAGGGCTTCGCGTCAGTGGCACCAAACGCACTGAACCCGCCGAGAGGATGCACGTATTGCAGCTGACGAGTGAAACCTGCAAGTTGACAAGAAGTGGTCTAAAAACAAGTCTGTAAAAAAATCTGGAAATCTTCAAAGAAATAGACGATTTATGTCTCGCCTCAGCTACCACTAGGTTACAAAGGCCTCTGATACAGCTATAAAAGTTGCGCGTTGTTCTATCAATATAATTCATACCATAGCTGTTATTCTTTGCTATTTCCTATTATTGGAGTCTGTGCAAAATGCTTTCTCCTTCCACAGTTCTCTCTATTTCCTATCACACTTTTATGCTTCTTTAATAACATTAGTAACCATAGCTTCAAGCAAAGCAACCATTATTACAAGAAGATAATTCGAATTATATAGAATTGGGGTCACAAGTCACGTCGCAGTTGCGAATTTTACGTGTCAGCGGGGTGTTACAGCGGGGGTAGACGAATCACAACCGCCCGCTACCTACCCAATGCATGGATCTGCTGCGTGCACTAGTGCTCGCAGCAGAAAAAAAAATGCTTTATTCATCAACTGTTTGATTTTATAAACTAGTTGACGGAGCCTCCTTTTAAGCATAAAAATGCCTGTGCCAGGAGACCCCGCTCTTTCTTATCTCAAAACATACAATATACTGTTCCATCATTATTTACCTAAACCTTTATTTATCCATCTATCCTTATTTATCATACCTATTATAAACAGACAAATTCAATTAAATTCAAATTCAATTTTTCAGAGTCACAATACTATTTAATTTGTGTTGTACTGACTGACCTCTGGCGAGGTGCGCGCGCGCAGCGGCGGCGGCGGGCGAGAGCGCGGAGAGCCGCGCGAGCGCCAGCAGGTTGGTGGCGAGCCGCGCCATGTTCTGCTCGCCGCAGCCGCGCGGGAGCAGCACCAGGGAGTCCGCGTCCTGACGCAAAACTATATATTACCCACTAGACAATGTCACTCCCAAAGAGCACCAAAGTGTGGAGTGTTAGGAGGAATATTTGTCAAAAGTGCTACATTTGTATCAGATGTCCTGTTTTGGAGATAATAATTTTTTTTTTTTACCTTAATGAAGTTACACAAGTTACAAGAACTTAGATGCGCCCCGGGGCTTCGTTCCCAAAAGAATTTCGGGATGCAACTAGTCATTTATTTTTAAATACCTCAAGCATGATTCAGGTTGTTGTTGAAGTCCAGAACACAAAAAAATTATATCTTTTTTCTTGGTTGACTGGTATAAAAGTGTTTTATAAAAAAATATTGTTGACTAGTTGCGTCTTCTTCGGGAACGAAGTTAGTGGAGTTATAGTTGATGTGGTATAATCATGTCATGATACTGCATCATATCTAGCTCGACTCTTTTCACACAGTCACACAAGTTTTAGAACAATCATACAACCGCATCAACTATAACTCCACTCTCTTCGCACAGTCATACAAGATCTATTTGAAGAAGAAATAAAACGATTTAAAATTACCGCCAACAACGGCCCAGCGATATCGCCCACGGCCCACATGGTGAGGGTCTCAGTGCCGGGCACGGCAGCCACGCGCGGCCATCTCCAGGATATCTGGGAACTTCTGGACTCCACATTTCCTGAAATGTTATTACATTTATCCTTCAAGCTACGCGGTTAACGAAGACAATTATGTTGTTGGACAATTTGTCCTATATTCCTGGCTTTAAAGAACAATGGCGGCGGATCCAGGCACTTGCGGCTTGAAGGATTAACCAAGACATATGGGGCCAAGGATCACCATTGCGATTCAATGGCAATGTGGCCAGCGTCTATGGCAACTTTGCACCGGAAACCTTAGGGGTAGGTTCTTTAATTTTAGTTTATTGCATTACAATAAAAAGCCAAGACACCTTAATTTATTTTTGATGTTTCTTTGGCCCTAAAATTGGGCAATGTGGTCATTGTCGCTCTTGACTACTTATATAGTTTCTAATTGTTATATTTCAGTATTAAGTTTAGTGGAGCTTTCATATCAAATGTCATTTATTACCTTTTTTTGCTAATATGGGTAAAAAATAAATTACCTCCGGCACAGAGTAAAGCAGACTGATGGTCGTGTACAGGAATACCTTCTGGATCAACCGTTATTCTGATGATCACCTCGTCACTGAAAACGTAAAATAATAAAAATTAAATGAGTAACACTAGATAGTTCTTTTAAATTGAAACGAAGCGGTGGTAGCTAAGTGGTTAGGGCGCCCGCCTGCGACTGCAAAGGTCCCTGATTCGAATCTTGCCCGTGCTACATGAGTTTGTTTACCAATCTGATTCATGTCTAGGATACATGGATTAGATTGGTAAACAAACTTTTTCATCGACCACTACTTGTTTCCGTTGAAGTAAAACATCGTTAGGAAACCTGCACTCTAGTTGATGATTATCAGCTAGTGTGTGAAATGGAGAAGGCAAACAACTTCATTCTTCTTCTTCTCTCAGCCGAAAGACGTCCACTGCTGAACAAAGGCCTCCCCCAAGGATTTCCACAACGACCGGTCCTGCGCTGCCCGCATCCATGTGCATCCCGCGACTTTCACCAGGTCGTCGGTCCACCGAGTGGGAGGCCTGCCAACACTACGTTTTCCGGTTCGTGGTCGCCACTAGAGAACTTTTCTGCCCCAACGGCTATCTGTTCTACGAGCTATGTGCCCCGCCCACTGCCACTTAAGTTTCGCGATTTTGTGGGCTATGTCGGTTACTTTAGTTCTCCTCCGGATCTCCTCATTTCTGATTCGATCACGAGCATAGCGCGCTCCATCGCCCTTTGGGTGACCTTGAGCCTTCTTATGAGGCCCATAGTAAGCGACCACGTCTCAGTTCCGTATGTCATTACTGGCAACACACACTGGTCAAAGACCTTAGTCTTGAGACACTGCGGTATTTTGGACGAGAAGATATCGCGAAGCTTCCCGAACGCTGCCAATCCGGCTGGGCAGCGTTCGGGAAACAACTTCATTAACATTGTTTTATTTGAAATGACCACGACACACGGTCGTGAGGAATACGTCTAAAGGAATTTCTAAATAAAACACTCAGCCGAGAGAAGAAGTTCATGATAAGAAAACGTGACGTAGGTAAATTAAAATAAACGGTTCCCGAAATGCCAAAGTGCTCTTAACCGCTAAAGTCGTAACACGGGTTATACCTGTTAGGTAACACCAACCTGAGCCCAGTCCTGCTGCTAGTGGTGTTCCCGCAGTTAGCGTCCCTGACAGCCTTGGCGCGCACGCTGAGGCGCGCGGCGCCGGGCAGCGCGGCGCGCACGCGCACGTGCCGCGCGGCCGACGCGCGCGACGCCACGCACGCCGTCTCCACGTACGAGATGGGGCCTTCCAGGTGCGGGTCTGTGAGGATCTGGATTTGAACCTGGAGAAGAGTAGGCTGTTGAGTGCAACTTTGTGAAAGGAGCCATTTTGACTGCGCGGTAGAGACAGAGGTCTCTACACACATACTCATCACTTCTGTGGAAATATCGTGATAGGCAACCTTCCTAAATAAAAATCTGGCTATAAAATGTAAAAAACATTCAAATCCGACGGATAAATCCAGAGGTAATCGGAGGAAGCTTATTCAAATAAAAAAAACTCTGTATGAGTAATTTGCTATCTCTTTTATTTTTTTTTATGTAAGCCCTTCTTGTCTTTCGTCTTTCTCTTCTAGCTTGTATTTTCCCTTTTATTGCACACTAGCGCCCCGCTCCGGCTTTGCTTGGGAGGTAAATACATAAATTGCAGCCTATGTCACTCTAGTATAATGTAGCTTTCTATTGGCAAAGGAATTTTTGAAATCTGTTCAGTGGTTCCGAGGATTACCTCCTAAAAACAAACTTACAAACACTTCTTCTTTATATTAGTATGACTTACACTTAGTGGTTCGTAAAGGTAGTTGAAGAGCCGGTATCGGACGATGGTGGAGTCGCCGCGCCGCAGCCGTCGCGGACTGTCCGCGTGGATGAAGAACTCCCGGAACACCTGCAAGTTACACAACAACTTTATCAACTTCATGCTACTTTATATTTTTCTTATAGTAGTAACCTTTTTTAAAATTTTTCTTAGTATTTTATTGATAAATGTATATGCTACAGTATTATCATCAACCTTCCGTGACCCATTGCTGGGTATATGCCCCCGTTCCACCTACGCCAGCTCTGTCCTGGTATCCTTGGACATCTTAATTCAGTTATTGCTAGAAATATTGGAATTGCTATAGATTTGTTTAGCCTTCTTCATTTCACAATATTATTGGAGTGCTTGTCTCCTCTCATTATTTTCAGTCAACAATAGCAAGTATTAGTACATAGCTTCCATAAATTAGTCATTATATAGTCTTCAAACTTGAATTCGAAATTAGGACCTTTACAGGCAGTAAACGTAAGCAGACTTACCAGCAAAGTCGCAGGAGCTGACAAAGCCAACCCAGTTTTAGTGACGCAGATGGCGTTGGCTTCGAATTTGCTGATGGAGTCGGGTGTGCGGGCGTTGACCACTGTCTTGCCGTTGGCGCCCACCTCCACCAGCCGCCAGAGCCACGCCTGGAATAGAGCGCTACCATAAGTTTCACAAAGTTCAAGTAACACAACGTAAGTGTTGTACAAATTCCACCAATGAGCCGACTTTTCAGTTAAGTTTAGCCATCGAGACTCAATGCTTCTTACGAGGTCTTAACTGCTTGATGGGAGACCTAGTACCCAGTAGTAGTAACTTGATGCTTCTGCTAATGATCTACCTCAGAGAAATCACTCATGGCCTGTATAATGTCTTATCAAACATCGCTTCTCCTTATTTTTTTTCTCCACTAGTATATCCAACTGATTGATTAATAACACTATCCAACGACTGCTTGAGCCTACCTCAGAGAAGTCACTTCTAGGCACGGCGACGTCATCAAACATAGCAGCGGGGGCTGGTTCGCATCTCGTCACAGTTGTTTCTCCTCCAACCAGTCTGATTCCAGCAGACGCGAGCCAGCGAGCCGTGAGGTGTAAGCTGCGTGATGGGAGACCGAGCGAGTCTGATACTGGAAAGGCAAAGTCACATTTAGGCACTTCGCACACGCAGTCGTTGAGTTGGCGTTGAGTTGGAGTTAAGGCGAGATGGTAGTCCAAATGTGTTAATGATTGTCATTTTTCATGACGAAATTTACCTACTTAGAGTTTAATTACGAACTTGAAATTAATACAGCATATAATACACAATATGTGAAAGAGTCTGAAACGTATACTTTTTTAAATATATATATATATATTTGGTTAAAAAAAATCATAAAGTCCCCTCTATGAAAAATCTTTCAAGTCAGAATTCTTAAAATTTTCAGCGACAACATATATATTTTTTTTAATTTATAGCAAATATATCTATTGTAATAAAGTCTAAATCGAACACTTTTTTTTTCTTGTCTAATATTTCAAAAGATATTTAAGAAATACCATAAAAATTATAACCTCTTCAATCTCCTGAAAATAACAGCAAAATTGTGCTATGCAAAAAACAATCTTATTACTATGCGTCCACGCTTGGCTCTCGCTTCGTTCTTGCGTGTCAGTCGGCCGCCGCCCGCGTACATGTAACGTCGTCTCCGGACGCTCTTTCTTCTGAATTAAACAAATTTTTTTCGTACTTTTGTGAAAGAAAAATTGAGGGATCAGCATTTTGTGCAGTGCTGTGAAAATGGGAAATAAGAAATCTATGAAAATAGCGAAAGAAATGACCAAAAAAGAAAAATAAATCACCACGACGGAATGTTTGGGTGAGTTTGAGTATCATATTCCATTCCAATTTCAAAAATAGCGTTTATCTGGAAAGGCTATAGAATTTGTCTCACCCAGCTTGCTTGTAGCAGCTACGTAAGCGTAGAGTAATGGAAAGTACACAGAGACTGCATGCATTATAGCCTGAAAAAAGTGCAACTTACATGCATTTTCATATTGTTTATGTAAATCAATGTGTTGTATATTTTATTTTTCAGCTCAAAGAAAGATGCCAAGATTTTGGTGGTGACAAATTGAATCATTATGATTCTTCAAGCGAAAAAACGAAGGCTCGTGAATCTGTTGAGTAAGTACCTTTTTATTATTATTATAGAATTGCTTTCTCATACTTTTAAAAGTGGTGACTAGTTAAAAAGTATGATGTTTTAGATTGCAAAATTATTATATTACACAAAAATTTAAGATCAGAATCTCCATGTACACGATTTTAAGATAGTATATTTATTTCAGGCATTGCACCGTTAATCCTAAACTGACCGAGTTACAGACATTGGAACCAGCAGTTATAATAACATCAGAGGCTCGACACCTCAAAGGAAAATATAAGTAAACCGTAAACAGTTTTGCAATTTTTTTATTTTTAAAAAAGCTTGTTTATATATTTGTGTGTGTGTATTTTTTATGAAATATAGCATCTTTGCGTTGGTTCAGTATCCCTTAAAATAAATATTTAGAACTTACTTTGGGACTAGAATCTGTGTGATTTGAAAGTATATAATATTTTTTTTAACTGTGTCATTAGGGCCATTCAAAGTATTTTTATGTTATTTTTATGAATGATGTTATCATAAAATGTTGATTATTAAATTTCGAAAAATTTTTTTTTTCAAAAATTTATCACGTTTTTTTCTATTTACTTACTTTTACTTGTTAGGGAGTCGCAATTCACCAATATGATATTTATATAGTCCTTGCAGCCGAAAGTTAAAGCACTGAAATATTTACCATTCTACGCTCTTACTGTTTTGCTCTTCAAACATTGTACGCTTAAAAGAGCAAAATAGTAAATTTTGCTCTTTTACCATTTTGCGACCGGTAATCATTTTGCGCTTTTAACATTATGCGCCTAAAAGCCCCCCAGCTATAGTGTAGCAATGGCTTATATGTATAGGCACTGTCTAGTCTAGCCTAGCACAGTCTAGCCATAAAAATTGTTGTGTATATTTTATAAAAAATAAAAATAAATGAACCATCTTAAACGAATTGTTTTTTTAACCCTTACGATATCGCCGAATAGCGGCTAAAAAACGCAAATGGTCTCTTTCGCAAAATGTCGCATTAGGGACTTTAGATTTTTATAAGAACAACATAATTTTTTTAAGTAACTTATTTACATACAGTAAACAATAACCCTAAATGTGATAATGTTGGTTGGTACTTAAATTTACTTCATATATATATTTTGCATAAGTGACATTCCACAAAATATGATTTTTACGGGAGAAATTTTGTGTAAGAGACCTTGGAGACCCTTTGCGACTTAGCCCAATAGGCACTTTATGAAATCCAATACAATATGTACTTTATGAAAATTCATAGCATAAAATGCAGGGAAATAAAACCAAAAACTCTGAAAGTGTTTATTTTTATTTAGATTATTATGTCTTGATTTATAGTAGTGACATGTTTGTAAACTACAGGTGAAATAAATAAATAATATTATTATTTAAATATTTATCTGAATTTAATTACCCAATTAATTTGATATTAACTATCTGGGGCTGCGCATAAGCAAGCACATTCCTTGCGACTGTCGCGTTCCGCTGCTCACCACGCCTCGCCATCGCTACCGAGTGTGGCAAGCGTTGACGTCAGCGCACACTAGGTGGCGCTAAAATCGTGGTTTAGCTGACATGTTTGTGTTATTTTTTCAATTTCCATTTTTTTTCTTACTAGCGCTCCGCACTGTCTTCGCTCGAGAGGTACATACATAAATTGTAGCTTATGTCCTATTGGTAAAATATTTTAAAAAATTAGTTCGGATGGGATTTTAAAAATTTATTAGTTGTGTATGGCAAAATAGATATGATTTTCACCCATTGCACCCCAAATGCAAGTATACTGGAGCCATCAACGATCTCATCTCTGCGTTATGCATACACTGTGCCGGTGTGCCGGTGCAAGTGTACGCGCGGACTATTCTAATTGGTTAATGAGTTCCGCGGGATCCGCCCACTATGTCTATGTGTGTCTAAGGTGTCTTTGGTTGTGTGTTCGTTAATCGTTTTGAAGTTGAGCTAGGACCTGGTCTTAAGTTGCACTCGCGTCGAACGACAGCGCAACGGCCACGTACATCATCAAACAAGTACACGACGAGTGGAGGCGGCGTTGCGTTACGCAACGCCGCCTCCACGCAACTTGCGTATGAGGATTTTAATAACGGCAGCCGTAAGTTTTCTTCCTCTCTCGAGAGAACTATTATACTACTGGTACGTTCATCGTATTTTTATGTTTAGGGTTTTATCTGTTAGTATACCTAAAACCCTGGTAACTCTGCTAACAAACAGAATTTTGAAGCTGCTTGAAGAAGAGTTTTTCCACCACTGCAAGTAACCTTATCCTTAAACTCTACTGCTATAATTAGTCTAGTGATCTAAGGCCCGCATTCTAGAAGCAAACTCAAGTGTCGATCTCTGCTTGAGTACAGTTAGAAAAAGATGGCGCTATATATGTTAAATAGCATCATCTCTTTCTAACTATACTCAAGCAGAGATCGACCCTTAAGTTTGGTTCTAGCATACGGGCCTAAGTATTCATCTTATTGAGCCAGAGGTCGTGGACGTGAAATATATCTCATTAGGATATTGAACATTTGAATGTTTGTAAGAATTAAGATTATAATTTGCTTTGTTTCGCCGGTTTTCGCCAGGCACAATTATGTCGTGGGTTCTGGACACCGTCTTTTGGTCATTATAGAAACCATGGTTTATACCATAGAGTTAGAATAAAAAAATCCTTAGAGACAGAGACAGCTGAGGAAGCGGGATGTCAGATATGTTTTTGCCACACTAATAAGAACGTGTTTTTTTTTTTCTATGTCTATGGTAGAAACTCAGACATCAGGGTTATGGGCTATGTTAACCGGATAAGAAAGAAGACTTACTAAAGAAGCATTGCCCCACCGCGTCATACTCTGTCAAATTTCTATTAATTTCCAGCAGCCTCTTCAATGCAGCTAGCAGCATACTGGCCATGGTTGGCGCTTGTGGGACTTTAGCTGCTATGTCTATGGCTGATAAGGCGCAAAGTGCCCTGCTATCTGTTTTTATTTGGAAACTGGCATTGGAACCGGGGCCTACTTGACGAGATAGCCAGGATGTTTCTACCTGGAAATAAAGGATAGGAATTTTTAAGCTTGCTTAGAGATTTTTTATTTATTTATTGCTACTTATGTTTAAATCATTTGCAGGTTCATCCATTGTGGTTGCACCTGGCAACTTTTGCGATCAGCTGAACACTATCTACCAGATATTAGTACAAAATGGAAAAAACTGAAATAATTTACCCGAAGATTATAAGAGATACAAGAAAAAGATGGAATCTACCCAGTTGCTTGTATAAATATATTCCTCACCAACCTTATTAGCGAAACACTCCTCCATCTCAAAATGTTTAGACGCGCTGACCAACTCATTTTCATAATAGAAGTAAGCAACCAAATGGCTATCAGGGCACATTTGGTTAGTCACCTTTATTGGCAACAATATTCTCAACAAATGTCGATCCAGTAATGAATCAGAGGTTATATTGGTTTGTTCAAGAACTGTTTGTATAGTGTTAGGGTCTGCACTGTTAGAGCAGATTCCATTTCTAGATGCGCTCTGGTAACGGTCGCTGGCGTCATAAATAGCACATTGGGTCGTGGCACCCCATCTGTATATGTTTCCACCTCTGTTAATAACCTGAAAATTAAAAGAAATTAATCGGAAATCGAATTCCTTACTTCGGAAATTGAGAACACTATCATAAACATTGCAGTCTAAAAGATGAATCCGCCTTTAGTAGTAATATTGGGAATGGTGTGATTTACCATCAAACCACGCCCTTGTCTTTACCATTTCGTATTTTTTTTTTTTTATAGAATAGTAGGCAAACGAGCATGCGGGTTGCCTGATGGTAAGCAATCACCGCAGTCCATAGACACCAACGACCCTAAAAAGGTCACTGATGCGTTGCCGACTTTTTTTTTTTAAATATATATATACGGTATATACGGTATAGTAGATACCTAATAAATTGAATAATTATTTTCTTTCTTTTCTCATAAGTTCACATAATGGCCACTATCCTTAGCAATACAATGAAGATTTATAAAGTTTTCAACAGTTAGTTCAATTCTATATTAGAAACTTACAACGAAGTGCACGGTAAGCGGTTTAGTAGAATTCGTCACAGATATATACAGAGGCACGAAGCTCCTGTCGGAGTGTCTATCAGGTAGTAGTGAACCCAAAGTGGCGTGGACAGAGCCTTCTCGGTGAGCAGGCAGCATCAGAGGTGGCGCTGATATTGAAGTATCATTTTTAAGGAATGCCTGGAAAAACATATTATAGGTTGCATAGTCTAAGGAAAATTGAGTTTTTTTTTTAATAGAATAGTAGGCAAACGAGCATGCGGGTTGCCTGATGGTCAGCAATCACCGCAGTCCATAGACACCAACGACCCTAAAAAGGTCACTGATGCGTTGCCGACTCTTTGAGAAAGCGATAGGCTCTTTTCTTGAAGGTCCCAATGTTGAACCTATTCGGGAACACCGTTGAGGGAAGCTTAATTATTCCACAGCTTAGTGCAGCGCAATAAAATGCTGCACGAAAAACGGGCAGTAATTATAAGTATTCGTCCCACAAACTTTTTCCTCCTTTATCAACATATCATGTAAGTATCTTAAAGCTCAACTTGAGTTAAGAGATGGAAAAAGTACAAGCAGTTAATCTTCTTCTAATTCTGTTTTTTTTATTTATTAATAGATGAAATAGGTAGGGCAGACGAGACATGATAAGAGGTGGAGGTGAGCCATTTTCAGGACAGCGTAATGACTACTGAGGAAACCGATTAAACACTGATTTCTAAACATCAGTTGGGTAATGAGGACAAGAAACGGAGGCAAGATACATAACCTAACCATCTTACCTCGAAGTTGTAGAAAGGACTGTTGTCATCAGCAGTATCGAATATGACTCTCGCGATGCCGTTCTCATCAGTAAGAATATCACTGCAAGTCTGAGTCACGGAAGAATATAGAAGTGCTGGGCTGGGCACTGGAGTCCAGCATACGCGGAGTTGCTCATTTGATGCTGGCTTCTCATCCCAGCGGGTCGCTTTGAGCTGAAAATATTTTGTAATTATTCATATTGTTCTTCGAAAACCGAAGAATAGACGAAAGATTTTAGGTGTAACCTTAGTCGCCATCAAGCAGTATATACCTTCAGTTTGTTAGGCAGTCCCGGGGAGATGACGGCGCGATGTTTGGTGAGGAACTCGAGTGTGATGGCCTTGTCTACCACTTGGGACACCACGGTCGTGTTCTGCCAAATGCCAGTGCCTTCTTCCTGAAAGAAATATAGCAAATCCAGCAGTAGATCTAAAGGGAAGAGTTTATAACAAGGCAAACTCACTGAACAATACAGAAATTTGATGGACTAAAACCTTGCAGAGACCTTCGCCAAAACAGGCTTTGCTAACCTTTTCTTTCCTTTCCTAAAAATGACTGTGATCTGGTTACGCCTTGCAAATAAAAATTGTAAGACCTTATAATTAAAACTTACTGTGTATATATGTACTTACATGTGTGCTTCTTACAAATTTGAGTGAATAAATAAATATGAAATATAGTACGCTTATCTTGGTAACCTCTTTGCACTCTCATTCAATGTTTTTAGTTCATTACCTGGAAGGAGAAGTCAGCTACCACCACATCAGGTGGATTAGAGCCATTAAGTCCGATTCTCTTTGCAGCGGCCGCGTGCCTGTGACAGGCTCTAGGGGCCCGTAGTCGGACCGCGGTCCTAATGCCGCCCTCCGCCACGGTGCCCGCGCCGCGGATGCGGATCACTAGCATACCTTCCACCGCTTCTGTCCACGGGTACCTGGTAATAGAGCATACTCTATAGTATACATAGCCATGGTAGTTTTATTAATCAAATCATATTATTATGTCTAAGGTACCCTTGTTGCCTCCTACCGAGTCTCAGCCATCAACACCAGGTGGGAAGATCTTCCCTTGGTGGTGGTTAAGCATCACACCTCACTCCCGCTACATACCTGACACAAACGGTCCAGACCAGCCTGTCGCTGGTCTTCAGCACCTTGGCAGCGTGTCGGACGGTCATCTGGAACGGCGGCAGCTCGTAGTTGCTGACAAGGAACGCAGCAGAACCCTGGAGGAAATCATATATACTTGTTTATGTTTTTTAATTGGTATTTGAAAACAGAGTTCAGTCAGACACAAGTCACTAACAATCATAGAGCTAAAAAGACGCCTCGCGCGGAAGTCTTTGTTTTGTGCTCTAAGCTAACAATAATGCATTACGTATCTTAACACATTATATTGACGTTCTGATATCATAAAACATTTCTTTGTCTCACAAAGATTTATTACGGGAAGAATGAGATATAACTTTCTATTCGAACACACAGTATAATGAGGTGGTTCTGTCTTATACAATAAGCAAATTCTCTTACTGGAAAAGGCCGGTTAAGAGCATTCTCTACCATTGTACCTTTGGTACGACCTTGTTAACCACCGGCCGAGCTTGGCCCTAACAGTCCAAGTGCCGGTGGGGCCTAACTCATCGATGTCATATTGGAGCTGCGCGATTCCCATTCTGGTGACAGCTCCACTATATGTCTTACTGACAAGCACTCTGTAACTTACTCTGTGTATATCAGCTGGTATTTACCCGGCTAAATTAAAACCTACAGTTATAAAGCCAATTCATAAAAAAGGAGACAAAAAAGCAGTGACTAATTTCAGACCAGTAGGTTTAGGATCAATCTTTTCAAAAATTTTCGAAAAATACTTATGTGACTCAATTTATAATTACTTGACGAAGTATGAGATATTATGTGACGAACAAAAGGGATTTAGGAAAAATAAAACAATCAATATGGCAATATATGACTTACTTGAGACTGTAATGAAAAATGTAGATAACAGGAACCCTGTTTGTGTCATGTATACTGACATGACACAAGCGTTTGACTACGTCAATCACAGCAGGTTAATAGAAAAACTAAACAGGTACGGTATAAGAGGAAATGTTTTAAGTCTGATTGAATCTTATTTGCATAATAGGAGTCAGTGCGTTGTTATACCAAGTATTTGTCCAAAAATAAAACAAGAGACTAATCACTTTTCGGAATATAAAATAAATAGGTTCGGCGTTCCTCAAGGAAGTGTCCTTGGGCCTCTATTGTTCTTAATTTATATTAATGATTTACCATATAATGTGCGCCAAAAAATGGTTTTATTTGCCGACGATAGCACAGCTATAATTAAATGTGACGATCCTGAGGAATATGAATCTGACATTAACAACACACTAAATGACATTATCAAATGGTTAGACATAAATAATTTAAAAATCAATTTAAATAAAACTAAATTAATGCATTTTTATAATCAGAAGTTACCTCCCAATGTTAATATATTTCACACAAATCAAAACATTGAACAAGTTCAAACCACAAAGTTTCTTGGTCTAACAGTCGACAGCCAGATAAGTTGGACTTCTCATGTACAAGAAGTTTGTAAAAAATTGAACAAATCCTCATATGCTTTATTTAGGTTATCCAAAAAAGTAAAAAAAGAAGTAATGCTGACGGCTTATCATGGTTTGGTTACACCCCATTTAAGTTATGGTGTAATATTTTGGGGTAATTCACGGGAGAATGACAAAGTCTTCAAGGCCCAAAAAAGGTGTATAAGATCAATGTTTGGACTAAAATCTCGAGACAGCTGTGTACCTTTTTTTTAAGTCGCACAAACTTTTAACACTGCCTTGTATATATATCATGGAACTATGCCTGTTTGTGAGATCGAATCTCTATTTGTTTACAAGGGTGTCGGAATTCCGAAGTAGGCCACATCTTGTAAGGCCTCAATACCAACATATGCTAGTCACTGGGGGGCATAATACAGCTTTAATTAGGAAAAATGTAATTGGTATGGCTCCAACCATCTTTAATAAATTACCAGATAGGTACAAAATGTTAGATGTAAGGACGCTTAAAAAGGAATTAAAATTACTTTTAATTGAAAAATGTTATTACACTATAAAGGACTTCTTGAATGATAATACAATACGATAATAATTCTTGACATAATAATTCTTGACATGTAAATCTGTAATGTAATTTATTCAATATTTGTATGCTGTTACCGGCAAAACATAGTGATACTATATTTTTGTAACCTGTGAACCTATACTTCCTATGTTTTACAAATAAAGTGATTGATTGATTGATTGATTGATACTTGAGAACCATCGCTGAGCTTGGCCCTGACAGTCCAAGTGCCGGTGGAGCCCAACTCATCAATGTCGTATTGGACCTGCGCGGTGTCCATCCTGGTGACAGCTCCACTATATGTCTTACTGACAAGCACTCTGTAACTTAGTTGAGAACAATCGCTGAGCTTGGCCCTGACATTCCAAGTGGCGGTGGGGTCCAACTCATCAATGTCGTAATGGACCCGATGGCAGCTACACTATATGTCTTACGGACAAGCAGTCTGTAACTTACTTGAGAACCATCACTGAGCTTGGCCCTGACAGTCCAAGTGCCGGTGGGGCCTAACTCATCGATGTCATATTGGAGCTGCGCGATGTCCATCCTGGTGACAGCTCCACTATATGTCTTACTGACAAGCACTCTGTAACTTACTTGAGAACCATCGCTGAGCTTGGCCCTGACAGTCCAAGTGCCGGTGGGGCCTAACTCATCGATGTCATATTGGAGCTGCGCGATGTCCATCCTGGTGACAGCTCCACTATATGTCTTACTGACAAGCAGTCTGTAACTTACTTGAGAACCATCGCTGAGCTTGGCCCTGACAGTCCAAGTGCCGGTGGGGCCTAACTCATCGATGTCATATTGGAGCTGCGCGATGCCCATTCTCGTAGGCACTCGGTTCCACTGCATAGCCCTGGATCCGTCCCAAGCTCCTCGTGGCCCTTCCAGCCAGATTTCATCGATCTGGAATTGACTTATATTTCACTACAATTTTTTCACATATCTCTGTGCAAGATTCGATTAAAGATAGATACTCTAGCAAGTTTTTCATGTACAGTCACAAGCAGAAAATTAATACAAAACATGTCGATCCGAAAATGTGATGAGGTTCTAAATTGAATTCGTATAGGTATTACTCGTGACTGTATTAAAATTGTATGTAACTACAGGGGGTCCTGACAAATCCATTAGTCATCCCCTGGGCCTTTTGGGTATATTTATTTTTTAAACTTACTCAAATTAAGCCCGGGATAATTTTGTGTTACCACGCACTCTACCATGTGACCCCCTCTTTAAACGCGAAAGCTGGATCCGCCCTCTAATCCATTTCCCATGTTGTCTGACAAATCGATGGAAGGCTACGCGGCGTTTTGTTATCACATTAAACAAACAAGAAGAGAAAATGTCAATAAAGCTGTTGTGCTTGTAAATAAAAGCCTGTAATTAATACAGTCCATGCGAAAGTCCGTCGACTCATTACAGGAACAGTTATTTGATTTGCACAGTAATGCTTTTCGATGTAAATTAAAGAATTAAGAAAAGTTTCACGTTTAAATGGTATTACTTAATTTGCTGCTTTAAAACTAATTTAATATATAATAGCCTCGGCTTCGCTCGGGAGTAACATACTTACATACTTAAATTGTAGCCTTTGTCTGTCAGGTATAATGTAGCTTTTTATTGGTAAAAGTATTTTTTTTAAAATCTGTTTAGTAGTTCCGATTATTCCGTTATTCGGAATGAATAAATGAAATAGGTACCTAAGTTATTTTGAATTATTAATGAAATATGCGTTATTTATTATTTTTAAAGGTCCTAGTTTGATAGATCCTACTAATCCTATCCTACTTATTATAAATACGAAAGTTTGGATGTGAGTTTGTGAATTTGTGTGTTTGTGAGGATGTTTGTTACTCAATCACGCAAAAACTATTGGACGATTTCGATAAATTTGGTATACGGGTAGAAAAATACCGGGAATATTACATAGGGTACTTTTTATCCTGAAATTCCCACGGGAGCAAAGACCCAGGGCGCGGCTTGTTTGTAATAAAATTAATTTACAGCACTGATTGCAATTCTGTACTTTTTTTATTTTTCGTGTCGATGACAAGTGTGCCAATTTATTAAGCGAGTGAAGAGTTGCTTTATTTCGATCGATTCGTAATTTTAAATAATTCGAGAGGTGAAAGCAAGTGCTCGATAAAGTCCAATAACTTTATTACTAGTATACCGATATTTTTATATTTTTATCTAGGCGAACAGGCAGACAGACAAGAAAATCCAAAAAATATGTTTGGATACTGGTATAGGGTTAATAATAATACTATGCAATATTAAATTCGCAAAAATTAGAAATGACAGACAGACAATTTTATCTATGGTTTATGAATGTGGATACAAACATTTATAAAACCTATTAACAAAAATATTTATTTTATTTGATTTCTATTGATTTCTTGATACATTTTTGGCGTCAAAAATCAGTCATTTTTAGTATTTTTCACGTCAATACGAACCAACGGCATATAATTCATGAGAATCGGATCAGCCCTTATGTATTTAGTTACAAAGGACGGAACGAATGGAAATAAATAAATAACAAACTACCTTTTTCGGTAATCTGGTAAATAGGTACTTAATCACAAAGAGGTGCAGCGTAACAAATGACATGTCCATATGAATGAATTAACAGTATTATACCTCGCATATACCTACATACTAATAATGCCAACCACATGATACCTGCTCACATAATTGCATACATTTGTAATACTGACCCCGTTTTCGGTGATCAGATGTGTATGCAAATATTTCGGATTGTAGAGTAAAAATATAGAGGATTCGACACGACATGTCTTTCTATCTCAAATATAGGCATCATTATTCATGTCTTTAAAAATGTAAGTACCTAACTTAAAAAAACTAAGATTGCCTTATTTTGGATTTTTGTGCATGTCAGATGCAGTTAGTACTAAAGTACTCTCATATAGAAATTAGATTTATTAGAGATTATAGAATCTCATACAAAATTAGAATCATATAAAGAAAAAATTCCATGCGAGCAGGACTAGATTTTCGATTAGAAGGTTAGAGATCGAAAATCGAGATCGATGTGCAGGATTGAAATGCGATAGCTCAGTTAGAAGAGCAAGCTCGTATATAGACGTTCGCGGGTTCAAGTCCTGTCCAGTCCTCGCATTGAATTTTTCACTTGAGAGTACTTTAGAACTAAGATTGCCATCGAAATACAATGTTTATTGCAAAATAAACATTGATGCCGAATCAACTTAACTCCCAGTGACAAATATTCGTAAAACTGTTATAGGGATGACGAATTTACTTTCATTGTATGGAAACCATCCGGTGAAGGAAAACATCGTGAGGAAACCTGCACTCTGGTTGATGATTATCAGCTAGTGTGTGAAATGGAGAAGGCAATGGCAAACCACTCCATTAAAATTGCCAAGATAGTCGTTGTGTGTGTTTCATTCCATATAATGACCACGACCCTCAGTCATGAGGAAATACGACTAAAGAGAGAGTATGGAAATTACTAGTTTGCTAGTAGTTTGTAGCTTTGAGACATAATATATTATGATTTAATAATTAGTTATCGACGTGAAAAAGAGCCTTCTTTGAAGGCCAAGTTTCAATAAAAAAATTTGACTTTGACTTTGACTAAAACGTGACAGATCTATTAGGCAAACATACAGTAACTCCCCAAAAATCCACTACAACCATCACTCTAACTTTAATTTGTAAAATAAAAAAAAATATTTTGCTTTTGGTCGAGTGGTGAACAGTGGTGAACGTCTAAATTAACAACTATTATTATCTATTTTTTTTTTTCAATAGTATAGTGCTCATTTTGATGCTAAGCATCGGTAGTAACAAGCTAATTATTAAAAAATGAAAAACACGACTGACATCTCATATAGCCTATGTCACTCGGAAGAATGCAAGGAATCTAAAAATACTTCTCACACCAAAATCTGTTCAGCCGCCTTATCTATACATATAATAAAACAGTAAAAATATTTTGTCTGTACATTTAATATTATTGTTGGATAACCGGTAACATTGTAAATAAAAGTATTAGGCGTGTTTTAAATGCTTTGCTTAAAAGTACAATATACCCTTACTTCTCCGTATAGAAGAAACAAAACCAATATATCTATAAATGATTGTTCAAGCAGAGATTAGTTATAAATTCGTAATAATTATTTGGAAGTTCTAAATACTTATATTTAATTAAATAATAACGCATACTTACATTAACAATGTATATTTTCCATAACATCACCATAAAAAACAAAAGATGGACTGATCGATCACCTTTTTAAAATTGGCGGGAAGATTAACCAGCCAGTGTCAATGTGACAGCGCACAGATAATAAACCTTATGCGATCAGTCCGTAAATTGATGAATATAAATAATAATTCTAATCTACATATTTATATTTAAAAAGGTTTCTAACAGTCGGCCTTCCTGAATATAAGGCGCGTCCTCGGGCCAAAATATTAAGGGAATAGCTTGAAATGATACTTTTTTTTTTTTGGCTAAATTCATGGAGTCTAGTTTCTAAACAGGAACAAAAGCTATTTAAGAATGTTTATAAACTATAAAGACCATTTACTACCATTAACTCAATATTTTGGTTTAACTGAATTATTGTTTTGAAAATGCCACTACTATTATTTTACATTTCTGTTGGCAATTAGTTTTTACAATTTAACATTTGCCTTGGTGATAATCTATATTTACATTTTTATGATAATCAGCTCCAATACTTTTACATTAATTCAAAACAGTTTTATATTTATATCGGTAATACGCTCCAAATTTTACATTTATACACAATAAGTTGTTACAATAATATACATTCAATCTGGTAAAAATTATTTACCATTTATATTGGAAATTACCTAGCTCTAAAAGTTTTACATTCATTCTGGTGTAAACTATTTAATAATATGTATTAAAATTAACTTCAAAAGTTGTACAGTCATATTTATCAGAAATTTAACTTTATAATAAGTAAAAATACTTTATTGCATCAAAATATGTAGGATTATAATTGTAACATTGTGATTTAATATATGGATAATGCGCACAATAATAGGCGGCCTTATCACAAGTGCAATTTTTATATTGGTATTAAACTTTATCTCAAATACCAATGGCCTAATGCTTCGGTTTGTCTTAGTTAACATTGGCAATTTTTATTGAATACCATTATACACTGTAAAAGGATTACATTTATTTTGCAATAATATCAGCATCAAATATTATACTTTAATTTTATTTGATGCTAATATAATTTTATACTTTATACATTCATTTTGGTATTAATCATTAAATATTGATATTTATACCAAAAGGTAGTTTAATTTTCGTAATATCAATTTGAATACACATTTTGAATAAAGATTATTATTAAGTACTTTGAATATCAATGATCCTAAGCTTTAATTTATCTTGTTTACCGTTGACAACAAGCCTTATATCTTGATTACTCTTATTGTTAAAAATTTACATTTACATATCTTTTATAATAATATTGCCACTCAGCTTCAAAGCTATACATTATTATTATTATTTTTTTATCTCATTATTATAATTATATTGGTAATAAACTTCAAAAGTTGTGAACTGATTTCAGTAACAAGCATCTTATCTTAAATACTAATGGTCCCAAGTTTCAGTTTATCTTGGATACCATTGGTAACAAACCTCATATCTTGAATAGTCTTATACATAGTTTTACATTCATTTTGCAATAATATTGTAATCAGCTTTGAAAATTATGCATTCGTTTTAGTAAATAACATCATTTTGGTAATAAGTAATTTTGCAATAATGTAATCAGCTTTGAAAGTTATGCATTCATTTCAGTAAATAACATCATATTGGTAATAAGTTCCAAGTTATACATTAATGTTGGCAACAAGTCTCGTATCTTAAATACTTATGGTCCCAGCTTCGTATTGGTTACCATTAGCAACAAGCCTCATATCTTGAATACTCTTATATACATTAATTTTGCTACATATCAAATTCTTTTTATATTCATAATTTTACATTAATATTGGCAACAAGCATCGTATCTTGAATACCAATGGTCCCAGCTTCGTATTGGTTACCATTGGCAACAAGCCTAATATCTTGAATACCCTTATACATTAATTTTGGTGACAAGCCTCGTATCTTGAATACCAATGGCCTCCAAGCTTGATATTGGAAACCGTTGGCAACAAGCCTAATATCTTGAACACCTTTAAACACTCTATTTGGCAACAAGCATCGTATCTTGAATACCAATGGTCCCAGCTTCGTATTGGTTACCATTGGCAACAAGCCTAATATCTTGAATACCATTATACATTGTTACTGGCAACAAGCCTAATATCTTAAATACCAATGGCCCCAAGCTTGATATTGGAAACCATTGGCAAAAAGCCTCATATCTTGAATACCAGTAATATTATTTTATATCTTAATGTCTGAAAGAAAATGATTAGTTATAATTATTATTACTATTGTACATTGTAAATCTGGTTATATTTTACGACCAAGAAATGTCTCATATTCATTTATTCACCCATGTCGACAAATTATTCTAATCGGATTTATTCACCAATGAATAAAACTTTAATGTCAAACACGATATCCACGTTTTGTATAAGTCTAGATTAATAATTTTTGTTTCATAAGGTAATATTAACAATATTGGGTTATAGTCGCACATTCAGTTGTCGACACATGGAAGACTGGAAGACAGTCACATACAAGCCATCAATGTTTAATTTAACTTTATTTAGTTATAGTGATCGTTGATTGTATTCATTTTTTTTTTTATTATTTGAGTGAAATAAACACATTTGAAAACTTTCTTGGCAGTATTTATGATTGTGACATCAGCAAATAATTAGTACTTAAAAAGGGAACATACAAATTTGAACATGCATCTTTTTACTGTAGTGTCCATAGTAGTTTATCTTTTAATTTATAATCATATAGCTCATTATAGTGTAATCGCAAAATTCTATAAATATCTTATTAAAACAATATATGAAAAGAACGTGGGTACATACTTATATGTATCTGTTATGTATGTTCAAAAATACACTACGTTTACAAAATAACACGTAAAAAGGTATGTTAATATTATAGGTACATCTTTGGTCATATGTATATGAATGTGACCATAAGTTCACAAATTAAAAAGGTAATCTTACCTACTTTAGATAACAAAAATGAGGATATATGATTTTTATTTTTTTTGTATTCTTTATCTTATTAATAGATACCCAATAGACCAAAGCCAGTAATATACAGTGCGACAATTAAAATAGGCTGGCTTCATTGTACATGTAATTGGTATCTATATCATAAACAAAAATAAGACATTAATAACTACAACATATAGCTTGTACAAAAGTAAATTAAGGTTTTCTCATATGAATCCGACGATAGTCAGCAGTTTACGCAACTATTATTTTAACAACATTACTATTTACCACTATCATTCGTTGTGTGAACTTATATCATAATTTTCATTTTACCAATTTCTATTTACTAGTAAATTTCATGGAATCTTTCTCAGTTTGTATCAACAACTAATCAATATCATAAGAGTTTATGATTTTATCAAAAGGTCATAAACCAGGATTCCATAGCATAGCTTGACTTTGACTAAGTTCTTAATTTATAATTAATTTAATATTGCTTACATGATGTTTACATTGGTTGATATTTTAATGTTTTCATAGGTAAATACATGAACACAGGAAGGGTGTTGCAAGTTTATAGAAAACAAAGTAAGAAAACCAGTAATCTTAAATAACATTATCACTAATATAGAATAGGATCAAATTATATAATGGTAGATCAATATTGTCAAATTAAATTCAAACTAAATAATTGTCAAAATATTGTGACAATGTTTTGACAATTTGTCTAGTGATAGCTTTCGTACATTGTTTGAATTGGTAATCAAAAATGAAAAGTCAAAGCATCTTATAATTGATCCTATCTGTTGGGTGATCTGTACTTGTAATACAGTTGATTATTTAAGTCCTTACATTACTACCTAATTTCACTATATGAAATTGTATTGTAACGACATATTAATTCTAAGCCCATAAGTCTTTTCTGTTTTATTATTAATAACCTTAATTTACCTATGAATATTGATGCATCTCAACACAATCACTGCATTTCCTTAAAACGAATCATTATATCTGAAATGCTAATTATCGACGTTAAGTAGGTACATTAAACTTAAGAACATATCGAAACAATTACCGTCACTATGTTAATTCAAACATGGATTACATTTATGGAAGGGTTTCTCATTATCTACCTGTATTTCAAGTCGTAACTTTTACATTAGACGACCATTGGTTGAGTTGCATTATACATGATAAAATATATAATATATCCAAAAACTTTTGTTGTGTAACGTTGAAATAACATCCTTACATGCAAATTGCAGTTGCTGTAAAAGTAGTAGTTTTACTATAAAATACCAAATACAATCTTTTATTATGTCTATACATACATTCATAATATTAAATTAATTATTATCAAATTACATTAACTTCGGTTTACTAAGTGAAGTGTCACAGTATTTCGTGTAGGAGCTTCAGTTACAGTCGTTTATATAGGAGCTTTTAAAACATTAAAATTAACAACAATTAATATTGCTTGTCAAGTTTAATTTACAATACAAGATCAAATCGCTTTTATCATGGCATTTTCAAACATTATATTATTGTATCTAATGCTAATTGAGCCATAAAATGAAATACTTATATATCATCAGAAAAGAAAAAGGTAACTATTATGGCACTCAGTTTAAGTCTCAGTTCTACATTATGAAGATTTGAAAAATAACACTATTTGTGTTGAATTTTGAGTATTTGTATAGTTTTCGAAAGGTTTACCCTAAAGTAAATCAAGGTAAAAATACTAGTCTGTACAAATTGTAAAAAGGTAACTGAACTGGTAATCAACATTCAACACATTATATCGGAAAATTTCATTGCATGACTCATTTTTAAAAAAGAAATCTTTTTAGAATGGATTGTTTTAATTTTTTTTTTGTCAAGATCACTTAGGGTTGCCAGCCATACTATAATTGTGCCATAGTAAGTATTGCAGCAACGAATTATATCTTCAAAAATATTATAATCATGAATAATAATAACTAAATAATATTTTACTATAAATGTTGGCAACCCTACCCATTAGGGTATATATTAATATTACTAGATCATCTTCTGATATGGTTGTATGCGTTCCAGTTCAAGGAGACCGTTCTAGCTTCTGTTCTGTGGGTCAAACAGCATTACATTTCTATACATATACATATCTATGGATACGTTTATACGTGATATACTTATGTAAAGGTAATTATTTGGACAAACAGTTACGAGAACGGCCATACCCTTGATATGGTACCAGTGACTTTCGAAGTGGCTCAGCATAGCTCTGTGCACACGATGTGGCGCAGCTACCCCTCACGGTGCGGCGCAGCTCCTCTCACGGCGCGGCACAGCTCCTCTCACGGCGCGGCGCAGCTCCTCTCACGGCGCGACGCAGCTCCTCTCACGGCGCGGCACAGCTCCTCTCACGGCGCGACGCAGCTCCTCTCACGGTGCGGCACAGCTCCTCTCACGGCGCGGCGCAGCTCCTCTCACGGCGCGACGCAGCTCCTCTCACGGCGCGGCACAGCTCCTCTCACGGCGCGGCGCAGCTCCTCTCACGGCGCGACGCAGCTCCTCTCACGGCGCGGCACAGCTCCTCACACGGCGCGGCACAGCTCCTCTCACGGCGCGGCACAGCTCCTCTCACGGCGCGGCACAGCTCCTCTCACGGCGTGGCACAGCTCCTCTCACGGCGCGGCACAGCTCCTCAAACGACGCGACGCAGTGTCCTCTCACAGCGCGGTGCAGCTCCTCTCACGGCACAGCGCAGCTCCTCATACGACGCAGCGCAGCTCCTCTCACGGCGTGGCTCTGCACTCTGAACGGCGTGGCTCTGCTACTAGCACCGCGTCGCCCTGCACCCTGCACGGCGTAGCTCTGCACCATGCATGGCGTAGCTCTGCACCCTGCACGGCGGCCTGGCTCTGAACTTGCCGTTTTCGAGGTACCGCTGCAAAAGGTTTAAACGCCAGCACAATGAATGTTGCTAATACAAATTTCAAATATGATATGCCTAGACGTGTAAGAAACAAAGTGCGAGAGTATTGTATGTTAACACCTGAGTAGCTGATGCTGATAAGATAAATAATAGATGCTGCTGATATAAAAGCAAATGTATTCGAAAATACTTAAATGCTAATGAGTACACGAACGCGATGCGCGGTGATGATGTGCGAAGGTGAATCGTGAACTGATTGATAGATAGACAAAAATATGCATTCGTGTAATAATGCTTATTGGGCGATTTGTATGTGCGGTGAAACCGTACAAGTATATAATTTTCATTTGAAAATGTCTAATCAAAAATGGTATGTTTCTAAAATGTAACTAACAATTTTACCCAAAAAGATAGGTAACCCTTTAGTGCACAAATAAACAACAGTAAATTAAAGAATCACAGACAAACATTTGATGTGCAAAGGTGCATAATCAGGTACTTAGTACATAATTAAAGCAACAAAGTAAGTACCTAACTATATTCATAAAGTATATTCATAAATTATACAGGTACTTATTTTATTTAAATAAAACAAGAAACTTCAAAAAAAATTATTTGTTATTTTATTATATAATGTTTGCCATTACTTGAATAAAATATAGTTAAATGCATACCTACACTTACATTACTCACTTACTTAAATGAATTTACTGAGCTTACTGTACTTACTTATATGTAAAAGTATAAGTACATATTTATGTACATTATATATACGTATGTAAGTATATATTTAAAAAAAAAACTAAGCTAGTCGTTTTTCTACATTTTCACTATTTTGTGATGTTTTTCAATACATAAAATATTTTCTCCAATCAAACTGCTTGAACAAAATTTTACCACTACAGATAATATTTGTCTAGTAAAAACTATAAAATTACATATCGATCCCAATTCTGAATTTGTTGGATAACCGGTAACATTGTAAATAAAAGTATTAGGCGTGTTTTAAATGCTTTGCTTAAAAGTACAATATACCCTTACTTCTCCGTATAGAAGAAACAAAACCAATATATCTATAAATGATTGTTCAAGCAGAGATTAGTTATAAATTCGTAATAATTATTTGGAAGTTCTAAATACTTATATTTAATTAAATAATAACGCATACTTACATTAACAATGTATATTTTCCATAACATCACCATAAAAAACAAAAGATGGACTGATCGATCACCTTTTTAAAATTGGCGGGAAGATTAACCAGCCAGTGTCAATGTGACAGCGCACAGATAATAAACCTTATGCGATCAGTCCGTAAATTGATGAATATAAATAATAATTCTAATCTACATATTTATATTTAAAAAGGTTTCTAACATTATTGACTGAAATGGATAGAGGGAGACCTAAAAAGAACAATAGAAAGCAAAAAAATTTTTTTGGAATTTCTTGTCTGTCTGTCTGTCTGTCTGTCTGTCTGTCTGTCTGTCTGTCTGTATGTATGTACGCGTTTCACGCAAAAACTACTGGACGGATTTGAATGAAACTTTTTTTGTTGTATAGCTATTAAGCCTGGGCAACATATAGGCTATAATTCATTTTGAAAACTGGAACACCTGATGAAGAACCATAACGGAACAGCTAAACTATAAGTAATATGGAAATGGTGCCTTAACAAAAATCGTTCAACCTGATGAGCATTTTCTGCCGACGTATAAAAATTGAAGATCTGGAACATCTGATGAAAAGCTCCAAGAGACCAACTACACTATAACATATATGGAAATGGCGCCTTAGCAAAAATCGTTCAACCTGATGAGCATTTTCTGCTGACGTATAAAAATGAAGATCTGGAACATCTGATGAAAAGCTCCAAGAGAGATTTTTCATCTAAGTGAAACTTACGCGGGCGAAGCCGCGGGCGACAGCTAGTCTATACATATAAAAAACAGTAAAAATATTTTGTCTGTACATACATTTAGTATTTTTGACTGAAATGGATAGAGGGACACTTAAAAAGAATAATAGAAAGCAAAAATTTTTTTTTGGAATTTCTCGTCTGTCTGTCTGTCTGTCTGTCTGTATGTATGTACGCGTTTCACGCAAAAACTACTGGACGGATTTGAATGAAACTTTTTTTGTTGTATAGCTATTAAGTCTGGGCAACATATAGGCTATAATTGACCTCACCTGAAACTCACGCGGGCGAAGCCGCGGGCGACAGCTAGTAATTAGATATAGTAATCATTTTATAAGATCTTGACCCGAAAACCTCTGCTCACTGATGTTGCCTAGATTCTACAATTATTACGTACCTACAAGCTTTTGCTTGTAGGTACGTAATTCCGCGTGGATGAAGTCACGGACTTCATCCACGCGGAATTTACTATTGTTTTATCAAGATGAAACCTAAGCATATTTCAAGCTCGCTCAGGGTGAATGGCGATTGTTTGTTACCAGTGATTGTTCAGTGTATATCAGATCCAGATTCAAGATCTGATATACGCTGGACTATTCCTTATACTACAGATTATATAATACTATCCAAGCTTATACTTCTTCTCCTATAGTTATATCCCTCATGACTGAGGATCGTGGTCCTTACGTGCGTAGAACATATAGACCGACTCTCTTGGCAATGTTAATGGAGTGGTTTGCCATTACCTTCTCTTTCCCTTATATAGTGTTTGGTACAGCTGTGTATTGTATTATAGGTATGTATTTACTCACGGCCCCTGGCGCTGGCGATAGATTGGTCTTCAAAGTGATCTGATCTTCAGCATAACCCCAGGCCTATACCAATCATGTTCCATGTGGTTTTACTTTTAGGATTTTCTTCCCATTGGTTAAATAGATTGTACAGGCAGTTGCAGAGAAACCTGGGTCAGGTACCTATCTCATAGAATTTCTCAGAGGGGTCAAGTTTTCTCTGCAACTGACTTTAGAAATAAAAATGAATGCTTACTGCTCCTGGTGCTGGTGACAGGTTGGTCTTTAGAACAAACACCCTGATCCTCAGCGTGTCCCCAGGCCTATACCGACTTCGTTGAGTGTGGATGGCCACAAGTTTGGAGCTGGCTATGCGGAGAGTGAGGTGACGCTCCCAGGTGCATTTGGCTTCTTCGTACCTGCAATACACAAATAAAAAGCCCGCTGCGTATACGACAATATATATCGCCAACGTATCGTCGTAAAATTTGCGCAGATTATAAAAGTCAATCGAGGGAAAGGGCTTTAAACTGGGGAATCCTCCACTCATAGGGGATGGGCTAGCAATCTGTCACTATATCTGAATCTCCATTCCATCAGAAAGCCCACTATTCAGTTAATCGTGGCCTTCGAGTCTCACGACTCTTGGCTCTGTCCCGTAAGGGATAAAGACGTGATTCTATGTACGTATCGTCGTAATCGTAACGGAAAGAAGATAGAGAAATGTCGGAGGAAGGCAGAAATCGTGGTTGTGAAACATCAGAGAATGGACTGGGATAGCGAACGCAGCTGAGCTGTTTTGCAGAGCTGACAGAAAGACTTTAAATCGCTAAGCTTCACTAGTTTTAGAGGCAACCTTTAGAAGAAGATCGCCAATGTATTATCTATAGTAGCTAGTTCAAATTCAATCACTTTGCTTAATACAGGTGTCGTCATAAAAATAATATCAGTAATAATAAGGTGTTATCATAAATAGTTATAGGTACAGAAAAACCTCTTAAAATGGTGCAAGCTATTGTTGATAGGAAACGTTTATTAATGATCAGAATTCGTAATGATCCATCAGTAAAAAGAGAAAACAAAAATATACCAGTGGAGCGAAAAAGAAATAAAAATAGTGGATCTAAGTGGAAGGAGCTCAATTCAGTTGATTTGCCTCGTTTTGTTTCAGAAATGTAGTCAGTGGTAACCTTAGCTTTAAGGGCATACCCAATCAGGATTTTCCGAAAACGTCAAGTGTGAACCATAGGTTAGACGTACTGAAGCAGGAAAAATATCCCGTAAAGAGAAAAATACTAAACTAGAATTATATCGAATCAAATTACAAATAAAATAAATAAGACTAGATAAAAAAAATAATACATAATCCTGTTTTTTTTCCATTATTGTCGAAAATCACCGTAATTTAAGCGAAAACAGTAGATTTTTTTTTAAATAATTAAATAAAGAATACAATTATTTAAAACGATATTTTTTTTAGTGTTTTATCATAATTAAAAGAAAACCTCTTAAATAATTACCCTAAGAGCCTGACGAAAACTCGCTAGCAAAAACACAAATTATAGAAAATTCGAAAAGTAACCTTATTGTATCTGCTTTAAGGCGGAGCTTACGTATCGCCCCTCACCCCCTCTGATTAGCCTTGGGTAGCGCCTTAAGTAATTTGATAACGTCAACTAACTAAAAAACAATTAAGAATATGACGATTTAAAAGTGCTATTTTTAAGACTATTTAAATAAAAACATATAACTTTGAAATCCCAATAGCCTTTCGGTTCCTTCATCATGACTGTGTCAATAATATTGCATGTTCTTGCTTTTATTTACCTTAAGTATACAGCAAGGTCTACTTTTGTATTTGGCTTATTGGGCACTGTAATGTCCAGGCAGCCACCGTCTCCTGAAAAAGGAAGTAGGTACTTTTTAGAAAAATATGGAGAGATTACAGTTATTTAATTTTAAGACATATGTTGTAAAGTGACGTCTTTGGAGAAAATGCAGCAGTGGAGTTTGTTGCGCCGCCTCTTCTCCACTTGCGCTTTGGAGGCGGTGGTAAACTTAGCTTTAAGTAATTTTATGACGTCAACTAACTAAAAAACAAGAAAGTGACGATTTATAAGTGCTATTTTTAAGCCAATATGAATAAAAATAATTGACTTTGACTTTGAGAAAGGTTCAGTTTTCTTTAAGAGAGAGTTACAAATCACATCTTTATGAGTAATTTCCAGAGTAAACTATTGAAGGAAATGTTTCGTCTTTAGTTAGTTTGAAACACTAAGTGGCGTAGCTAGGTAACTATAAACCCCGATGGAAAAAAAGATCTGAAAGCCCAACGGAAGTCTGTTTAAGTTTTTTTTATATGAAATGACACATATCGTCATCGGCGGAAAATAAAAGGTTACTGGTTCTAGGGTTCAAGGGCTCTTTGAGTTTAGCGGTCCCGGTGCATGGCACCATGTAAACCTTGGTGCAGCTACGCCACTGCAGATGATAGGTCCCTCGAAGCAGTGATTAACTCATGTCTTCTGTTTGCAGGCTGAGCGTCATGTGACTTCAATCTTCGGGGTAGAACCTGAATACGTTCGTACGTTACCTGGATAGCGCGGAAATGACTCAAATGACCCCATAAATGAGCTTTACCAGGGAAGAACTAACTTTATCATTATCATTTCAGTCATTTCCTGCCGAGCACTGCTGAGCATAAATAAATATAAATATATACGGACAAATCACACAGATTGAGTTAGCCCCAAAATAAGTTCGAGTCTTGTGTTATGGGATACTAACTCAACGATACTAAATTTTATAACAAATACATATATAGATAAAATCTGAAAAATATCATTTTCCATCATGACCCGACCGGAGATCGAACCTGGTGGCAGTCCGGCGGCGTGATGATAGTTGGGCCATGGAGGTCGTCAAAGCCTCTCTTCTTTTACGCCATCCTTCCCTGACCAGACTAACGAATACTAGACTAACTCACCAGGCAGCAATTCCCTGGAAGTGGTGATGAACTTATTGTTCTCCGTTCGCAGGGTGAGCGACATGTGGACTGAACCTTCGGTGTAGAACCTAGACACGCAGGCGCGGTTGCTGCTGCCGGCTGAGAGCACGCCCGGGGCGAGGAACAGGTGGTTCCGGTCCGTGCATGGGTTTATACTGGAAACAGGAAACTTGATTACTAGACTAGAATTACTATGGGCCTCATAAGAAGGCTCAAGGTCACCCAAAGGGCGATGGAGCGCGCTATGCTCGGGGTTTCTCTGCGTGATCGAATCAGAAATGAGGAGATCCGTAGGAGAACTAAAGTAACCGACATAGCCCGCAAAATCGCGAAACTTAAGTGGCAGTGGGCGGGGCACATAGCTCGTAGAACAGATAGCCGTTGGGGCAGAAAAGTTCTCGAGTGGCGACCACGAACCGGAAAACGTAGTGTTGGCAGGCCTCCCACTCGGTGGACCGACGACCTGGTGAAGGTCGCGGGATGCGCATGGATGCGGGCAGCGCAGGACCGGTCGTTGTGGAAATCCTTGGGGGAGGCCTTTGTCCAGCAGTGGACGTCTTTCGGCTGAGAGAGACTAGGATTGCAAACCTCCTTAAAAAGGGAGATATTAGGAACACCCATACATAACCGAGCATGTATAAAGAGAGTGATGAGTATAGAGGCAGCAAGAAAGATCTGTAAGGATCGTAGCAAGTGGAAATCGCTAGTCACTGCTTAACCCCACGGGAAAAAGGTGTGATAATAGGTTTGTATGTAGAAAACTAGATGAATTTATTTGTCTACTACGCGGCTTCGCCCGCGTGAATTTCCCACGGGAAGAGTGCTGTTTTCCGGGATGATAGGTACGTCATTTTCAGTACTTCTAACTAAGTGTATGTGTAATTTCAGAAAGATTGGTTCAGTTGATAAAGCGTGAAGGGGTAACAAACAAACAAATGAACAAACATTCACATTTATAATATTATTTGGTATTGGAAAGATAGAGGTAGTTTTAGATCTCATTAATATTTCTTCTTTCAATACAATTGCCCAAAAGGATTGTAGAAATGTGTTCAGGGTTCGATTGTGAACCATTAAAGGAAATAATTCGTCTTTAGTTAGTTTGATACATTAGTGGCGTAGTGTAGTTAGATAACCATAGGTAGGACCTGGTGCAAAAAGCTCTGAGGGCTAATTTATTTATTTAAGTTTTCAGCTACTATGTAAGTTGCGGTAATTGAGGAACCCGTAGACCCACTGGAATTGTGTTAAATTAACACTTTAGCGCTATGATATTGGTATAGAGGGAAAAAATTACCGTCGACCCACGAGGTATGGTACTGGTGAGACCCCGGGTAAGTTGCGGATTTTTTTATCTCTCTCTCAGCCGAAAGACGTCCACTGCTGGACAAAGGCCTCCCCCAAGGATTTCCACAACGACCGGTCCTGCGCTGCCCGCATCCATGCGCAACCCGCGACCTTCACCAGGTCGTCGGTCCACCGAGTGGGAGGCCTGCCAACACTACGTTTTCCGGTTCGTGGTCGCCACTCGAGAACTTTTCTGCCCCAACGGCTATCTGTTCCGCGAGCTATGTGCCCCGCCCACTGCCACTTAAGTTTGGCGATTCTGCGGGCTATGTCGGTTACTTTAGTTCTCCTACGGATCTCCTCATTTCTGATTCGATCACGCAGGGAAACTCCGAGCATAGCGCGCTCCATCGCCCTTTGGGTGACCTTGAGCCTTCTTATGAGGCCCATAGTAAGCGACCACGTCTCTGTTCCGTATGCCATTACTGGCAACACACACTGGTCAAAGACTTTAGTCTTGAGACACTGCGGTATTTTGGACGAGAAGATATCGCTAAGCTTCCCGAACGCTGCCCAGCCGAGTTGGATTCGACGGTTGACCTCTTTCTCGAAGTTGGACTTTCACCTAGTTGTATAATAAATTAATCACAATTAATTTATTATACAACTAGCTGTTGCCCGCGGCTTCGCCCGCGTGACTTTGGCTTAGATGAAAAGTCTTTTTGTGTTCCAAACTGTTTCCTGTGTTCCAATCTTCTTTTCTTATACGTCTACAGAAAATGCTCATCAGATTAACCGAGTTTTGCTAAGGCGCCATTTCCGTATATGTTATAGTGTAGCTGGTCTCTTGAAGTTATTTATCAGATGTTCCAGATCTTCAATTTTTATACGTCAGCAGAAAATGCTCATCAGGTTGAACGATTTTTGCTAAGGCGCCATTTCCATATACATATGTTATAGTGTAGCTGGTCTCTTGAAGCTTTTCATCAGATGTTCCAGATCTTCAATTTTTATACGTCAGCAGAAAATGCTCATCAGGTTGAACAATTTTTGTTAAGGCACCATTTTACAGAAAGACAGAGAAGACATTCCAAAAGTTGTTTTTTGCTTTCTATTGTTCTTTTTAAGTGTCCCTCTATCCATTTTAGTCAAAAATACTACAAAATATTTTTACTGTTTTATTCTATGTATAGATTATGATAATTTATTGTAGCATCAGAGATGGCAATGACAGTAGTAATTATGTTACTGTTACAATAACGTAGTTAGCCTTCCTGTTAGGCCTGCATGCAAGGTTACAGTGCGACAAGGATCTTTTTGCACGTGGTAGAAAACGGAACTAATGTTTAAACTACTAAAATTTCTTATTTAAGACGTAGGTGGCGCCCTCACTCACGTGCAAAAAGATCCTTGATGCACTGTATATTATATATAGCAGTTTATTCCATTTAAACTGTGGTATAATTACTAGTACCGAGGCAAATTATTTTCATAAAGAAAAATCTGAACATTTTACTAGTTCTATAGACTACGTCGAAGATAAAAGAGAAATAATATAAATAACACAAAACCCCCGACTTCACGTTGGAAAATGCTAATTATTTCTAAACGGCTGAACCGATTTCGATGAATCTTGGCTAAGAACACTCTCGATAAAGTCACAAACTAGATCAAAATCGGTTCACAGAGAAACACACAGATATACAGACACGTCAAACTTAACACTCCTTTTTTTGAGTCAGGTGTTAAAGAAAAGGACTCACGAACAAAAAAAATCTTATGATGCTGTTTTATGGTGTGTCAAAATGATAGGGTTTATTTTGAAATCAGCCTCAGCAGATACAAATACATAACAGAGTGTTTGGTAGTTCGATACAAAGCCTTAAAGCGAAGCTAGTACAGACAGACCATTTAGAGTCATTTGAGTAATATATAACTCAAAGGTGACTGACTGACTGACATATTGATCTATCAACGCACAGCCCAAACCACTGGAGGGATCGGGCTGAAATTTGGCATGCAGCTAGATGTTGGGCCGTTGGCATCCGCTAAGAAAGGATTAACGCTAGCGAAGCCGCGGGCGCCAGCTAGTTTGAGTAATAATTTTCTTAGACAAAGTGTAACAGATTTTTTTACCTTTGAAAAAAATTTTTGGTAATTCTTTTCGGAAAATAACGCTTTCTTCACCAAACCAAACATTTAAGGCGCCACAACTTAATCAACAGAAAAAATACAAGGCAAAAGAAACAAGATATTCTATTTCGAACTGGCGGGCGACAAAAACAAACTGAATTTTGATCCGTTGTCGTCCCTGATTTGTTTGCAAATTGTCCGGGAAAATGGAGGATGGCGTTTTTCCTTTTTTCTCTTTTTTTATTAGTCCTCGGTCTGCATTGCGCTCTATTCATATGTGAAAAAGGCGGCAATTGGTGTTGTCTAAAAATATTCTTAATCCTTTTAAAAAATTTCACATTTTTTTAATTTTTCACACTATTTTTGTCCATTGTTAATTACTATGTATTAACAATGAACAAACGAACGAACGTGTGGGCGAACGAGCCTTGCTCCTCAGCTTTTACGATTTTTTCCAGACGTGACTATTATATATACAATCATTGTGGAGACGCATAAAAGCAATAATGTTTTCACTTGAGTTTTAATACCATAAAATTCACGAATGACAATTTTTTTCTACGTCGATGAATAATATGCTGTTCATTTAAAAGACAGCAATAATGCATATAAATGACACCTCTCTTTGCCTATTATTTAAAATTCTGCGATGTAAATAAATAGTCAATGAATGGATGAATGCTGACAAGTACCTACTATGTACTGTACATACAGAAAATGGTCCAATGCAACCTTCGCATAGGTGGGAATTTGTTCTGATACTTAAACACTATGAACTGTTAATTTATCTAGAAATAAAGTATTATTATTGGCTTTGTATTTTGGCTCTATGTTGATGGTTCAATCAAATGGCGAACTCTATTTTATAAGTTATTTTGTTAATTCTATTTAGTTTATAATTTCACTTATACATTAAGTAAATGAGTATAAATGTTTGATATGAACCAGAGTGAATAGGCTGCTACTGGGTAAGCTCGCTACACCGTAGACCTCATCTTTGTCCTCATCTTTAATAAAAAAAAAAAAATATTGAAATAAACTTAGATAAACCAAATTGTTAGTTTATAGATGCTGCTTACTTATTACTTATATGTGTGTAAGATCGAGAAGAGGCCCAGTTAGACAGACCATAAAAACTCGTAATACCTACTACGTTTATATCGAATTCCAATTATTATAGAAATCTATAAACACGATTTTATTACCCAGAGAAAGATACAAATGAAAGTTATGTTTTACATCGAGTAAACTGAGTTGTGACAGACTTTCTCGCAAAACATTCACACAGACATCTCGTCATATCCCGTTACTGATAATTACTAACCTCGATAAATTCCCAGGAACATCACAATCAACGTATCTCATAAACATAAATACAAAAAACACACACCACATTTTCATAGTTAAATCATAAATTAAAAATGTATAATCACTGGCACATTAGAAATAAAAAATAAAAACTGCGAATTGAAGATCGAGATCCATTTGAAATTGGAACTGTAGTTAACGGAAACGGAACCGGTGTTTCTTGTGATGCGCAAGCGACTATAGACCGGTGGGCACTGGACGCTCATGCGCAAAGGTCGACGCGAAATGAGTGCAGGTGTGCGCAACTGTTTTTATGTTTATAAACAAGAAATGTAGAGCAATTGTGTTCCTTTAATATAATGAAACTGTATCTACCATGAGGAAAGTAGAGGCATACTATGAGCTGTTTCTTTCCAAATGATATAGCAATAGTGCTTTTAGAGTTTTCAGAAAAAGGAATAAAGAACAAAACTTTAAGTAAAAGCTATTGTTTACATTTTGACATTATTAATAAAATCTGGCTGGTTCGATTTTGTCTACCAAATATTGTCAAATTCTTGTTATCAACCCGGCAGTATTTCTATAAAATTATTGACCAAGACTGTAAGAAGTCTTTGTCTGAAATTTACAAGGTAGCAAATTGACTGGTTATCTAAACGACTATACATAGTCTTTCTGAGATGTGTACTTTGTGATACTTGACCATTCTAATATCTTGACTATCTGATACTAACCCCTAATAAGTTATAGGTTGATATAACACAACTCAATATTTTCTAAACATATTTTTGTAATAAGAAGTAATGTTTAAAGAGTCATTAAAATTTATGCATGTGCATGTGCATTATCTGTTTTTATTTCTTTTCCAAAGTAAAAAGAATGAAATAATATTTTTTTAATTTTATTTATTTTTATAACACAATACGTATTGTAACTAGAGTCACGGTCAATGCCTAACAGCAGATAAAAGGTTGAGTACCCCTGCTAGGTTAATAGGTCGAACGACGACCGACGGCAAACAATAACATTCGTAACATTTTGATACGATGATCGTTTTCGTGGAGACAGTCGGCCTTCCCAGAATACGTATTTTTAATTGACATTTTAATTGGCAGTGGCTAAATTGAGTAACCATAGTGCAAAAAGGATCTGGAGGCTCAACCCTCATTAAGCCTGCATCACACGTTTTTAGCCAAAACAGGCGTTACAGAATTGACCCTGGTGCCAAAACTAGATCATTATTGATAATAAAAATAGTACTATAGGCTTCTCAAATAACTGCTACTACTTATACGAGACAGATAAAAATATTTTGCCTTTTATTTTTGCGTAAATACCTTCCAGAAAACACGAAAAATACGAAAAACAAGGTTCACGGCTTTAACGAAATCATTATGTAAAACACAAATTATAATTTCTACATAATGTTAAATCGCGAGTTTATTAAACTAGCTACAAGTTGCTCGTTTTAGATTTTTGAAAAATAACTCGAAAAAAATATTATATATCGTAACAATTCACTAAGAAATTCCCCATACATTTTTTGTATGGCAATGTCATCGCTCAATATATACGAGTTCCAAGCCCACGAAAAATCAGTCTGCCGGTAAGAGTCAAGGGGAATCCACGTCGCTCTGCTGCTCGGGAGGCATTTAATTTTCGCGTGTTCATGTATTCACAGTAGACATGGGTAACTCCGGACTCGAAGATTTAAATGAGCCGATTCATTAGCCGGAGTCGAAACCCTTACTTAGTCCGAGCAATTCTTATCGACTCACGGGAGTTATTAGTCTTTAGATCCGCGTTCCGCCGGGATTCGTTTCGTCGCGTTTGCCACTTGCGTCGCGCGCGCGCGACTCGCTAGCGCCAGCCGGCTCTCGGACTCGGGAGGAATCGGATAGCGTTCGGTTATAATAGAGTGAGATGCGAACTGATTTTTATAGAGAAAAGAACGAGACGGATATTTTTTTAAAAAAGAACAATTGACCGTGTATAAAGTCTTAGTGTGTATATAAAAGTTTTGGTTTATTTTTAAGTACGCCAATCTAATCCACATAAAAGTTTAATGTACCGTAAACTGCTGCAACTTTGCACGGAATTTGACGTTTTTTGAGATTTTCTCGGAACCTATTCAAAATTTTGACTCTCAATTGTTTTTAAATGGAAGACAGACATAATTGCTTGCTATTGAGACCTCAAATCTTATTAATTTCCACCAATTTTCAGAATTACAAGGGCTCAAAGTCGTAGGCAAAGTTGTATGTAAAAGACACAAGTTTGCCTAGACGGATAATTCGATACTTATTGTACTTACCGTTTCTGTTAATTTTTTTTCATGTGCATGAGACAACCTACTTGTCCCTGCCAATTTAATCAGTGCAATATACTGTATCATTTTTTTATAACAGCTACTAGGCCAAGTTGTAGCAGGTTCTACAGACTTTCCATACAAAAATGTCGTTGACTATAGGGTTGTCCAAAAGAATATTAATACTTTTTTATAAAAGAAAAAAACCAAATGGCTACTTTCATTAAAAAAAACACAATTTTAGTGCTTCTTGGTAGTAATGGCTCATCATTTTAATCAACAATTATTAATAATCTTAATTTTTAATTGTAGTATAAAACAAAAGTATACAAAGTGTCGAATCTCCTTTACAATTATTTCTACAAAAAATATTTGCATATTGTTTTACAAATTTACAACGAGCACTTCTAATATAACTAGAGGAAACAAATTCTAAAATAAATTTATAAGTATAATAAGCGAGATTCACGCGAGTGAAGCTGCGGGTAAAAGCTAGTTAACAAAATTTGACAACCCTAGACCCAGGCATAGTTATGTCACTCAAGTTTTCAAAACACTACACATGATTGCCTTCTAAGTTTTTTTTGATAAAAAACCATCTTTTCCGTAAAAAAACAAGTAATACTAGAAGAAGATAATATTATCCTACCTTAGGCAGTTAATCCTGTGCGAAAACACAGCTTTTTAATAGTTAAAATTCAAAAGTTTTGGAGCGCAAAAAAAATTCTGCCTCACCCACCGGTCTTTGTCGCTCAACTGACAGAGTATTAATGGAGTTACAATTATAAAAAATGAAAAATATGTTGCCCAAATAATGAATAGTTACTACAGAATGGTAGAAAACGAGAATAAAGCAAGAGAATGCGATATATCGTAATTCAAATGAAATAGGCAAATTTGTGTGTAGTTGGATAAGTTGCAGCAGTTTACGGTACCTATCTTTATTTTCATGAAAATTGAAAACAAATACTAATGTACAGTAAAATTACCTAAGTAGTATTAGATTGACAGTCCTAAGCCTGGAAAGTACGAAGGGAAAACAATTTACTGTTGAAACGGGTACCGAACGGAGTTGAACGGACGTCTGTGAGCGGGAGCCGATAAGGGAGTAGGAATCATTAAGAGGAGTCGGTACCGAATGCGGATTAAGATTCAGTGAGCCGAAACACGTCTCGGAGTCGAGATTACCCATGTCTAATTCACAGACAGCAGAGAGTAATGAAGATCAGAGTTACATATTTATTACTTTTAATCTTTTTAAAATTTATATAGGTACCATTTTCATACTCATGAATGATGGCCGACAATTTTTGATGAAATAGAAATCGTAATAAATCGCAATCATAGAAATCGTAATAAATCGAAATCATAGAAATCGAAATCATAAAAATCAAAATAAATCTAAATCAAGATCCAAGATGGCGGACAATTTTTTTTTTTTAATTTTGCGATATGTATATCGTTTCATAAGTTTTTCAGTGCGCTGATTACGAAAATAACATTTATTTTGAGATCCAAGATGGCGGACAACTTTTTTTTTTCAATTTTACAATATGGGTATGTTTTTGTAGGTTTTTCGGTGCGCTAATGACAAAAATAACATTTATTTTGAGATCCAAGATGGCGGGCAGTTTTTTTTTCAAGTTTACAATATGGGTATGGTTATATAGGTTTTTGGGGACGCTGATGACGAAAATAACATTTATTTTGAGATCCAAGATGGAGGACAGTTTTTTATTTTATTTTACAATATGGGTATTGTTTTCTAGGTTTTTGGGGACGCTGATGATGAAAATAACATTTATTTTGAGATCCAAGATGGCGGACAATTTTTTATTTTATTTTACAATATGGGTATCATTTTATAGGTTTTTGGGGACGCTGATGACGAAAATAACATTTATTTTGAGATCCAAGATGGCTGACAGTTTCTTTTATTATTTTACAATATGGGTATCGTTTAATAGGTTTTCGGGGACGCTGATCTTAAAATAAATGTTATTTTGGTCATCAGCGTCCCCAAAAACCCATAAAACGATACCCATATTGTAAAATAAAATAAAAAACTGTCCTCCATCTTGGATCTCAAAATAAATGTTATTTTCGTCATCAGCGTCCCCAAAAACCTTTATAACCATACCCATATTGTAAAATTAAAAAAAAAGTTGTCCGCCATCTTGGATCTCAAAATAAATGTTGTTTTCGTCATCAGCGTCCCCAAAAACCTACAAAATGTTAACCATATTGCAAAATTAAAAAAAAAAATTGTCCGCCATCTTGGATCTCAAAATAAATGTTATTTTTATCATCAGCGCACCGAAATACCTATATAACCATACCCATATTGTAAACTTGAAAAAAAAGTTGTCCGCCATCTTGGATCTCAAAATAAATGTTATTTTTGTCATCAGCGCACCGAAAAACCCTTATAACCATACCCATATTGTAAACGTGAAAAAAAAGTTGTCCGCCATCTTGGATTCCAAAATAAATGTTATTTTCGTAATCAGCGCACTGAAACACTTATAAAACGATACCCATATTGAAAATTAAAAAAAAATTGTCCGCCATCTTGGATCCAAAAATACTATTTTTGTAAACCTCATCCCGAAAAATTGGCCTTCATGGGATGCCAGGCAGATGTTTAACATCTTAGCATCCTGGCACGACAGGCATGCTATTTTCTGTCGCGGCATTCGTGTCCATTTTACTGCCAAGTCGCGACAAGTATGTTTTACATAAGAAAATGGTCGTAATTTTATTTTTAGTATTCATTACCGTTAAGCAAGAAAAAAAAAATTATATAGGTACCAACAAATCCTTTGCCGGATCCCTGTCACTTATTACTTCGGGTTGGCGGCAATCTCACGTCGATGTGTGCGTATGACTTGCACACAGTCAGCTGCGGTCTATCAAATACCTAAACTCGGTCGGGCGCGCGGACGTGATACACTCTTAAGATAATAAACGGTTTCAGGAACAGTGCTTTTTCCCGGGATGAAAGGTACCCTATGTCCTTTTCCGTACTTCTAAATATGTGTATGCGAAATTTCAGGAAGATTGGTTCGGTAGATAAAGCGTGAAGAGGTGACAAACAAACAAACTCACTTTCACATCTATTATATTAGTTAGGACTAGCTGTCGCCCGCGGCTTCGCCCGCGTGAGTTTTGCTTAGAAGAAAAATCTCTCTTGGAGCTTTTCATCAGATGTTCCAGATCTTCAATTTTTATACGTCAGCAGAAAATGCTCATCAGGTTGAACGACTTTTGTTAAGGCACCATTTCCATATTTCTTATAGTTTAGCTGCTCTGTTAAGGTTCTTCATCAGGTGTTCCAGTTTTCAAAATCCATTATAGCCTATATGTTGCCCAGGCTTAATAGCTATACAACAAAAAAAGTTTTATTCAAATCCGTCCAGTAGTTTTTGCGTGAAACGCGTACATACATACAGACAGACAGACAGACAGACAGACAGACAGACAGACAGACAGACAGACAGACAGACAGACAGACAAGAAATTCCAAAAAATGTTTTTTGCTTTCTATTATTCTTTTTAAGTGTCCCTCTATCCATTTCAGTCAAAAATACTAAATGTACAGACAAAATATTTTTACTGTTTTATTATATGTATAGATAGATTAGAACTTGGATGGGCCCAAAACTATGTTCCCTTGGGAATTTCGGTAAAACCTCTCTTAGTGCTCCCCTACACTCCCTCAGGAACCTATAGGCCAAATTTTATTATGATTACTCTTTTAGCAATCCGTTAAAACCGCATCAAATTCCAATCAGTAGTTTTTGCGTGATGCGCATCCAAACATATAGGTACCCAGAAAGACAGAAAGATAAAAATTATATTAGTATTACGGAAATCAGGTAACAAACAATATAAAAAACAACAGAATTGAAAACGTCCATTTTTTTGAAGCCGGTATTGTTTGATTTTTGGAAAACAATACCAAATTAGTGGATTCCTCATCAAAGCCATTCAAACATCCTATTGTTTAGAACGAAACAAAAACATACAAAAAGATAAGGATCGTTAAACAAAAACGCATTTTTTGTATAGTTAGGGTGGCCTAACTTTGAAGGAAATCAAGGAAAAAAAAAAAAATTTAAATCCGTCCGGTAGTTTTTGCGTGAAACGCGTACATACATACAGACACTGACAGACAGACAGACAGGCAAGAAATTCCAAAAAATATTTTTTGCTTTCTATTATTCTTTTTAAGTGTCCCTCTATCCATTTCAGTCAAAAATACTAAATGTACAGAAAAAATATTTTTACTGTTTTATTATATGTATGGATATAGATAAATTATAGAGTCATGTAGCACCACTCCCATGGGAATGCCAGGACAAAATGGGTCCCAATTTCATCTAAATCGTTTTAGAAGTCCTTGAGTTATAAATGATAAAATTAACCCAACTTTGTTATAGTTTTTGAAAAGATGACAACGGTACTCTAGTGCCACTGTAAGATTCTAACAAATACCTAATAAATTAAATAAATTTAGAAGTAGATCTTCTCCAATTCCCGAGGTAAACCTATATCTACCATGATACCCAAATAGAATGTAATCACTACGTTATAAGAGACGGGACTCCCATATAAAAAAATATCCGAGACAAATGTCAAAACGGAAGTACCGATAGAGATGCACTTATACGAGTAACTGCAGGTACGAATGAGATGGAAATAGTCGGCCATTAAAACGCTACTCCGTTACATATATCAGTTTTCTCCTTTGAAGTTGCGACCACCTGATGGTACCTTGCATTCCTTGTTTGTGAAAACTTCTGATAACATAAAATCAAAATCCGTTATGTTAGTTATTCATTTTAGTTCTAAATATTTGATTTGAAGATTGTACTTATAATAATTACCAAATAAATTAATTCTTGTTAAAAAAAAGATAACAGTACAGTAACATCGCCTGTCATACACAATAATATACTAAACTGTATTTTGTAAATCAATCATTGATGCCATGGATAAATTAACGCATTAGGATGTGAGTTCATGTTATGTACAGTCAACAGCACATCAACCTACTCAAATTCATTGCAAATTCGACTCTGCCGCCGCGGCATAAGAGATCATGCAGGGTAACTTGAGGTGCGGTCGACTGTACCTACAGTAAAGAAAAAAAAACATGTTAAGCTTGTTATCTACTGAGTGGCTATAATAAAATAATACAATAGGTACAAAATTCTTTATTGCACACAAGTACATGGTAGGTATACAAAAAGTAAACTTAAAAGCAAAGGGAGAAGAAGATGCGCAAAAGGCGGCCTTATCGCTATAAGCAATTTCTTCCAGGCAACCATTTGAGAGATGCTTGAAGACGAAGAGCTAAGCATGAAAATATTATAACCAAGATAAAAATATTATCCCTAAGATTTCGTACATTTGGTAACAGTAGTTGGAAACGACGGAGTATGACGATATGGTTTACTACACACTTCAAAATTATGTCAGTGTTTACTACGAACACATTCGGATTGTTTTTTATTAATTACAGACAATTGTCCTATTCAAATAGCAAATATCCTACTTATTATAAATACTGTGTATACTAGGGTGTTTGTTGTTGTTACTCTTTCAATCAAAATGGACTGGATTTTGATTAAACTTATAAAAAACTCGGTATGAAATTGATTGTACTACCACTTGTACTCTAGGGAGCTGTTTGTCAAAAACACGCGTTTCTGGACATCACTAGGGTGGTGTCATATGGATTAGAGATTCCATATGACACCACCGGTGGTGTAGTTTTGGTGGTGTCAATTGGAAGGAAGGTTCAGTAGCGACTACTTCGCATACGGAGGGAGTTTTATACCGAATGTTTTACCATAGAGATATAGAATCTTCATTTTATGACCTACTACAAGTACGTAAGTCAAAAGTAGTCTTTTGACTTGCGTACTTGACATATTTTTTGTAATTTGATCACAATAAATGCTTATAACACCACCTTGATGACGATTGCGAAACTTATTTGCAACTTAACTTCATGGCAAGTAACTTATACGCGTTTATAGTTCTAAAATTCTAGTAGAGATGGCGTCAGTAGTCGTAATTTCTTTTATGCCAAAAAAGTTCAAAATATTTTTTATGCACGTCGATATTTCGCCAGTTAGATAGAACGAATTATTATTTTTTTATTGTTTTTCAAAACAGCGTTCGCCAGTTTTGAAGTACATATTATCTTCTATACATATAATAAAACAGTAAAAATATTTTGTCTGTACATTTAGTATTTTTGACTGAAATGGATAGAGGGACACCTAAAAAGAATAATAGAAAATAAAAGTATTTTTTTTGGAATTTCTTGTCTGTCTGTATGTATGTACGCGTTTCACGCAAAAACTACTGGACGGATTTGAATGAAACTTTTTTTGTTGTATAGCTTCTAAGCCTGGGCAACATATAGGCTATAATTGGTTTTGAAAAATGGAACATCTGATGAAGAACATTACAGAACAGCTAAACTATAAGAGATATGGAAATGGTACCTTAGCAAAAGTTTATCAATCTGACGAGCATTTTCTGTTGACGTATAAAAATCAAAGATCAGGATCATCTGATGAAGAACTCTAAGAGACCAGCTACACTATTACATATATGGAAATGGCGCCTTAGCAAAAGTTGTTCAACCTGATGGGCATTTTATACTGACGTATAAATATTGCAGATCTGGAACATCTGTTCCCCTTCATCAACATAATAATATATTCCCGCGGGATACGGGATAACGGCTGAAATTTTGAGTACTGGGGTTTAGGTTACTACGAAGCGAAACTCACGCGGGCGAAGCCGCGGGCAACAGCTAGTTAAAATATATTATACTTACGAAATTGCTTGTTTTTGCAGGTACAAAATGATTGCCTACTAATGTACAGGGTAAAACCTGGTTGAGGGATTAGGGAAAGAGGTGAGCTATAATAAGGTGAGGTTATGGAAAGGAAAGCATTTTTTGTATTTTCTCTAAGCATTAACTTTTTTTTCTAACCTTTCTCGACCGACTGCTCTGGGAAAAAAGGTGTTTTATTACTAATACCTACTAGTAAAATATGAATCATTAGTAGTAAACTAATATTTTACTACTAATTATTCATATTTTACTATTAATGATTCATATTAATATCTATGTAGAATTTAGGTAGGTACCTTGGCTTAACATCTTGCGTTGATCTTTATAATCTCTGCTTATAATTATGAAGTTTTTCTAAAAATACTCTACATTTGTTTTTTAGAAACATAATTTTGTTTTATTTTTGTGGTTTTAAAACCAAATATTTTTGTTTGGCCTGTTTTGACCTCTAAAAGAGAAATCTAGTCGGAAAATTGTCGCACTACATAAAAAACATTTCCCTCAACAATTGCGTCCAAAAATTTATAGATACAATCTCGTTGATAGCAAACAAAACTGCTAGTAAAAATGTGCCTCAATTCCCGCCACGTCACATCGGGAAAGTAACATCACACCCATAAATTTTTTCACACAATAAAACTTCGCATATCAAATTCTGGCAAATAAAGCCCGCGGTAGTAAATAACAATGAAATCGTTTTTTTGTTCGTGCAAAGATTAAACAGCCGGCAGGCCATATTTTTTATTCGGCTGAGTGTACTATAAGCGAAGTGAAAACTGGGCAATAATAATTAATTTTTATTTGGCGCGAACACAGGGGTTACGGTTAGGTCGCGTTCATAAATACTTTATTCTGATTTTTTTTCTTTGAACAGAAACAGAGTATATATCAATATTAGCTGTCTATTAGCATTTTAGATTCAAATATACAAGACACATATTTGACGACATTAAGTAGATAGGTATTATTATAGGTAGGTACTGTATTTTAAGAATTGAAAAAGAAAAAAATATTTGAATTAACTAAAGAAAGACAGATTCAGATGGTTAAAATACTCCACCAGACCATGGCTATACTTTAAGCAATTGATACCCATATCATTTAATATACCTATTTAATAAAGCTGAAGAGCGTTGGTACCACCACCGCCAAAATTGAAAAAAAAATAGTCATGAAAAAGGCTATCCTGAATTCCGTAATTTCCATTGGAGCGAAGCTGCTAAGTACAGCTAGTATTAAATTTAATAATAATGATACGTTTCATAACTTCCTCGAAATATCATTGTCAAAAATGAACTACTGTACTTATGAATCCCTACTTACTAATACAAATAATGCAAGTATAAACGCGCCCTTAGCTGGAGTGTTGCCAGGTAGGAATCGGACTGAATTTTTAATGGTGGCAATATTAAACAATCGAGTTAACTCTTATGTAAAGTTGATTGCTTTTTGAATGTTCGTTTCTGTTGTAAGTTGGAATTTATTATCGAAATAAAATAACGTTATTTTGGCACCTAACGGTTAGCGGACGGTTTCCTTATTGATAGTAATTAAGGGTATATAATTTATTTTACCCGCTAAAGTAATAAACTGCCAGTTTAAGTGGTTTTATAATTAGTTAATTTAGGTAGCTGCCTTTTGGTGATTAAAAAAATACACTCAATGTCAATAGGTCTTCGCGCGTTTGTGTTGACACTACTCTATGCACATATATCTACAACACGCATTAAAAGAATTGTTATGTGAGTTTATTGAATTTAAAACTTTTTATTGAAGTCCGATTCTGATGAATATTCTTTTATTAAACCTCCGATCGAAAATAATAGAATTTTGTCTGTAATTTAAAAATTCTTTAGATAATGACTTATTTATTTTACTAAAATATTAATTTGTCGGAATTACAAACATCACAAAATGATGTTTCGATCGAAAATGAAATTGTCATGTTTGATCATGGAAGTAGTAAGTACTTTGTTGTACAAAGGTACTTATTACTTCCATGTGTTTGATTGATAAAAAATCGAAAATAAATAAATAATTTCTATATTGAATATATGGTCGTGAAAAAGTTATTTTTTCGAAATAATTATTTAAGGATATTTTTCTGAATATACTGATACCAAAATTTCCCATATCCGAGTTGATTTGAACGAAAAATAACCTCGCACTCAATTTGGCCGACCTACAAAATTTCGTTTGCAGCATTACATAGAAGAAATAAGAACTTCATTCAGCTATTTAACTTCGTGCACCGCTAGAAAAGGAATGTAAAAATCAAGAACTTCTACAAACACAATTTTTTCTAAGTCGTGATCAGAGAGAAACAATTATTGATGGAATCTGTCACACAATATCATATGCAATTTCTAGTTTACGCAGCAGAAAAATAAGAAGTTGAACATAGTACCTACATAATATCTCGATGATGAACAGCAGCGACCTTGACCTTTGAGACCTATGGACCTAATGGACCCCATACCTATGGAGATTTTTTTTTTATCGTGACATTTTTTAATTATTTTAGATTGTTTTAGAATAATTTTAGATTAGACTATTTCAAGAGCTTTATCAAACCCTCATGCAGTGTTGTGTTTGTCAAAGAACTTTCACAACACTAAGAGGTTTACACATACATCAGTCCCGTGCACATCAGGTACGAATTCATTCTTCCTCTTCCATCAGCACAAATTCTGTATCACCACTATGTAATCATTCCATCCCATTACAGTCTCTCCTCGGGCAACTCGAGCAATCAAACCCAATTATTAAACGCATCCCACGTGGGGCCAGAACTGCCGTGGCTGAGGCACTCACAGAAGTGATTTCAAATTGCGTGAGTGCCAACAGCATTGACTCATGGCGTAATGTTGTAACTTGCGCTTTCAAAATTTTACACGTATCAGACCAATCAAAAAATAATGTTTCGCTAACACAAAAAATCAAAAATAATATTTTAACACCAGCATTCGATCAAAATTGTAGCAATTTTCGGAAAAATTCAACTCAGAGAAAACATTACGATTTGCTTGGGAAGGTCGAGGAGAAAATTCATGACGGTGACCTCAAAGGAGCGACGCGACTCCTTTTCTCCAATGACTCCCTCGCCCCTGACACACCGGAGACTGCAGCTGCATTACAATCCAAACACCCCCCAGGCCCTTCTAACCCCTTTTTTGTAGATCCCCCACTAGAAAATTCCTCGTGCCTACAAGCCTCTGACAAGGACATCATAGCCGCCATCGTATCCTTCCCGAAAGGGTCGGCGTCCGGCTTGGACGGGATCTCACCACAGCATCTGGTGGATCTCACCAGTCACGGCACAGGAGTGGCTGGTAAAAAAATAATGTCTTGTATTACCAAGCTGGTTAACCTGATGCTGCGTGGAGATGTCTGCCAGGACGTGACGCCGATTCTCTATGGGGCGAATCTCATAGCCCTGACAAAGAAGGACGGTGGCGTGCGCCCTATTGCTGTAGGCACAACATTTCGACGTTTAGCAGCCAAAATTTGCGTGCGTATTACCCGCCAAAAACTTCAGCACCTGTTTGAACCCGTACAGGTTGGTTTTGGCACGCGTGGCGGGTGTGAGGCAGCAGTTCACGCTGTGCGCACGTTTGCCCAGAGTAACCTGTGCGAAGTTATTTTAAAATTAGACGTAAAAAATGCTTTTAATTCGGTCAACAGGGACACTCTGCTGAATGAAATAAAGTATCACATACCCGAAATTTACAATTTTATGCTTCAATGTTATCACAGTCCATCGCAATTGATGCATAAAAATAATGAAATTCTTTCGGCTGTAGGTTGTCAGCAGGGTGATCCCCTCGGTCCAGCAATTTTTAGTTTGGCTATCAATTCCATAATTCATAGTCTAAATTCCAAATTAAATGTATGGTATCTCGACGATGGTACCTTAGGTGGAGACTCACAAACTGTTCTGAATGACTTAACACAAATAAATAACAAATTTCATGAAATTGGTTTAGATTTAAATTTAAGCAAATGTGAATTATTCATTAACATAAATAATAATATTTTGGCATCACAAATTATCCAAAATTTTAACAACATCGCCCCAAATTTAAAAATTATAACAAAAGAGAGTTTTCATCTACTGGGTTCACCAATCTTTGAAGATGCCATACCCTCCCTCCTAAGAAATTTATTTTCAAAATTTAGCGACTATTCGGACCGCCTTGTTAAAATTAGTAGTCATTCAGCTTTATTTATTTTAAAATTTTGTTTAATAATGCCAAAATTTACCTACCTGCTTCGCTGCTGTCCTATCTGGAAATTCCCGGATCTGTTGCAACCCATTGACTTACTTCTTAAATCCCAAATTGAAGCTATTTTAAACATTAACTTAAGCGTGCAGGCATGGGCTCAAGCTTCCTTGCCTATAAGGCTTGGTGGCTTGGGAACCCGCAAAATTTCAAGTGTTGCTTTACCAGCATTCTTGTCCTCAATTCATAGCACCTCCAATCTCGCAGGTAAAATACTTATTACCACTTCGGTAACAAACTGCGAGATTGCATGCTTGGATGAGGCCACGAATGCATGGTTAGCTGGACCGAGTCCAAATTTACCATCCAAATTAAATAAACAAAGAGCCTGGGACACCATTTCATCCACAAATTCTTTTCAATCAATTCTAAATTCTACCTCAGGGAGGGAGCGGGCAAGACTTTTGGCTGTATCCAGGCCAGAGTCTGGTCATTGGCTCCATGTCTACCCCTCGTCTGCACTCGGAACCTTCATAGACCCACTAACACTCCGTATAGCTGTATGTCTCCGACTCGGAACTGATGTATGCGTAAGTCACAACTGTGCCTCTTGTGGTGCTGCCGTTGATGGTCTTGGTCACCACGGACTCGCCTGTTCCTCGGGCGCCGGCCGTCAGTCCCGTCATGCTGCCCTAAATGACATCCTCAGAAGGGCGCTCGTCAGTGCCAATGTCCCCGTAGCTCTCGAGCCCCGGATTGCACGGGACGATGGTAAGCGCCCCGATGGGATGTCTTTAATCCCGTGGAATATGGGTAGAGCGCTAGTCTGGGATGCCACTTGCGCAGATACCCTAGCTGCGTCCTACCTCCTCGCCACAAGCAGACAGGCCGGGGCGGCGGCAGATGCCCGGGAACGCTTAAAGACCAACAAATATAGCACTCGGCGCACAATACCAGTTTATGGCTTTTGGCGTCGAGACTCTAGGCTCATGGGGCAGTGGCGCACGGGGGCTCCACAGGGAGCTCAGTAAACGCCTGAGGGAGGCAACAGGTGACCCTCGTGCGTTCATAATGTTAATTTATAGGTAGTATTAGTATTTAAGGTAGTTTTAGTTCTATTCTATTTTAAAATAATTATCCATAGTTATATATTTTTTGTAAACATTTGAATAAAAATTAATTCCGAATGTAAAATGAAAAGTAAATTATGCCTTATGTAGATTTTATTTCAATATTGTTGAACATCACAACATCAGAATCAGAATCATCATGGGTTCAGGGGGGCCGAGCTCAGGAATAGATGACCAGAGCGGTAAACACAGTACAGGTACTTCAACTCAGTTCAAATATCAGGATGAGGGTATTTCTAAAATAACATGCACAGCTCTTAATAGACAGGGTAAACAACTCTTATGTCAAGTTACAGTCCAAAGCATCCAGGGATTCATCGGATATTAACGGATTAAGAAATCATCTAGCTAGCACTAACCTCTCATTTGGTCCACGTGTCACGGCTAGGGTCCAACCGTACCCCACCACGCACGGATCAATCCATATCAACCAGCGAGTTCTACTAAATGGTCTTTCGTGCTAACTAAGATCTCCAATATCGCGCTGATAACACCATCACACATAGTCACATCGTTAACGCACTAAGTAACACGACAATAACACTATTCTGACACTGACTACATAGCTACAGAGAATTCAACACAACCGGACGACACGTCCGCACCGCACCGCGCCACAAATCAGACTGCCTCGCTATAATGTCATAACGATCGCACGTTGGATTTATTACAAAGAGAAGAGGGGATGACACAAATGACATTGTCACTTTGACACATTTCCTACGAGTACCGTCTTGAAAACTGTTTTAAACCATTGATTAACTAACAAAATAAACCAGAGTTAATTTAATTAATATAAACGCTCCGACAAATTTATCTTATGTGCTAGGTATATGTTTGTGTAATGCAACTTGCAAGTTGCGAAGTTGCGACCATGCCAGCTAATTCGGTAAGAATTATATTATTGTTTGACAATATCTACTGTGTATGGGATCAGTCTCACTATTTCCATTGAGCTTTCCCATTGATAGTAACAGTGATACTACTTGTATCACTATCCCCATTGCGTTTATATACCGCTACTATTCGCGACCAATAAAACGCACGATATTATGACCTCTTTATTATTGTTTTGATATCTATACAGGCAATTAGTAATAATAAGACAATCCACTTTTTAAAATTTGATGATTGTTGGGACGAAGTGATTGACGTATCTATTTAAAAGATATCAGCTAAAACTTTTTCACGGTAAATGAATTGCACGGAAATTAGGTTAAGGGTGGTAAATTATGGTTTTAATTCAATGAAAACATTTTATTTTACAGAAAACGAAATATTGAGAAACAGCGGCCAACCGAACTGCGTAAAATCACCACAAAAGTTTGAGGAATTTTGGTTTGCCGTTGTAAATACAATTATTAGATATACATAAATAATTACTAAAAGCCCAAATAAAATTTTATATTGCGTAGATTTGTTTTCTTCTGTAGGATAGTATATTATTTTACACCCGACGTTTAAAAAAAACCGCTCCAAATGGGAATAATGAGACGTTTTGTAGGAGAACATAAGTCTCGCTATTACCATTCGGCGTTTCGTAATTCAATGGGAATAGTGAGACTGATTTGAAAAAAAAGTGAAGTCTCAGTATAACCACTGCAATGGGTAATGGGAAAAATAAGATCTACCCTGTGTACGTTAACCTACGCAACATTCATTGCTGCTATTACCGTCGCTTAAAGGTCAATGCATAATTTGTCATGCGGTCGACTGTACTATTATTCCTGCGTTTTCACGGACAATTTAAAGCACCTGATAAAATTAGAATTAGAACAAAGTAAACGAGCGGTGGGGGCGACCCCGCAAGAGATAAGAATTTGAAATGGGTTGTAGCGGCCCTGCCCACAACGTAAATAACTGATGCGGGCTTTAACCCTTACACGGCAGATAAACGATGGACGATAAACTAACCGGTCATATCGACCTTATGGTGGTTTTGACCACTCACTCATGGGTGGTATTTATAATTATGCTTCAGGCTTCGTCCTTCGAGATTAGAAGAAATAATACATATGTAGTAACGCCAGTACTTACCGTTCCACCACATCTTTGAGAATATATCTTTTTTTTTTTTTTTTTTTGTGGGTAGTTTACCCGGCCCTGCATCGATGACGGTTACTATGTTCATTCGCTTTTGTGTGCTGCGCCGTTCCACAACTCGCGTTTGCAACTTCGCGTTATTACCGAAAAAAGTGTTCGTTGCTAACATGCCGAAACGTAAAAGTGTTAGTAGTGAAATTAGAACGAAATTTACGTCGTCGTAATCGTCGTAGTGGTAGCACAAGGGACACCTGGGACACCGATACGGATACATCGCGTACGTTTCCTGAGTGGCTGCCGCCGCGTCTTCAAGGTAGAAATATTTATTCAATTGTATTGTGTACCGGTGATCTGCTTAATTTATGAGTGTTTATAATAACAATAAGGAACTACGGAGGTACAGCACATTCGAGCAGTACGATTGGGACTGTTTATTGTGTTTATTAAATATTGTTTGCGGGCAGTACGTGTTATTTTACATAACTAGGGGCTGTCTCTTACAATAAATACCTCTATGTTATGGCCAAACAATAACAATTTAGCACACTCGGGTAGTACATTTGGGACTGCCTATCGTGCTTGTTAAATATTGTTTGCGGGCAGTACGTGTTATTCTGAATAACTAGGGACTGTCTCTTACAATAAATACCGCAATGTCATAGACAGACAATAACCATTTAGCACATTCGGGTAGTACATTTGGGACTACCTATCGTGCTTGTTAGATATTGTTTGCGGGCAGTACGTGTTATATATAACTGGGGACTGCTTCTCACAATATAAATATACTTTATCTGTCTTTCGGGCAGCAAATATTGGAATTACTTAGACTGGACTGATGAAGAGGTTATCCAGGTTATATCACCGCCGCAAATTAACAATGAATTAACAGTGGCTGGGCCCAGCCAGCCACCACAGGCTATCCATCCCATCAGTCGTAGTTATTCCCCCGAAGGAAAGCCTACCGCCGCCGCAGTCTGTTGAGCCGGTTCCGTCTACGTCAGCCGCACCTGAAATAGAAAACCTAGATGTTGAGTTATTAGAAATATAAGGCATGGATCCTGCTACTGATAAAACATATGGCAAAGAAGTTCATAATTTGGAAAATAAGAAATTAAATTGTCAGTGAGACTACAAAATTGGGTTACAAATTGATTGATCCACCTGCCTTAAATCCTGAAATTAAAGCTGCTGTATCAGAAATTAATGTAAAATGAGCAAGGCATTAGAAAATAAACAAAATCAACTTACCTTGGCTATGACAAGCCTCAGTGAGGCAATTATTCTCTTATTATCATCAAAAGAGAGAGACAGCAACTATTGAAGCTTCTAATGGACTCCGCCCGAATCCTCGCTGACTGTCAGCATGCTGATAAGATCATAAGAATACGAAAATCGACCATTTTTTGTTTGGTGATAACTTGCACGAGGTTACAAAATCAAAGGTTTCAAAAAGTAAGCAACACCCAACTCTTCTAACTCGAGAAATTTAAACTCGAAGCATCCGGGCCTGACTCGCAGGCAGACTGGCCCGCCGAGGATGAAGGAGCCTGCGCCGAGCTCGACGCGCACTCGGCACACCAACTCCTCGAGGCAGTCGCAGCGTCCTCCTCAGCGCGACAGGGTGACCTATCATCGCCGCTAAAGGTACAGCAGGTAGACTGTCTTTATTTTATGATCAATGGGCAACGTTTACTCATGTCATGACCCAATATACTGTCATATATAAATGGCTACATTATTCCATTTAAAGACCCCTATCAAACAACACCGCCACCAGCTCGCAAATATTCCGAAATTGAAAGTCACCTTTTTTCCGAAGCCATTGATAATCTATTGTCATTGGGAGCAATCTCACTATGTGAACCATGCATTGACCAGTATTTTGTCACCTATATTTTTTGATACCGAACAATGCGTTTTATTTTTGAATTTAAAATCATTAAATAATTTTATTGAGACAAAGCACTTTAAATGGGGGACTTAAGAACTGTATTGAAAATTGTTTTGAAAAAAAAAAAAAAAAAGTTACTTGTGTACTTTGGATTAGTACTTTGGACCTCAGATTTAAGTTTGAAAACTCAGTTTATGAATTTAATGGTTCAGTTTATGAATTATCCACTCGGCTTGAATACTCATGTTTTTACGAAAATTATGAACCAGTAGTGGTCAGATTACTTAAATAATCTGTGCACGATTGGGGTTAATTATCAATTTTGCCTAAAAAATTTAAATCTAACCAAAAAACTTTTAACGTCACTAAGTTTTGTTTTAAATAAAATAAAAAGCCAGCTTATACGAGTATCTACACATTCTTGCTAATTTTTAGATACATAATAGATAATAATTATGTCATAAATGTGATAATAATTTTCATGTCACCTCATGTCCTATCAAAAAAAAAAAAATATATTAAAAGAAATTTAAAAATTTTGAAATATAAATAATTCTGAAAATATGTTTCTCCCAGAAACATTTGATTCCGAAACAAGCCATGCACAATTTAATCCGTTGTGTACGATCAAAAGTGACCAATATGAACTGGAAATATTTTCCGATGCCTCAACAACGGGTCGTAGCGTGTGGGAATCGGAGAGTCCGTGGAGTGAGGATGAACGCCGAGAAATCCTGGCGGCGTTCATGAATCTTAAGAAATTTGCCAGATCATAATTAAACTGCCAGATACTTCTTCGAATAGATAATACTGCAGCAGCAGCTACTGATATATCCTGTGTCACACACACTTGACAAAAGTTGCGAAAGGCAATGGTGTGAGCGAAAAATCTTCAATGTTTTCGCTTCTTATAAACTTCTCATATCTTCAGAAAACAGTATTCCAGATAAGGAGTTTACGACGTACACATCCTGATATTGAATGGCAACTCAATGACTAATGCCCATCGTAATATAACGCAAAAATTTAGTTTTTCCTAATACCTATTTTGCTAGTCGAGTAAATAATAAATGCACTTGTGTAGTTGTGTGTCTTGGCATCGTGATCCAGATGCGTACGCCGTTAATGATTTTACTACTATTTCATGGACTAATTTTTACTTTTATGCATTTCCCCCGTTTACTATGATTCTAAAATCATTGAGGAAAATTATATCTGATAAATTTATATCTTATGGGCATCATAGACATGGTATCCGATATTTCGAAGTCTTCTTGTATCAGAAATGATAGTCTTTTAATCTAGTGATAATTTATTTTAACAAAATTAAATGACAATTTCAGCTGTCGTCAAATGCACACCTCGACGGCAGGAGTATTATCTGGGAAGAGGTATTTCAGACATATCCTTATCCATGGATGGCTTATACGCAAAATATCGCTTTCGCATAATGTCCCCTAGTCGCAAAATGCCACTTTCGCCGAATGTCGCTTTCGCAGATTGTCTCTTTCGCAGAATGTCTCTTTCGCAGAATGTCTCTTTCGCAGAATGCCTCTTTCGCAGAATGCCCTTCTCGCAGAATGCCTCTTTTGCAGAATGTCTCTTACGCACAATGTCTCTTTCACAAAAATGTCACTTTCGCGAAATGTCGCCACAGGGACTTGAATAAATAAATATATTGTTAAATTCACTCTCATATAACTTATATAAGCAGTATAAGTTAAGGGTGCTATAAAAAGTGGTTCATTTACTGTTATCAAAACAAGTTGAATATGTTTGAAGTACCAAATCCTAGTATATTACAATTTCTTGCGAATACCTATGAAGGAGCTCAGTATTCCTACAGGTCCGCATTATCTTTACTTTATGTTAACATGAGAATACCAAAAGATTTTTAAAGGGGTTTATCGATCTACACAAACCCCCTTACAAAATACAATAAAGTGTGTGACACTTCTGTAGTTTTATATTTTCTTGCGCAATGGTATCCTCATGAGAATTGAAAAAATTGTAAAGAAATTAATTACCCTCGAGTGCAATCTTACTAAAATCAAAATTAATAACATTGAGAAATTTCCATCAGAAAATAAAATTTCAAATATAATAAAAACATTAAGGATTGGATCGTACCAACCCTTATTGGTTCTTCCATTTTTAATGACCGACCGGAGATTTGTCCAGTACAAGCTGTGCTTTCATATCTTGATTTGACAAAACCGATACGAGGTAGTAATGACTCGCTATTCTTAAGTTTAAAAAAACCTAATAGGCCGGTTGGTTTGCAAACTTTATCAAAATGGATAAAAATTGTTTTATGTTCAAGCGGAATTGATACTATAATAGTACATTGACTCATCATACGCGCATACCACCTACGTCAGCTGCGCACCATCTTGGGGTAAAAATTTACCAAATTAGAAATGCAAGCTGGAGCTCCAGCTCTCAGACCTTTACCAAATTGTATAACAGACCAATCAAAAATGTCTGTAGTGGTCATTTTCCATAGCATTGTTAAAAAAAAAAAAAAATCATATTTACATATATCACATTTAAGTTGTAATAATAATAATTAATATTAGAAGATACTTTTTTCGTTTAAGTGTGCTAATTTATAATTTAATAAAAACTATGCTAAAATCCGTGCTGGTATTTTAGCAATTCATTCATATATCATTTACTCATGTTTTACGAATGTTATCTCTAAAAGTCTACATATGTATTATTTCTTCTAATCTCGAAGGACGAAGCCTGAAGCATAATTATAGATTAAACGAACTTACCTTAAGTGAAGTTCTATCCTAATTATGCGAAGGCTTCGTCCGAAGAGATTAGCAACCCTCCCAGCCCTATTTTGTTAACAAACAATCCCAGTCATTCGTAAAAAATGAGTTTATGGAGAAAGCTACTCTAAACTAAATGAACATAGTAACCGTCATCGATGCAGGGCCGGGTAAACTACCCACAAAAAAAAAAAAAAAAGATATATTCTCAAAGATGTGGTGGAACGGTAAGTACTGGCGTTACTACATATGTATTATTTCTTCTAATCTCTTCGGACGAAGCCTTCGCATAATTAGGATAGAACTTCACTTAAGGTAAGTTCGTTTAATCTATAAGTATTGGCCCATTTAGACGGTGCAAATTTCTTGCCTGTTGCATACAATTAAATTGAAGCAAGTAAATACTTGCATGGCCTTACCAACAGTTGCTTGCAATTATTCATTTAATTATTGCATTGCAATTATTGGTCTTGTACTCGTATGTACTCGTACTAGAAACTTTTACCGTCTAAATGGGCCTTAAGGGATTTCAAATTTATCACAAGATTTTTAAGGTTTTCAAAGACTTTCCCCAAAAAATATTTCGATTCTATTGGCTCCTTATATATTTTTTCTTAAATATCTCTTATGTAGAGATACAGACCATACAGTTTAAATATTATTATAAGTAAGATTTACTTACTAAGTTAAAAACATCAACTTCTTTTGTGTTTCCAGTTGAAAATTGAATCATATTATTTTAATCAAACAAAATTTTATTATTTTAGTTTCACATTACTGAAAGCTCGTCCACAAGCTTTGAAGGGGATGCTAACTGCAAATACACTCGGACAAACAGACGTACGGCACACATTTACTGTAGATTTTCTGCTTAATATGAAAGCTAACAGGCGGCGATAGGAAAACTTTTCTAATGAACGGCGAAGGGGTTCCGAACTAAAAACTATTTTTACGGTCGTTTTCCGGTTCAGGAAATTCTTTATTTCATTTTCAGATAGATGAAAGTTTTACCGATTTCTCGGATTGTAGGTTTTGTGTTTGTACGTCCGCTGAGGACATAGTCCTGTCCCAAAGCTGTCCCAAAGAAAATACATGAAATGAAATGGATTTTATTTAAATAGGCTAAAAAATAGCACTTTAAATCGTCATATTCTTGTTTTTTAGTTAGTTGACGTCATATAATTACTTAAAGCTAAGGTTACCACCGCCTCCAAAGCGCAAGTGGAGAAGAGGCGGCGCAACAAACTCCACTGCTGCATTTTCTCCAAAGACGTCACTTTACAACATAGGTATGTCTTACAATTACCATGGGAGAGGTCTATGTCCAGCAGTGGACTTTCTGCGGCTGAAATGATGATGATGGTGATGATTCGAACACTTAGGTTGCCGCGTAGCTCATCAAAATTTTCGTTTAATGTAATTTCGAAAAAATCACAATTCTCCACAATCTACATATAATAAGCCTCGCAGTCCTGTTGGCCTGTGGTGTGGCCCTAGAATAGCACCAACCCATCTCTTCCCGTGGGTGTCGTAAGAGGCGACTAAGGGATCTGAAACACCGGAGGATGGGCAGCAGCATCTTTCCGCGTACTATGACATCACACTGCGATCGCCAACCCGCCTGCCAAGCGTGGCGATTACGGCAAAACCCCCCTATGGTTGATACACCCATAACACGGCCCCTAGTCCCCGGCGGCCCCGCTATCCCGGACTCTGGTACCGGTCACGGTAACGGTGGGGCAGGGGGTGCTAAGAATCCCCGGCAGATGCGGGCAGCGCAGGACCGGTCGTTATGGAAATCCTTGGGGGAGGCATTTGTCCAGCAGTGGACGTCTTTCGGCTGAGAGAGAAGCCTCGCAGTCCAGCGGGGTAATACTGCGAGTATCCTGGGCACCTGCCTAGATGCGGCGCGTTCGAGGAGATTTTCTATTCAATTTGTAAGTTGTGAATACAAAAAACATGATATAGACGATTGTGAGTCTCTTTAAGATTGTAATGATCTCTTATTGTTCCCCTACACTCCTTATGGAACTTACAAGCCAAATTTCAACTTCCTACATCCAGTAGTTTTGCTGTGCGTTGTTTGTCAGGCACTGAATCAGTCAGTAACGGAAGAATTTTATAATGAGCGATTTTTCTGACAGCTAAATTAAGAAAAAAAAATCAGTATAAAAAAGTCTCAACAGATAGCGTTTTATGAAAGCCAAATCGTAATAATGGCTGAACCTATACTATAGGGTGCGTTTTTCTTGTCAACCAGAGGCAGAAAAAAAATCACATAACAGTTTGACAGTTGCACAAATCACTATATTGAAACTTTTTAGTTGTTTTTTTTACTAAGTTTTATTTTTTTTTAATGCCAATCCCGTGAATTTTTTGCTTTTTGTGTGGAACTTTTTCTCTCGCCTTTTGCCAAGCGCCATATATGAAGTCATCTGGAACTATTTCTTTTTTTCATTTGTGTCACGGAAAATCCCTCATTATACATACCTAATTACCTATACTAGCTGTTGCCCAGTGGCTCCGCCCGAAGCAAATAGTATATCTTATGTGTTTTCATACAAACTTTGACTCCGCAATTCAGCCCATTAGGGGTTAATTTTTGAAAAAGTAGCCTATATGTTTCCTGCGGGTCTTTAACTATATCCATACTAAATTTCATCAAAATCGGTTCAGCGGTTTAGCCGTGAAAGCGTAATAGACAGACAGACCGACAGATAGACTTTCGCATTTATAATGTTAGTATGAATATTGTTTTTGAGTGCGTGAGTGAGCATATTTGTTCAGGCGTCTTTGGAATTCTGTATATAGGTATCCTACTAATATGTATTATAAATGCGAAAGTGGGAATTTAAGTTTGTGACTTTGTGAGTTACTCAATCACGCAAAATCTACAGGACGGATTTCGATGAAATTTGGTATATGGGTAGAAAAATACCGGGAATAGCACATAGGGTACTTTTTATCCCGAAATTACCACGGGAGCGAAGACCCGGGGCGCAGCTATATGTATAGGTACAACAAGATAGTAACATGCATATAATAAGTCTATGGTTTAGTCTATATCAATAGACAAGTCTTGTCATAGTTCACAGTATATTGTTTCAGGTTTGTAGTTTGTTTGCAGCTTGGCTCGAAGGAACAGAGTAGTTAGTTTTGTCGCTAAGGACGTTTTATTTCATGAATACAGAAGTTTTACAAAGTCAAAGTCAATTTTTTATTGAAACTTGGCCTTTAAAGAAGGCTTTTTTTCACGTCGATAACTAATTATTTAATCATAATATATTATGTCTCAAAGCTACAAACTACTAGCATTTCGGAACGGCCACTGTTGAGAATAAATGCCGAAAGAAACTCATGAAACAGTCTTGGTCGCCTAAGATGCCAGAGGGGCTATTTATTAACTTTATACATACATACACTAGATTGTGTACAGTCAAAAATAAAAGAAAATATAAGAAAAAAATATATAATAAAACACGTTATGTTTGTGATCAAGTAACCACAATGAATTGGTTAAGAACAAAAAATAAAAATAAAATTCGAATCAGGATCGAATCAGGATCCCCCTGGCAACACCCGTTCACGAGTTGACGCGAGGGTCAGCCATCGCTAAGCTCAACCATAATAGAGGGAACCTTACGATGTTGTACAGAGATGTATTGCACCCGAGCGCGAGCTCGAAGTGCATTGCTCTCGCTTTTTGACAAGTGATCTAGTTTTAGAACATAAATTGTCTCTATTGTATTCATATTGCACTTATAGTTATATACATAGCGTCAGTAAGCAAGAATAGGATTTTGGAAATCCCACCCCTAAAGGAGTTAAATGGGTGAAGAATGAAATACACGTGGGTGAAGCTTAGGGCAAAAGCTAGTTAACTATGAATGGTTTCAGCATTATAAAAATATCTCGTCTCTTGTAAATCTTGTAACCTTTTTTGGATTCGATTAAAAATACAATGCCAAAAACCTTCGAGCAACAAGGACTTCCGCGCGCGGCCCGGAAAGTCCTCGTTGCTCTATGCCAAAAACCCTTTTCATTACATCAATTGATGACGTCACAATACTCGCCGCCACATAACAATGAATTCCTCACGAATGAGGAACATTACTCGGAATTGCGTGGAGAAGATCACCCCCTCGACGCCAATAATGGAGACCCATTTCAAACACTTAGTGACACTTTTATTTGTCGCACTTCGCAACGCAATTGACTGCATGTGTGTTTTGTTAATGCTGCGGAACCACATCTATTTTTAGAGTTCCATACCCATAAATTAATAAAAAAAAAATTTTGAAATATTAACTTCAATATGACACGTAAAATTTTGAAACCATACTTTACAATTTTTTTAAGTTTGTTAAAATGTATGCTTCCATGCTAGTCGGGGAGCGAAGAAAAAACATAGAATGTGCCAGCTGCTTCTTTTCCCGCGCAGATTGTAAAAGTCAATCGAGAGAAAGGGCTGCTTCTGGGTAAGCTCGCTACATCGTAGACCTCATCTTTGTCCTCGGGCAAGATTGTGGTCAGAAGCAAACCCATCTTTATTTAAAAACAGGGCTTTAAACTGGGGATTCCTCCACTCAGGCGATGGGCTAGCAACCTGTCACTATATTTGAATCTCCATTGAATTAGAGAGCCCACTAAGCGTGGCCTTCGAGTCTCACAACTCTTGGCTCTGTCTACTCCGTAAGGGATAGACGTGATTCTATGTATGTATGTAAAATGAATGGATGTTTTTTCACTCTTTCATGCAAAACCTACTGAACTAACTAATGAAGTGGTGGTGGTTGAGTGGTAATGACACCTGCCTGAGGTCGAAAAGGATCCGGCTTCTAATCCAAGACAAATCTGACTCATGTATTGTAGTTTTCATAGACCACTTCTTGCTTCCTGTGAAGGAAAACATCGTGAGGAAACCTGCACACTGGCTGACTGTTTAGTTTACCAGTATGTAAACGGCTACAGCTATGGTGATATTTATTTAAAACTTTATTGCACAAATTTCTGAAATTGTGTATAAATGGTGGATTTAACGCCTTGGTGACAGTCGTTTAATAGAATAGAATATAATGATTTGTTTGCAGCAACATGGTAAATTGTTACATAATGTACATGGTTAAAAAAAGAAAAGTCCAGCACGGGCACCATCACTGGCATGCAAAAATTAATTATACAATATTACAATTAAGTCTTGTTAGATGCCTTTCGGCGACTTGAATAAAATCTGATATACAACACACTCGATAAAAAAAAAAGAGAAGAATGACTGAAAAATTATTATTTTATTTTATTTATTAGGATGACCATCAGCCATTTAAACTACAATAGGTTATAACTTAAGAACTAAAGAAGCCAATTACAGGTCCTCACAAATAGAAGAATGATTACATAGTTGAAAACGAAGTTGAACATTTTTTCAATGAAAACAATTGTTGATTTTTTTTTTATTATGTTTCAATTTACACGTGTTACATATATCTTTATAGATTTTCGAAGCCCCGAGAAAAAGCCAGTATTATCGTATGATAATGCAGTGCACATGACGGCACAGCAGGCATCGAACCGCGAACCCTTTCAATATGCTGATTGTTTGCACTCCGCTGCCGACGACGAATTACATGCATTTTGCATTTAATTAGTTCACGCGAGGTGGACTTAACGAGGCATATTTGGCTCATTTACCGGAAAATAATGTGCTGACTTCAATTACCAGACTTTCCGATGTTTCCCGATTCAAAGAACTCCAAAAAAGGACAGAAAGAAAGTAAGAAATAATAATAATATTCCCCCCGGACGCACTAAGCGCTTTTCGTCATCGTTTTTAATGCGCACAGCGAAGCAGTGGAACTCCCTGCCTGCGTCTGTGTTCCCGAGCACATACAACCTGACTCTCTTCAAAACCAGAGTGAATAGGCTGCTTCTGGGTAAGCTCGCCACATCGTAGACCTCATCTCTGTCCTCGGACAAGATTGTGGTCAAGAGCAAACCCATCTTTAATTAAAAAAAAAAAAGTTGGCTTTCACGGGACGCCCGGCAGATATAAAAATATCTGAGCATCGTGGCACGACCGTCATGCCATTTGCCATCACGGAATGCGAGTCGATTTTAAGTCGAGCAAATAATGTTTTACATCAAAAGAAAGAAAAGTGATTCCCATGCGGAACAATTTTTTTTACGAAATATCAGGTAAATCTAAAGAGGTAAGATTTAGGTCAAAAACAACCAGGTCTGGTGTGGCGTACAGCGGAGCGTCATGTTCCCCGCTACCCGCATTGAGCTGTGACTCATTATATTCAGATACGTCTCGGTGTGCGGACGGTTGCCCGAGTGCACAGGCTGTTATCATTCTCAGTGACTATCTAGTCGCTCTGTACCAACTTATACCAATAGTCAGGATACGGTGGAGCCCCAGTTAACTGACCCGGTTAAGCCCCGGGTCGGGTTGTGCTGTGGGGCACATAACGTGCGGGGCGGGGCACGTTACTATGCCGTATAATATTAGTGACAACGGCACATTTGGCGACGAGATAAACGTGAGTACATTAATCTTTAGTAAAAAAAAAAAAAAAACAAAGAAAGTGGGTGGAATATTCAATTTAATTTTATAATCCTATCACTGGGCTTCCGCCCGCGTTAGGTTCTTATTCGAGGGTAGAATCTTAAGAAAATATATCGTAAAGAATAATCAGCCATCTCGATAATCAATAATTTTGTGAAAAGGGTACAAAATGACCTTATTGGCTTTGGTACCATGAATGGCTCAAGGGATCTTGGCACCAACATAACAACAATACTTTTTATTTAAATATTAATTTCAATATTTTCCTGCATCTATAGTTTGGCCATAGTGGCCGTGGTGATATACATATATGGAAAAGTTAATAAGTAGGTACTAAACAATAAACGACAAATACAGATTTCACGTAACATTTAATGGCTCTAATTGTGATGAGCGGCACCTAACTGTTTATGAATAGCTTTTCGCTTAATACAATGAGTATTATTCTGTTAACAATGCACTTTCTGTACATAATTTGAAATATTTGCTCATTCATTTATTCACTGTACAATATTTACAATTTATCATTATACAATGTTACATAAACCAGTAATATGAATGCATACTTAGTTTTCTTAAGTTAAAACCTCAGTTTAAAACGTAACTACAGTGATACATATCATGAGGTCGGCTGGACTGGCACTACCGGCAGGTCACAAGACAGAATATTTATAATTGATTATTTTTCTAAAGCGAAGTATATATAGCAATTACCTACTTTTAATTTAACGATTTAACATAAGAAACAAAAATTTAAAGCTTGTGTCGTGTCACTGTGAAAGATACACGAATTTTTGTTTTCTAAAGTTTTTATACCTTTGGTATTATCAAAATAGATAAAACAGTGAAATAAATAGGTATAAAAATGGAATATTATAAATATTTTCTCATCACAATCAAATCAGTTCAATTTGTGTCATATAACTAATACCCAATTTCTGAGATTCTTTTGTCAATCTGTTGATCTATTACCAGAATAATTGCGTTTCTGAACAACGTACTTTATGCTAAACCATGTTTAATATGAGGTTAACTTAACTGTCCATTGTGACGATATTTTATATAATAAAGGTACCTAAGTGCAACCAGAACAGGGATTGTGGTCGGCTGGTACCTGAACTAGAAAAAACATGTTTCCCTGGTTCCCAACCCGAGAGATTATTATAATTAACTGATATTTAATCGATAGTGTACTTTTTCCATATGATTGATTAATATCGTGATGGAAAAAAAAAAACACAAAATTTGAACTAAGAGTAAAATAAAAAATAAGTAGTAATAGGTACTAAAACAACTAAAAGGGTGCAAGTAAATTTTAGAAAGAACTATAGAAACTATATTCTTGATATGTCTCTAAATATAAGAATTATTTTAACTAAATAGTTAAAAGTTGACTAGTATCATAAAGAAACTACCATCCGAGTTGCAAGAAAATACACGCCAAAATGAAAAAAAAAAAATAATTGAAGGACAGTTTTAAATAATTAGTCTGGTTCTAAAAATACATGATATTTTAACCAGTGGAGTTCGTTACAGCTTCTGGTTGACCGGAACATTGATAGATGCGTCGATTAAGATGTTGTTCTCTGTGATTACAATATTCAGAAAGCAAAAACTTGTTTATGTAACACTGGCGGCCCGTCCCAGCTTTGCAAGGGGGCCATTTAGAGGTAAATTATGTTACATAGAAATAATATAGGTGCTAACGCAGGAATAAATTTTGAAATCAATCCAGTGATTAAGACTTTTGTTAAAAATATCTTTAAGGAAAATGCAAAACTTCCATTTTGTATTATGAGTATGGAAGTGTAAGAAGTGTAGATTGTACACTAAAATGTATTGTATATTTAATGTAAAATAAACAAGTAAAACAAATAAAATAGGTACCTAAATAAATGGATAAAAAAAAAATACGGCAGTAAATACTTAGCGTATTTCAACATAATATGACAGACATGTCAATAACATGTACAAGTTTAAGCCACCAGGAAACCTACAACATAAAATGGAGGCATTTATTTACTTTACTCAATTATTATTTTACAGTCTACCCTGTAAAACAAAATGGTATTTCATTGAAAGCGAATTAATTGAACTCGTTGGTGAAAACATAAATTAAGTTTATTACAAAGGATTTAAGTATGATTGTTCGGTCCTGACAAATACAGTAACTGGGCTATGCCCAACGATTTTGATATTAATTGATGCTATAATAACTACATTAACGAAGGTACACTCGGTTGCCTTTATATGTTTACATTAATTTACTTCACTAATCACAATGGTACCCCAAGAAGCAAGTTTACGTGCATGAACAAAGTACATTAATTGTTCTTTAATGCACTATATACCATACATAAATGCTGTTTTAAAAACTATTCATAGTTTAGTTTATTAAAATTTCCAATTGTAATGATGTGTAAGGAGATATTATTTTCCATTGATCATTGACGAGTTAGCAATGAATAAGTTAGTTGTAATGACAACACAATATTTATTTGAAAATAGAGAAAAGCAGTTAAAATATCTAAATACATTGTGTCACCTAAATGTTATTTTTACTATTTTATACTCCTACTTAATATCCAACAGTATTTTAGTACCTTTGTTTATGAGTCCATAATTATGGATTGATAAGTCAGCATTAAATCGACCTCGGCAATTTTATTGCCTGAAGTCATCATTAAATTGCTAAAGTTACCTTTGTGAACCAAAGTATGAATTCAGATGAATCGATATTATGGATCGTTTAACCAGCATTAAATTGCTAAAGTTACCCAAAATAAAACGAACAAATAATGAATATTGATGTGCACTTTGTGCTACAAATAAGAATATTATGAATTTTCAAGCTAGCATTAAATTACACGGAATCTGCAGTTAAAATGCTCATAGTCAGCATTAAATTGCTAAAACTACCCAATATAAAACGAATAAAGAAAAATTGATGTGCACTTTGTGCTACGAATAAATGTTATTCCAATTAGGTATTTAAGTTTATATCTAATTGAGAATAACCAATATGTGTTTCGTTTGAAATAAAATATGTGTAAGGACAATGATGACCTCTGTATGTGGTCCCGGGATAAATTCTCGGTCAGGTCAAATAATCTTTGTGAATCGGCCTGGGTCTAGTAGTGTGCCATCCTACACACAAGCGACTGTTAATAGCAATAATCCACAAAGGTGGATAAGTAATCAATGTGTAAGGACAATAACGACAACCTCCTTGTGTGGTCCCGGGTTAATTTCTCGGTCAGGTCAAATGTTTTGTTTAAATGGGCCTGGGTCTAGTGGTGTGCTATCCTACACAAAAGAGTTCCACTGTTAACAGCTATTCCGTATATGGGTGACTGTAACGGATAAAGTAACGACTGTTATTAATTTAACAGCTATTCCACATAAGTGGTTAAAGAAATGATTGTGGTCCAGCAGCTATAAAAGTATTGGAGACGTCCAGTCTTAGCAAATCCATATTGTTGGGTTGTAATTAAATATAATGTATATTGGAAAAATGTATAATGCAGATCATTAAAAAATATATATATTCTGAACCTGCTACTGACAGGTTACAAAAAACTTATTGCCAAATTAAGTTTAAAAATACAGAATAGTCACTCCTAAGCTAATACATAAACAAATTTGTATTTTATTAAACTAATGTAGGTACATTACATACAATTTAATAAAATGATTATTTTAATATAGTATTAATTGAAATTGACACTGGACTGGAAACATTAACATAAAACTAAAGTAGGTATGGATAAATTTAATGTCGTCCTGACAAGATGTTGCCTTGCGGTAAGGTGCCCAGAAGACTAGCAGAATTGCCAAGTTGAATGGCAATACTGATCCTTTGATCAGTACCTACATAACAGTAAGTTTAAAAAAAAAAAAAACATTATCCTTGTTATTTAGATTTTAAATTAGTTGCTGCTTTAACAGATTTAACTAATAAGCAACTCATGCTTTATTAACAGCAAATCCTTTTTTGTGTGTGTTTTATAGAGACACTATATACTGTTCCGGCTAAGTTTAGATCCAGAATTTACGCCAGGCAATTGTATCGTGTCTACTTCATGACCAAAATAATTAACAATATTTCTGGCATTTCTTCAAAGTTTTGACACACTGTAACAGTTGTCGTTGTTCATCTCTCAACTGTAGTAAGTAATTATTATAAAATACAATTTCTACAAACATTGAACTGGGTTGATCAAATTAAAAATAATAAAAATATGATCAAAATACAAGTAAATAAATGCAATATACCGACATGTGGTTGTTAAAATTTTTCAAATTCGGCAAGTATCTACCTCTAACAATGATGTTGCTATGAATGCTATGAAGGAATAAATTTTTAGTATGATTAAACGAAAAGTTAAAAAAAAAAGAAAAAGAAAAAAGGATAAGTGGCCGATGTTGGGAAAGTGGACATGTTGATTATGATGAGATTAAAATCTGTGAAACTAAGTGACTTTCGGTAAAGGAAATGGCGCAGAATATTTTAATGATCCCAATTTGCGAGATGAGAATCGAAATTTATTGATGCAGATATTTATATGATTCCTATGAGATTGTTCGCATTCTTTTGACCATGCACATGATGTAAATAATATCTTTTAAATTTATTGATGCAGATATTTATATGAATCCTATGAGATTGTTCGCGTTCTTTTGATCATGCACATGATTATAAAGTAATATAATATATAATAGTAATATAGAAAAAACATACCAAAATAAAAAATTAGAAATCATGTCATGTCAGAATGACATAATAGCGACCAATACTGTAATGAGTTTCTTTCGGTGTTTCTTCTCAGCAGTGGTCGTTCCGAAACGCTGGTAGTTTGCAGCTTTAAGAATTGCGATGGTATATAATTTGAAATTTGATGTAAAGGGTTACTTTGGATTTATTTCATACTAGTGGTAACGAAAATTGTTGAAAACCTTTATCTGTATTAAAATCATCAAAAGAAAGGAGAGATGTGGCGTACAGCGGAGCGTCATGTTCCCCGCTACCCGCTTTGAGCTGTGACTCATTATATTCAGATACGTCTCGGTGTGCGGACGGTTGCCCGAGTGCACAGGCTGTTATCATTCTCAGTGACTATCTAGTCGCTCTGTACCAACTTATACCAATAGTCAGGATACGGTGGAGCCCCAGTTAACTGACCCGGTTAAGCCCCGGGTCAGGTTGTGCTGTGGGGCACATAACGTGCGGGGCGGGGCACGTTACTATGCCGTATAATATTAGTGACAACGGCACATCTGGAAACATAATTTAGTGCTTGTTATACAAACTGCGTGAGAGGCAGTTTAGGATTTTTGATTCGGTATGAAATAAAAATGATTTTATTTAAATGGGCTAAAAATAGCACTTTTAAATCGTCGTTTAGGTATCTATTTGTTTTTTAGTTAAGCGACGTCATAAAATTACTTAAATGGATCTTTGAATTTGCAACTTTATGAAAAAAATCCTACCCTCCATCGAGATATTACTACCCTCTTAATAAAACAAAATATTTTCCAATTTTCATCCGTCGCGGCAATCTTAACCGTGAAGTTATTGGCTTGCGATGATTGATGCCGACAGCTAGATTGAAAAACTTCCTAGATTGTCACCTGGCTAGGCTTTATTACCTCACACAGACTCCATCATGTCGAAGGGAAATCTAATTTGCTTCATGATTTCAATGTGTTTTATACTTCGATCAACTATAGGTTACCTAAACGTTTTATAGATACCTACAGAATCACCTCATGAAGATCATCAGCTATTTTCCTTTTGCTTATGACTTTCTCACGTAAAAATCCGATTTTATTTCAAAAATTATCTTAAATAAATAACAAAGTCAAAGTCAAAGTCAAAGTCAAATATTTTTATTCATGTAGGCTTAAAAATAGCACTTATAAATCGTCACTTTCTTGTTTTTTAGTTAGTTGACGTCAAAAAAATTACTTAAAGCTAAGTTTACCACCGCCTCCAAAGCGCAAGTGGAGAAGAGGCGGCGCAACAAACTCCACTGCTGCATTTTCTCCAAAGACGTCACTTTACAACATATGTCTTACAATTAAATAACTGTATATGTGGACGAATATACATTGAATATATTTATATATATATTAAATGTCAAATTTATAAATTAATAAAAATTATAAATTAATAAAATGTCATTGTAAAAGTAAAAGTACTTTTTTGCGATTCTTTGGTGTGTATCTGGATTGAGGGCCCAATTTTTAAATTGTCCCGGAACGAAACAAGATTCACAGGGCAATTAGTTAAAAATAGTAAAAACTTAATGCTAAGACCCAAAAATTTCTAAAAGTAGAATTATGCCTGTAATCATTATCTAACTTGGGCCCTCAATCCAGACGCCTGCAAAAAAAAATCTCAGAAAGTACTATTTCTGGGTTAATCATTTTTATTTCAGAATTTAGTAAAGAATTTCTTAAATATTTTAACAAATTCCCATTTGTGTAGAATATGACATTACAGATTTATGGCGGTCTATCTTGGGCCCTCAGAACACTAAAATGGGTATCTGCAAAATATGACTTATCGGAAGAAATTCATAAAAATTACGTTAATATACACTACTTAGATACCTCAGTGAATTAGTAAAAAAGAAATAATGGCCCAAAACTTAATTGTCAAAAAGTTATTAAATTTCTAATTTCTGATCTGAGGGCCCAATACTATCGGTTTTATTGACTAGACTAGACCTCGTATACTAATTCAAATTAGAATATATTTTTTTACTATTTTTTAACTAAAATTTAACATATGATCCGTTCTTCTAAATGCTGTATTTTATGAGAAAATTGAATTTCAAGTTTTTATATGAGAAAATTTTGTAGGGTGACCACAAATTTTCATCATCAGCGGGACTTTTTCGACGACCTCCGTGGCCACGGTCCTTACGGCGGACAGTCACACCGGTGGTCCCGGGTTCTATCCCTGGTCGGGTTGAGATGAAAATGTTCTTTTTTAGTTTTGCTTGGGTCATGGATGTTTTTCTATATGCATGTAATTTCTGTTATGTTTGTATGTGTCAGTTGATGCTTTTTTCTTGTAAGGTTATTTACTGGAAGTTTAAATTCTCTCAAAAAAATTTCAGGTTACTGCTAGCTGTATCTTAATATAACTTTATAACATATTTTCTCGTAAAGTGTCACTTATTTCACCAATTTCAATATCGTATTGCATCTCATTACGCACTTGTCGTTATTGTAAAGTAAAACGCACGGTTTATCAAGCTGGTCCATCTATTAAAAAGTGAACGATACTTTTATAAATCTTAGCAAAGAGTTTAATTGTCAGAAAAGTGGTCAACATTTCATGAATAAAATTAACTTTTGGAGATAAAATAAACAAACATTTATTTCTTTAAATTAATCTTGACAATAAATTACAACAATTTATCTGTAAAACATGAAAATATTTGGACCGTACAGAGCCCTAGCCCTGTATAGTCCTTTAACGCGATGGCAGAAATGCTAACAAAAAAACGGTCTAGGTCATTCAGGTCCCATAACAGTCATTCCTAAATAATCTGACATTACACTCCTAGTGATAACCACCACATAAATAGCATTACGCCACTTACCAAACTCTGCCAAGCCACGGAGAAGATGAAACGTCAGGCGGCGAAGGAAACCTCGAGGTCACTTGTATTGTAGGCGGCGAAAGTCCAAAAAATATTCTCAAATCACAGACAGTTCAATGCGTAGGCAAGTACACACACCCGCACGGATTAACAATGTCGATTTTGCGATAATTAAAAGAGATGCTATGACATGTCCACATAGCGCGCGCGTTGGTAGAAGACTGCTTGCGCCGACGTCGATACCAGAGGTCCGGCAGTGACGCAAAACAAATTTATGGAGATGGTCTCTAGGAAATGCCTTTTGTCAGCTTGAAAGAAATTGACTGTGACCAGATTAACCATCTTCCCCCGGCTTGAAAGATCCTACTTTCAAAAACCGAAAACTAAAGCGAAAACTACTCTATAAATTGCATATCATCACATACTCTATCTACCTAAAGTTATGATCCCGATATGGCACTACTTACGAGTAAAAGCGAGTTGTTTTTATAACAAATTAAACAAAATGCGAGAAGTGAAGCGATGCGATACTTAACTAACCTATCTAAATGCTATAAACTAGAGTAAGTAAGTTTGTATTAACTATTGAGTTGGCAAAGGGCACAACTTAACTACAGGTCGGCTTCGTAAGACACCATCTTTGGTCTTTACAGAAGCGACTCTAACTACACCAGATTTGTCTGGAAAAACTTGCGTGATTATACCCAAGGGCCATTGCAAGGGTACAACATTGTCCTGCATAGAGACGACTACCATCCCTTCTCTGACAGGGTTACTTGGCGTGTTCCATTTCTGTTTGGATTGTAAGGTGTGCAAGTACTCTTGTCGCCACCGTTTCCAAAAGGAATTAACAAGTTTGTCCGTCAATTCATATCGCGAAACAAGATGTAAGCGCGTTTCGTTGACGTCGCGAATGGGTATAAATACGAGCGGTTTAGTATGCAAAAAATGCGCGGGTGTCAGAGCGGTTAACTCTGACGGATCAGAACTAAGCTGATAAAGTGGCCTCGAGTTGAGCAGAGCCTCTACTTGAGCCAACAGTGTGTTGAGCTCGTCATACGTCAAAATTTGTTGCCCAATAACCTTTAATAAATGGGTCTTTACGCATTTAATTTGACTCTCCCAAGCTCCTCCGAAGTGGGGAGCTCTACATGGAATTGTTTTTAACGTAATGCGGTGCTCTACCAATTCTTTTTCCCAAATGGATTGGTACTCCTGTGACAAAAACTTATACAGGTCGCGAAGATACGTTTTTGCACCAATAAAATTAGTCGCGTTGTCCGTATAGAGGAACTCTACCGGGCCTCTGCGTGACAGAAAGCGCTTAAATGCCGATAGAAAACTAACGGTGCTCAAATCTGAAGCGACTTCCAGATGTAGAGCGCGCGTCGTCATGCACGTAAAAAGACATATGTATGCCTTCCTAGCCCTCTGACCTCTACCACGTACGGAAGTGATATATAAGGGACCTGCGTAGTCACACCCTGTATGTGAAAATGCTTTAGGAGCAGTCTCCACGCGACATTGCGGTAGATCAGCCATTATGGGAAAGACCGGCCGCGGCCTTGCTCGAAAGCATACATTACAATTAAATGTAATATGACGAGCGACGCGGCGCGCGGACAATATCCAATAGCGCTGCCGTAGCAAGGATACGAGCAGGCTAGGACCTGTGTGGAAGTTGGATGTATGATAGTGAGAGACTAACAGCTCTACTACATGATCCTGACGCGGAAGAAGTATTTGATGTTGCGCATCAAATGGAAGTTCTGACTTGGACAAGCGACCTCCTACATGAATAAGTCCATTATGAATAAATGGGCTTAATTTTTGTACTTGTTTAGAACACAACTTATTGCGAGATAAGCAATCTAAATCATGTGAAAAATGAACCTTTTTGAACTGTAAGCCATACTATACGTTCAGCGAACTCCAAGTCAGACGCGGTGACTGGACCTTTAGGAAGCAGTCTCAAAAATTTATATACAAAACAAATAGTTTTCAAATACTTTGACCAGGACGAAAACCTGATAGCGCGTTCATACAATATGTTCTCAGACGAACCTTTTTCATCTGAGGATGCGGGGAGCGATAGCACAGGAAGAGCGACCGATTTCATTTCGGGAAGTTCCTGTGATTCGCTAGAGGCGAATGGTTTAATTGGCCATTCGTCGCGGGGTAGAGCAAGCCACGGCGGTCCGGATAGCCACAGCGGGTGGTGGACTAGTTGGGCCGGCGTTAGGCCGCGCGAGAGGCAGTCACTCGGATTTTCCAACCCTCTTACGTGGAAGAAGTGATCTGCCGATAGATTCTCATGAATCTTAGCGATGCGGTTGGCCACGAACGTGTGCCAGCGATGCGATGCGGAATGAATCCAACTCAGCGTTACAGTCGAATCCGAAAACGCTACGACAGCCTCGATAGGGTACCGAGCTGCGTACAGCGTGTGTACTCGCTTTATCAAAGTTGATAAAAGCAAGGCGGCGCATAACTCCAAGCGAGCTAGCGAAACATTTTTTAGTGGTGCGACTTTCGATTTCGCACACACAAGCGATACGACAATATTGCCATCTGGGTTGACCACGTGGGCGTAGACTACTCCACCATAGGCCTTCTCACTGGCGTCAGCGAACCCAACGAGAGATATCCTACAGTTATCTACGACCCCGACGTGTCGCGGGAATTTCAATTGCGAAACGAGAGGCAATTCAGACTGAAATTGCTCCCAAGAAGAAACAATGCGAGTCGGTGGGGCGTCATCCCAACCAATTTTTGCGAGCCATAACTCTTTTATAAGAAGTTTGGCGTATAAAATAAGAGGTGCTACCAAACCTAAAACGTCGAACAGACGTGCGATCGACGAAAGAATATTTCTTTTCGTGCACGGGCGATTATTTGGTGTTACCTGGAAGGCGAAATAATCCTCCTCTGGATACCAACGAAGGCCTAGTATCTTTTGCGTGGTGTCTTTACTCAAATCAACACTCCGAGAAAGTCGCAGGGACTCTGGAATGGATTGAAGAACCGTCTCACAATTACTCGACCACTTTGTGAGTTGGAAATCACCAAGCGAAAATAGTTTTATCAACTGATGTGCCGAATCTATCGCAAAATCAACATTAGGTACAGAACTGACTACGTCATCCATATAAATGTCGCGCTGTAAAATATCCCGAGCGAGAGGGAGCGTCCCACCTTCATCCAGACACAACTGCTGGACAGTGCGAATAGCAATGTACGGCGAACACTTAAGCCCAAACGGGAGGACCGAGAACTCATAAACCTTGAGTTCCTCGTTATCATTAAACCGATATAATATACGTTGTAGCGGACGATCTTCCGGACGAATACCTATGCGAAGGTACATAGCTTTAACATCAGCTGATATGGCAACACTAAATAAGCGAAAATTCAACAGAATATCGAAAAGGTCTGCCTGAAGTGCAGGACCTGCGTACAGGATGTCGTTGAGCGAGGTGCCATTACTAGTACGACAACTGGCGTCCAGAACCATTCGTAGACGAGTTGACGTTTTATCATCACGTATTACAGCGTGGTGAGGAATATAATAGGCGACTTGTCGTTCACCAGCGTCTCCTGCATGAGAAGAATGCGAACGAAAATTCTCAACTAGCGAAATATAATTATTTTTCAGATAGTCCTTGATGACGTCATCATAAAGTAACTTAACATCAGGACGCGATTTAAGTTTACGTTCTAGGCTATAAAACCTGCGACGCGCGATGTCAAACGATTTTCCTAACGATGATGAGTCATTCTTGAGCGGTAACGCGGCCACATATTTACCAGAGGGAGTGCGCGCGGTAGTGGAACGATAAAACTCTTCACAGTAAGTATCATCCACATTTAATGAAGAAGAAGAGGAAACATTCTCTATCTCCCAGAATTTACGCAAGTCGCAACAATCCGAACAAGACGATGCGACAAACGACAGTGTGTCGTCAGCGTGTGACTCCAACACAGGTGCATCTCCCATCAGTATGTAGCCTAAAACTGTCTCCAATGCATCAGGGTACCCCTGCTCACCGGCGATATGTCCCGGTCGTAATAACTTAGCGAAGAGTGTTACACCGAGTAACATATCTATATTACCGGGCAAACCCCAAGTGTCATCTGCAAGCAGCTTGGAATCGATGTGGGAAACCGCAGCAACGTTTATACGACATAACGGAAGCTGACCCGTTATTTGATCCAACACTAAAGCATTGACCTTGAACTTGGGTTGCGAGCGAAGACGCGAACAAAAAGTAACATCTACAGACCCACGGATGGGCTGTGATGTCCCACCAATCCCTTTTACCGTAGTTATAACTTCCGACTGAATAGGTAAGCCGAGCATTTTACAACAACTCGACGTTACATAATTTTTCTGCGAACCTGGGTCTAATAAACATCTAACTATAACGTTTCTTCCCCTTTTATTCACAACAAAAATCTTAGCAGTCGCAAGTATTTCAGTCGTACGTTTATTATGAGAGACAATGGTGTGATTGCACAATGCCTCCGTCAACTGCGGGAGCGAGGCGACCGCGGGGGAAGGTGCCGCGGGGAGTTGCGACACAGACGGCGACGCACTGGCTGCATGCGCGAGCGCAGTGTCATTGTGCGAAAGAGACGGCTTATTATTATTGTCAAAGTGCAAGAGAGAATGATGCTTTAAATGACACTTACTACACGTGAAACTTGACTTACAACTGGACGTATGATGTTGATTACTCAGACAGTTACGACACAGTTTATTGTTGTTTACGAATTTGTATCTGTCATGTGTGTTCATCTTTAGAAAAGCACTACATTTAAATAAGTGTCTATGCGTAGACTGACCTGCATGACAAAGCGAGCAGCTGTCAGTAGCAATGAACGCATGCGGCGACTTAACCGACGACGCCGAAGGCGTGTTCGTATTAGAACTTGTTGCTACGCGCGAAGGCGGCGCAACGCGAGTCATAATTTTAATTTGTTCTCTAACGAATTTCACAAAGGAGTCGTAATCTACCTTCTGTGAATCCCGTAGCGACATCTCGTATTGTTTTGCAATATCTGAGTCTAATAATTTTAATCCCAGATGCGTAAAAATAAAGTCAGCTAAGTTATCTATTTTTAATTGTTTAAGTCCGGAAACAATAGCGGTAAATTTATCAAATAATTTTTCAATGTTAGCCGGGTTTGAACCTCCAGTTGACCGGAGCGCATATAATTGGTTCAAATAGCTAACTGCGAGTGCGCGATTATCTAAATATTTAGCAATTAAGGCATCCCATACCACACGGTAATTTTCTGCGGAAGGTGTAAGGCCAGCCGAGATATTCCGAGCCTTACCCTTGAGACAACTCAACAAATAATGAATACGATCACTATCGGACAATTCCGAATTAGTGTGAATAACACGTTTAAATGTCTCATAGAAAAATAGAAAATTTTGAATATCACCGTCGAAGGTAGGAAGCTCGATTTTAGGTACTTTAATATGACAAGCCTTAGGGGCAGATTTCTCGCTGTGAGAAGAAGTAGACTGAGGCGGTTCAGTCAATGAACTCAGCGTGAGTTTTATCTCACCAGCCAGATCATCAAAAGAATTCAACGCACTATAAGTAACCTCATATTTTTGAATTAATTTTAAAGATAACGCGTTAATATGATCAATTACGTCACTAAATTGAGAACGCAATGTGTCTATTTGTTTGGCTCGTGCGATGAAACTCTTCCGGGCCTTCTCAGTGGTCAGGGATTCAGATGAATCGTAAATCTCCTGAATGCGTGCAAAATACGCATCCCGTTTCCCTATATAAAGCTTGAGTTGCAATTCGTCACCCATGATGAGCGAATACAAAATTTAATCGAGCAAACGAGCAATATTACTTAAAAATGCGAAATACCTACAGTAATAGGATGTATGTACTATAGGAGGGACTTAACCAATAGAAAACCTACTACCTACTTTTTATAAACTACTATATGCGTACGCAACCCTAACTTAAAACGTCGGGGGTGCGATGCGACTACGAAACACTCACAATAGTCACAATAAACACTATTGATAAGAGCGACGTAAACAAATCAGCTACTATGCACGGAACCTGTGCTAGTGCAGCAGCATGCGATGCGGTATGTACTTAGCTATACGTGAGTACACGACGAACAACAACAAATAGTTGTGCGTTTAAAAACCTATAACGACGCGATTATACTAGTTTAGTACAACTGAATAACCGATTATAGGTGCGATTCATACACACACATTCACAGATAAACCCTGTTATCATGTGAGATGTTTAATGTGTGTACTAGTTACCTTGTCTAAAGATCCCTGACAGTTATCGAGTTCACTATGAGACGTGAATAGGTAACAAAACAAAAAATGCGATGCGAAAATAAGATGAATGAATTACAATAATTCAAACAAATGCGGAATGAGTCTACGCCAATCATGCGATGCGGTGTTCAAATTGCAATAATTTAAACAATTAAATTCGTATAATAAATGAGATTATTATGACGAAGCGATAACAAAATCTATCAACGATTGTAACCTAACATGTATGCAGTCGGTATATAACGGAATATTTTTACTAAGCGAAACTACTTTAAACCTATAATAGTTAGTAGTGTTTATAACATAAGACGTGCGTGCATTCCTATGTGCGAGGGGCGGGGGGGGGTCACGGCCAGACCACGCTAAGACCCACGAAACTACCCACTATAACCACGCCGTGGGAAAAATAGGACTTTCGATGAAATTATGAATTTTGACGGAAACAAACTTGTTTGGCGATATGAATAAACGATTTAATCGAGTTATACATACAGTTTATTAACCGAAAAATGCGATATAACGAAATTAGTTCCATAAACTTATTGTCGGTAGTTCCAACCGGTAAAGCAAAAATGATCCTTACAACCTATGCAGTACGGTCGATAATCGTGTGATGATATGCAACAAAATACAAAGTTACTCGAAATTTCTTTAAATTTTTTATACAAAATCTAGGCGTTTAGGACTCAAAATAAGACCTAAATCCGGCTCGAAGGACCAAAATATGGACCGTACAGAGCCCTAGCCCTGTATAGTCCTTTAACGCGATGGCAGAAATGCTAACAAAAAAACGGTCTAGGTCATTCAGGTCCCATAACAGTCATTCCTAAATAATCTGACATTACACTCCTAGTGATAACCACCACATAAATAGCATTACGCCACTTACCAAACTCTGCCAAGCCACGGAGAAGATGAAACGTCAGGCGGCGAAGGAAACCTCGAGGTCACTTGTATTGTAGGCGGCGAAAGTCCAAAAAATATTCTCAAATCACAGACAGTTCAATGCGTAGGCAAGTACACACACCCGCACGGATTAACAATGTCGATTTTGCGATAATTAAAAGAGATGCTATGACATGTCCACATAGCGCGCGCGTTGGTAGAAGACTGCTTGCGCCGACGTCGATACCAGAGGTCCGGCAGTGACGCAAAACAAATTTATGGAGATGGTCTCTAGGAAATGCCTTTTGTCAGCTTGAAAGAAATTGACTGTGACCAGATTAACCAATATTAATTTTCAACACACTTGCTCGTAAAGTGGGTCTTATTACTTAAGTTAAATTCGTAGAAGGTTGCAAATTATATGTGTACCCACAAAACATTCTTAATTTAACCGCATAATACAATTTTTTATACTGGGTAAATAACATAATATAAGGGACGTTTTAAAAAAAGCAAAAATAAATAATTTATACAGCCAAACAATAAAGAAGGCATAAACTTATTGTTTTTTTTTCATTTTCACATTTTCTTTTAAATTTTTTTTCTATTTTTAAGAATTAGAAACGACTTAATTAAGTACCTACCTTATACTTGCTTATAATACGTTACGAAATTACGACGTAAAATACTATAAAAAAAGTGGTGAATATTTGATTTATGTATCATACTAATCTTCTATACCTACATAATCTACATATAATAAAACAGTAAAAATATTTTGTCTGTACATTTAGTATTTTTGACTAAAATGGATTGAGGGACACTTAAAAAGAACAATAGAAAGCAAAAAAAATTTTTGAAATTTCTTGTCTGTCTGTCTGTATGTATGTATGCGCTTCACGCAAAAACTACTGGACGGATTTGAATGAAACTTTTTTTGTTGTATAGCTATTTAGCCTGGGCAACATATAGGCTATAATTGATTTTGAAAACTGGAACACCTGATGAAGAACCATAACCGAACAGCTAAACTATAAAAAATATGGAAATGGTGCCTTAACAAAAGTCGTTCAACCTGATGAGCATTTTCTGCTGACGTATAAAAATTGAAGATCTGGAAGCGTATTGCCATAATGTGTACCATCACAGACAGGGAGTGCTCTGTGATCGCACGCAATATGCTCTCGTACTTATAGAGCATACTGCTTACCAGTACAGAGCAACTCTGTAATATAATACAGTTTGCTCTAATTTATAAGAGCGAAATATATACGAGCACAGACAATTTTGGCTGCAGTGGTATGTAGAATGGCATGCTTCGTTATGAGCAAAATACATGCGAGTGCAGAGCAGACTCATTCTGTCTCTTTCGCACCAAGGATAGTTTGGTACATTCTTTGCATTCTTCGCACTCTGGCAGTAGCCTTGGCCTAATTGAACGAGTTCGCACGCGTCCGTCAAATTAAAACAAAGTGTTTGTTATTGTAATTTGTAATTTTAAGTAAACACTTTACTCACATAGATTAAACTAGCTGTCGCCCGCGGCTTCGCCCGCGTAAGTTTCGCTTAGATGAAAAATCTCTCTTGGAGCTTTTCATCAGATGTTCCAGATCTTCAATTTTTATACGTCAGCAGAAAATGCTCATCAGGTTGAACGATTTTTGCTAAGGCGCCATTTCCATATATGTTATAGTGTAGTTGGTCTCTTGGAGCTTTTCATCAGATGTTCCAGATCTTCAATTTTTATACGTCGGCAGAAAATGCTCATCAGGTTGAACGATTTTTGTTAAGGCACCATTTCCATATTACTTATAGTTTAGCTGTTCCGTTATGGTTCTTCATCAGGTGTTCCAGTTTTCAAAATGAATTATATCCTATATGTTGCCCAGGCTTAATAGCTATACAACAAAAAAAGTTTCATTCAAATCCGTCCAGTAGTTTTTGCGTGAAACGCGTACATACATACAGACAGACAGACAGACAGACAGACAGACAGACAGACAGACAAGAAATTCCAAAAAATTTTTTTTGCTTTCTATTGTTCTTCTTAGGTCTCCCTCTATCCATTTCAGTCAAAAATATTAAATGTACAGACAAAATATTTTTACTGTTTTATTATATGTATAGATTATGCATGTTTTATTGATTTATCATTGTGAAGTAGGTACAATCTGTTTTAAAAATAAATACTTTCTATTAAAAAAAAGTTCTTGTTTTATTTTACATTTTTAATCTTTCAGCCGTTTTAGCGTGATTGAGTAACACACTTCCAAACTCACAAACATCCACACCTGCACATCTACCACTCTTTATATATTTATTATTAATCCATACAAATATATAAAATTGGAGTGTCTATTTGTAATATGGAAATAACCGTTTTTTACTACATGCGTATAATTATACATACACCAAATAAACATTTTTTAAAATTTTTGTCTGTCTCTTTGTTCCGGCTAATCTCTGGAATGGCTGGACCGATTTTGACGGCACTTTTTTTGGTTGGTAGCTAATGTACCTTAAGCTACTTTATTAGGGTTCCGCAGTCTAATAAAGGAACCTTTTTTGTTAAATTCACGCGGATGAAGTCGCGGGTACAGCTAGTAATATTATAAAGAGAAAAGGTTTGTTTGTTCGTAATGAATAGGGCCCGAAATTACTAGACCGATTTTGTAATTCTTTCACTGTTGGGTAGCTACACTATCCCTGAGTGACATAGGTTATGTATGTACTACGGGCGGAGCCGGGGCAGGCTTGCTAGTTTATAATATTAGTGGGATCGTTACTGTTGGAAAAAACCTTACATATACGATAATTTAGCCAATTTAGATTATGATTATGTTAATGTAGCTACTTAAAATAACACGTTCGCATTTTGTGTTATAAATATGCGAAAACTTTATACTTTTATACAGACTGTTCTGTATTCGTACGTAGTTTGCTTTAGAATATTTCTTATTATAATGAGCACAATGTAGTAGAGTACAGACTATGGGTGTCTGTACTGGTACACAGAATGGCATATACGCATGCGAGCAAACTGTATACTTATACAGACTGCTCTGTATACGTACGCAGTTTGCTCATGAATATTTGTTATTTTAATGAGCACAAAGTGATCGAGCACAGAGTATGGGTGTCTGTACTGGTATACAGTTTGGCAATACGCGATCTGGAACATCTGATGAAAAGCTCCAAGAGACCAGCTACACTATAACATATATGAAAATGGCGCCTTAGCAAAAATCGTTCAACATGATGAGCATTTTCTGCTGACGTATAAAAATTGAAGATCCGGAACATCTGATGAAAAGCTTCAAGAGACCAGCTACACTATAACATATATGGAAATGGTGCCTTAACAAAAATCGTTCAACCTGATGAGCATTTTCTGCTGACGTATAAAAATTGAAGATCTGGAACATCTGATGAAAAGCTCCAAGAGACCAGCTACACTGTAACATATACGGAAATGGCGCCTTAGCAAAACTTGATTAATCTGATGAGCATTTTTTGTAGACGTATAAAAATCGAAGATCCGAAACATCTGAAACAGTTTGGAACACAAAAAGACTTTTCATCTAAGCGAAAGTTACGCGGGCGAAGCCGCGGGCAACAGCTAGTATTATAAATATTATTGTAATGCGCAAAAGTGTAGTCAGAATCTACAAGGCATCATCTTAAGGGAAGGATAAGGTAATTGAGGTATATATGCACCTTTGCTGCTGACCGCACATTAAGGAAGCAATATATTTATTGCTAAAAAAAATAAATCAAATTATAATTTGTTTTTATTTTATTTTTTATATAGGTAGGTACCTAAATACATATTGAATATAAGAATTGTAGATATTTTATACAAAAAAATTCTCATGGTTTTGGGAGACAAATGTTTTTATTATGAAAGCGAAAAAGTTTCTGTCGACACTGGGTTTTTTTTGGCTATCCCCTTTTAAGACTTTCCCGGTCATAGTGATTCCAGAGATAGAGCCCGCTGAATGTCAGATACCGGAGACATATTAATAATTTGTTCCGTTTGGACCTTTTGGGTACAGAACCTGAAAAACAAACCTTTCCATCTGTACAGATTTTCAAATGTCCCGCTGATGATGAAAATTTGTAACCCTACAAATTTTTCTCATATAAAAACTTGAAATTCAATTTTCTCATAAAATACAGCATTTAAAAGAACGGATCATATGCTAAATTTTAGTTAAAAAATAGTAAAAAAACATATTCTAATTTGAATTAGTATACGAGGTCTAGTCTAGTCAATAAAACTGATAGTATTGGGCCCTCAGATCAGAAATTAGAAATTTAATAACTTTTTGACAATTAAGTTTTGGGCCATTATTTCTTTTTTAATAATTCACTGAGGTATCTAAGTAGTGTATATTAACGTAATTTTTATGAATTTCTTCCGAGAAGTCATATTTTGCAGATACCCATTTTAGTGTTCTGAGGGCCCAAGATAGACCGCCATAAATCTGTAATGTCATATTCTACACAAATGGGAATTTGTTAAAATATTTAAGAAATTCTTTACTAAATTCTGAAATAAAAATGATTAACCCAGAAATAGTACTTTCTGAGATTTTTTTTTGCAGGCGTCTGGATTGAGGGCCCACGTTAGATAATGATTACAGGCATAATTCTACTTTTAGAAATTTTTGGGTTTTTGCATTAAGTTTTTACTATTTTTAACTAATTGCCCTGTGAATCTTGTTTCGTTCCGGGACAATTTAAAAATTGGGCCCTCAATCCAGATACACACGATTCTTTGGAGTCAGATGCTGCTAATGAAAATATTAATTTTCATTTTATTCCAAAACTAGCTTTTGCCCGCGGCTTCGCCCGCGTGAATTTCCCACGGGAACAGTGCTTTTTCCCGGGATAAAAAGTAGCCTATGTGCTATTCCAGGTCATTATCTACCTCTGTACCAAATTTCATCGAAATCCGTCCAGTAGATTTTGCGTGATTGAGTAACAAACATCCTCACAAACTCACAAATTCACAAACTCACAAACTCACATCCAAACTTTCGCATTTATAATATTAGTATGGATTTAGCCACTCTGGTCCTATGATATAGATTGTATTGCATTAGCAAAGCAAATAGATCTGTAAGGATCGTAGCAGGTGGAAATCGCTAGTCTCCTACTACCCCCACGGGAAAAAGGCGTGATAATATGTATATGTAAATAGTCTAAAACCGCACCGTAAAATCCTCAGCGAATATTTCGAGCCTAAGTTCAGGAATGTGCAATTTCCCACGCGAATACATTCGGAAACAGACGGGCAACAGTCCGACTTAGACTGGACTAAAAACGTCTAATTCTAGCCTGGATTTTAAAGCTGACTGGAATGGGGTACTGTCATTTCTGTCGCACGTTAGGCCAGTGGCCCTGTCCTGCGTGAGCAATAAATGCGACAAAGCAGCGTAGCGCCACGCTATGCGTAATGCCCGTTTATACCATGGGTGTAAAGATGTAAGTGCATCTTAAGATGGGTTTTCTATCCGTTCCCATTTATTTCCGGGCGAAAATACATCTCTGTATGTATGTATGGGCGTAATTAGGCTGTCATATCTCTTCTCCAATATTTCACTTGATAAGAGGCTCCCATCGGGCAGCGATCCTCCCTGGGCAGTTTGTAAGCCTTTAAATTGACTCCGGGCTGGTGTTAGGAGATGATATGAAAGTCCTTCTCTAACTCGAATGACTCGTGTCATTGCGATGCCACTCAAACTATGGCTACTTGTTTAATTGTAATCAGCTGTACCTGAAACAAGGCAAATGACGAGGAAATTAGCGTGGCCAAATCCTGGTCGAAAATCATTGATATAGCCGTTCCGACTCGACAAGAAGAAGAAGACTGTCGTTCATTCAATCACACGCCTTTTATTTTATCACGCATACCTACATAGAGAATATAAATGAATTGAAAACATAAAAGATCAGAGGACGAGTGGAAACCTCAAAAATTTGAGGGTACAGGGTGCGGATTTCAGAGGACCCATGGGTACCGACCCACTCTAACTAACACTCGTAAGATTCATTGGGCTGAAAGGGGACTTTTTGAAAAATTCACTTTTGGTAGGACTACTGCCCATCTGTTCAGACGTAGATGCACACTATTGCACACGACCAATGAACTGTGAATTTCGGATTCTCATGAATTGGTGCATCCTACTGTTGGCCAATTTATCGGTATTTATATTTACACCAGCATTGCTCTGGGTATTTGCTCACGTGGAAATTTTAGGATGATTAGTTCTGTGTTAATTAAGTTTCTATTAGATTAGATTTAGGAATTTGATCTTTTAATATGCGTCTTGATCGAAATTTCGCTTTTATAATATTAGTTTAAATTGGATGGCTTCTTTGTATTTGGATGCCTAAAATTAACTTGTATCTTGTAAATGTATCTATCTAACTTTCAAATTAAAATGGAGAGTCATAGAGTTTATTTTTTAAAATATTATAACTTGCCTATTTATAGATACACAACACAAGGCAATTCAAAGCTGTAAACTCCACACGATCCTTCAAATCCCCAGAACTACTGCCTCTGAACTATTCAACGATGATCAAAGCTAAATTTACATGGACGATCTGATAGATGAATGGAGCATTCGAGTCGATGCCGATTATAATTAATAGTGTACCATCGATTTGCATCACTAATTCGCTGGTTTGAATATGCTAAATAGACTAGTTAGGAAGCTGTTTAAATAATACTATGTTTACCTGTATTACTAAATTAAATTTACTTACAACAACATATATTTCGTCTACAGCAATTTCTCAATTGGTTGCCTGGAAGAAATTGCTTTCAGCGATAAGGCCGCCTTTTGCGCATCTTCCTTTCTTGTTTTAGATTTAAGTTACTTTATGTATCTATGTAATTTTTTGTGTGCTAATAAAGTACCTATTCTTGTTGTTGTACTTATGTAGGTATTATCATCATTAGTTATTTTAGTGTCTCCAATCTTGGGGCACTGGCTTTCGAGAAGGATGGGTAATGACCCACCATTTTTGGGATGAGAAGTACCCTATGTGCTATTCCAGGTATTTTTCTACCTGTGCACCAAATTTCATCTTTATCCGTCCGGTACTTTTTGCGTGAAAGAGGAACAAAGATCTATACAACCATCCATCTGATCTTATAAACTTTTACATTTATAAACTTACTAGCTTTTTGAATTTCTCAAGTAAACAGTGCTTTTACCCGGGAAGAAAGGTACCCTATGACCTTCTCAGCACTACTAACTTTGTGGATGCGAAACTTCAAGATGATTGGTTCAGTGGATACAGCGTAAAGAGGTAACAAACAAATACACTTTTGCATTTGTAATATTAGTTAGGATAGAATTAGGAAGTATAATGGGCCATATAGACCTAAATAAACTAGATTGTATGCTGTTAGACAATATATAATAGTCTAGATCAGCAGACAATTCAAATGGCTGTAGGTCCGCCAAATTCGGTGGCCATTAGAATTAATGTTAGTCGCGATGTCAGCGGCTGCGATGCGATCTACATCCCTAATTGCTATTTGAATTCATTGGTATAGTAACAATTAAATAAAGCTGTTATTCATTACAACTGTTCACGCACATACTTATCTACATTCCCACATTTTGCTCGGAACGTATGCGCATTGACAGATGTCAGTGCGATGATTTTCAAAATTTGAATATTCTCTTAACTCCTAATCGTCTGTAACGACGTCTATCTTCCACTATTTTTTATTGTAAAATCTATGTAAAATCTATTTTAATTCGGTACCTAAAGCCAAGTTCCTGTCGGTTTTGTTTTTATTTACACTAGTCGTTCGCTGCGAACGTAGACCTTGCGACTATTAAAATACAATATTTATTTTCACAAAAAATTAAATATCTCAAAAACGGCTGGACCGATTTTGATGCCCAACGAACTTGAAAATTCTATTAACCATCCCTACATATATTCCAACTTTCATCAAAATCGGAACAACGGTTCGAGAGTTATCGCGGAACAAACATACATACATACATACATACATACATACATACATACATACATACATACATACATACATACATACATACATACATACATACATACATACATACATACATACATACATACATACATACATACATACATACATACATACATACATACATACATACATACATACATACATACATACAAACAATCTGTTTTTCGCTCCAACTTGAATTATAGCCCTCGCTCGCTTCGCTCGCTCGGTCAATTATGAAGTAAATGACATCATTGAAGAACAACTGTTCCAATCAAGATCCAGTCTCCTTAACACGGGCCATAACAACTATTACCAGAAAATAAGTGTCAAAGTCAATTCATCCCTATATTCCCTATACTACTAGGGTATTAATAATCTATGCCTATACTACGCACGAACCTTATTTATTTATAGACCTTATATGACTTTTTAACATAGGTGCGGGTAGTGCATTCCCCTAATGCATTAGGGGACCAGACAACTTCTTTTTAGATGCTTCTTTGAACTATCTCACAATAATAGTATCATCCGTAAAAGAATCAAATCCACAACCAAAGTATTTTCTAAGATATAGCAAAAACAATTCACATTTTTAAGAGATGTTTAGACGATACCAAAACGCCACTAACTAAACGTATATTCATATGACGTCACGTGTAGTAAATGGACTTTCCCTAAAAGTTTGAACTCTAATAAATTAGCTCTGGAGAATAAACTCGTGCTGAAAAGTCGCAAAATGTGTTTAATTACATGTATCTATAAAATTACATATTTTTAACAATTCTCATACCTTGTCCGGTTCCCTATTGTGAATATGCAATCTTTTCTACTGAAATTCCTATGGGAAGCCGCGTTGCAGAGATAGCCAATGATATTATTTGACATAATCAGTACCTACTAAGATGAAACGCCGAAAAAATCTCATTAGACACTTCGCCTTTAGTTCTACATTCGCATGAAAGCCGGGCTAAGCCGGTTCTCAAGTGAATTGCCGTTTCCAAACGTTGAAAAAGATATTCCTAATGCTATGAAAATTACAAAGAAATAATCGTAATTAATTTCCGCGCCATTTATCCTGTTTTATCGTTTTCAGAACGGAAAATGGTACTTTATGAACGGCCGATTTCGCTCGCAGATCATTGAATTTGATTTCTAGAGACGACATGGCGCTAATTTTTTTTTAAGTACTAGCTATTGCTCGCGACTCCATGGCTAGAAGTATCGTGTGTGTTATTTTATAAACTCTCATTGAAGCATTTTGGGGATTGTTTTTCAATTTGAAGAAAAATTACCCTTATGTTTGATTTTGGCCCTATTTCGATTTGCCTTATTTGATGTGTAACGTCTAGTTTGTAGATCAATCTGACCCATAGATTTATTATAATACTAAATCTATGATCTGACCAAAATATGTACGTATAATCATCTACATAAAAAATATGATCATTATGATAGATAGATAGATGTCATTTATTCCTTATTTATCCATTTAGGTATTTTGGGTATTTGTAAAAAAAAATTTGGTATGCATAAAGCGGTTGAGTCCTTTTCCAAAGTATTGTTGATAGTCAATTCCATTCCATAAACATCATTGCACACTATCATCATTGTCGCTTCGAGAGAAAAGTACATTTTTCTATGTCTAATTATATGGACATTATCGGGGGAACTCCCCAAATACAGACAGATTTCATTCCTTTTTTATCGTGTGCGTTTAACGAACTAAACTAACATTAACTAACTAAAATAACATAATATGATATTTTATAAGTATGATGTTTTGTTTTAGTTTTAGTTTTGTTTAGGTTTGAACTAATATTTGATTTGTTTTCAACAAAATTTAATAAAAAGTAATTGTGAAGATTGTTTACATAATAGGACAAGTAAAAAGAAACAAAGTTTACTTAAATTTATTTAAGAAGCCAATTTGGTAATAAAAGAGTATTCATAGATTTTCAAAAGTCTGATGCGTTTTCTATAAAGTTGAACGGCATCTAGATATTTGATATTTGCAAAATAGCAAATAATATCGACTATTACGTACAAAAACATTGCATTTTCACGCCGAAAAATGCATATTTCGTAATCTATCAATGCATGAAAATTGTTTGTGGAAATGGAAAATCTGGCAACATCGTTATTTATCGGCTCACGCTGGAAATATTGGCATATTTTGAATACTCGAGCTGGCAACACTCATGATTTGTGGTTTCGACGAGCTGAGACGGGAGCTGGGGACCAAATGGAAGTTTAGGAATACTTATTTCAGTTTATTTCTGTGTCTATGGAATATTCATTACGAAACAGTTAACTCAGGGCCTCAAGATTACACTACATTGACGGTTGACGGCAATAACTGAAAATCAGTGTTTCTATACTAACGTGCAGAAAGACCACTGAATTATGGCCATTTTGTTTTGCTGAAGCACACTAATTATTGACCGAGCGAGCGAAGCGAGCGAGGGCTATAATTCAAGTTGGGGCGAAAACAACATTGTTTGTATGTATGTATGTATGTATGTAAGTATGTATGTATGTATGTTTGTTCCGCGATAACTCTCGAATCGTTTAATTAATTTCGATGATATTAAGAATACGTGTAGCAACTATCCATAGAATTTTTAAGTTCGTTGCGCAACAAAATCGGTTCAGCCGTTTTAGAGAAATACTCATTTTTATGAAAATAAATATTGCTCTATAACTTTTGAACCGTTATTCAGATTGGGATGAAACTTCACAAATCACGAGATATTATCACTATTTTTTTCATGTATATTGTATATCAAAATTGTTTCACCAGTTTTAGAGATATTGAGTTAAAACCTGAATCGTTAATTTTCGTATCAGCGACATCTAGTGACATTTTTGTACATGTATTTATGTTCCGTGATAATTATCAAAACGTTGAATTAATTTCGTTGATATTAGGAATGCGTGTAGAAAGTATTCCTAGAATTTTTAAGTTCTTTGCGCATCTTTTATTACAGATATATTGTGTTAAAACATGAATCGTTCATTTTCGTATCAGCGACATCTAGTGACATTTTTGTACATTTATTTATTTTCCACGATTACTTATCAAAACGTTAAATTAATTTCGTGGAATGCGTGTAGCAAGTATTTTGCCCGCGACTTCGCCCGCGTGAATTTCCCACGGGAACAGTGCTTTTTCCCGGGATGAAAGGTACGGTGGGCCACATAGAAAACCTGAGACCGCTGCACCTGAAAAACGATCCACTATAGAAGATTGGTTCAGTAGATAAAGCGTGAAGAGGTAACAAACAAACAAACTCACTTTCGCATTTATAATATTCGTTAGTATTGGATTAGGATACAGTATCACGACATTTTCCCTTACGGGGTAGATTCATCTAGCCGTTATGCGTAGGTATTTTAGTAAAAATAAATATTTCTCTATAATTTTTTAACCGGTAAAGAGATTTGGATGAACCTTAACATTTTTTGAGATGAGTATTGCTATATTTCTCATTTATATTGAACTAGCTTTCGCCCGCGGCTTTGCCCGCGTAAATTTTCCACGGGAACCATGCCTTTTCCCGGGATGAAAGGTAAGCTATGTCCTTTTCCGTACTTCTAACTATGTGTATGCGAAATTTCAGGAAGATTGGTTTAGTAGATAAAGCGTGAAGAGGTAACAAACAAACAAATAAACGAACAAACAAACAAATAAACGAACAAACAAACTCACTTTCCCGTTTATAATATTAGTTAGTTAGTAGTTATTGGTAGACTAGCTGTTGCCCGCGGCTTCGCCTGCGTGAGTTTAGCTTAGATAAAAAAAAAATTGTGTTCCAAACTGTAGTTCAGCAGAAAATGCTCATCATGTTGAACGATTTTCACTAAGGCGCCATTTCCATATATCTTGTAAAGTAGCTGAACTCTTGGAGTTCTTCATCAGATATTCCAGATCTTCAATTTTTATACGTCAGCTGAAAATGCTCATCAGGTTGAACGACTTTTGCTAAGGACCCATTTCCATGTATATTATAGTGTAGATGGTCTCTTGGAGTTCTTCATCAGATGTTCCTGATCTTCGATTTTTATCGTCAACAGAAAATGCTCGTCAGATTGATTAACTTTTGCTCAGGTACCATTTCCATATTTCTTATAGTTCAGCTGTTCTGTTATGGTTCTTCATCAGGTGTTCCAGTTTTCAAAATTAATTATAGCCTTTATGTTTCCCAGGCTTAATAGCTATACAACAAAAAAAGTTTCATTCAAATCTGTCCAGTAGTTTTTGCGTGAAACGCGTACATACATACAGACTGATAGACAGACAAACAGACAAGAAATTATATACAATAAATATTATTTTTGCTTTCTATTATTCTTTTTAAGTGTCCCTCTATCCATTTCAGTCAAAAATACTAAATGTACAGACAAAATATTTTTACTGTTTTATTATATAGATTAGGATATCAAAATTTTTGAAACAGTTTCCGTGATATTCAGCTGAAACCTGAAACGTGACGAAAAATTACTGTAATGATTTCAAAAGCAGTTATATTCTCCTTAGATGAAGCTCGGGGATGTATACTCGATTATAAATCACTTACTTTGGATAAAGTAGTCGTGGACATTGGCGTAAAAGAGTTGGCAGCCGGTTGTACAGTCGACCGCACCTCAAGTTACCCTGCATGATCTCTTATGTTGCGGCCGCAGAGTCGAATTTGCAATGAATTTGAGTAGGTTGATGTGCTGTTGACTGTACATACGTAGCTCTTTCGAGATCTAAACGGTTTACAGATATTATATTTGATCCAGGTTTTGATTATATCCGCTTGGAAAAAATTAAAAAAATGAAGTTGTTGCAGCTCAGAATAGATGAAGAAAAAAGGTTGGAAAATCTGTTCTACCCAACCGCGCAATAACTGAATAATGTAATGCGTTGCGCCTTACATTTTTGTTTTAACAGAATCCCGTATTTTACTGAAAATTCTAATCGGTTCAGTAAATTTACGTTCTCATATTTTTAATAAATAACAACCGCGAGGTCTACGTTCGCGGCGAACCACTAGTTATGTAATTTTTAATTAGTTTAAGCCACGGTTTAAGCCTTTGTTTATTAATGTTTTAGTGTCTGTGGCAACTCAAATAAACTTATTCTATTCTATTCTTAAGATGGCGGACGGGCATGGTGACGACTTTACGCGCCGAGATACTCCATTACCTGAACGAACCTATCTATATTTGCGTCGTGGGCTGGGTCGTAAGGTTCCCCCTAATGGTTGAGCTTTGCGATGGCTGACCCTCGCGTCAACTCGTGAACGGGTGTTGCCAGGAGGATCCTGCTTCAATCCTGATTCTAATTTTATTTTTTATTTTTTGTTCTTAACCAATTCATTGTGGTTACTTGATCACAAACATAACATGTTTTATTATATTATTTTTTTTTTTTCTTATATTTTATTTTATTTTTGACTGTACACAATCCAGTGTATGTATAAAGTTAATAAATAGCCCCTTTGGCATGTTAGGCGACCAAGACTGTTTCATGAGTTTCTTTAGGCATTTCTTCTCCTCCAAAGTAGGTACATACATACATACATACAATTACGTCTTCATCCCTCACAGGGTAGACAGAGCCAAGAATTGTGAGACTCGAAGGCCACGCTTAGCTGAATAGTGAGCGCTCTGACGGAATGGAGATTCAGGTATAGTGACAAGTTGTTAGCCCATCGCCTATGAGTGGAGGAATCCCCAGTTTAAAGCCCTTTCCCTCGATTGACTTTTACAATATGCGCGGAAGGAGAAGCAGCTGGCACATTCTATGTTTTTTCTTCGTTCCCAGACCATGGAAGCTAATTACAGCTCAGATATATATATCCATATCCAAGGAGCTGGTACAGTCAGCTGCAGACCTGACCTGACCTGTATCTGATATCTCACCGAGTCCTAAGTATCCCAGGGGGTCAGGTTATCTGCAGCTGACTGTACAACCCGCATTGCTGAGCGACCAGCGGGTGACCAGTATCAATTTTATCATAGTTAAAAAAATTCTTTGGACACGTCCCCCGTAAATATAACGCTATGGAACGTTTGGTAATCCAGGGCCGTATTGAAGGCAAGCGGTCGCGCGGTCGATCTCCTACCAGATGGCTCGATCTCATCAGAAGTGCAACTCAGTGTCCGGCAACAGAATGCTCCAGAAAAGCTACCAATAAAGATAAATGGAGAGCCATCGCAAGAGCAGCGGCCAAATCCGAGAAGACCGATCTGTTGTGAGGTCCCGTTGGTAGTTTCAAATAACACGCACTTTTACACCACAACCCTTTATTCACTTTTACACAAACACCAAAAATAAAATTGAAAATGTGTGACTCCCGACGATTACAAATTCTAACTCTGCTTAAATTTATAAAATTAATCAAACGCAGGTAAAACTGCTGACGAGTGGAATACCAACGCAGTTTGACCCAGTTTCGCTAGTATTAGAATATAACAGCCTCCCCCTTTTGACGGAGCTTTATCGAAATCAGGATGAAGCGAAGTCAGTGTCAAGAAATAAGTACTTACTTAGTAACATTGATTACTTATGCAAAGATAAATATTTAGGATGTCGTCGGGATTCAGTGTTTGCAATAGTAATTAAAATATAATGTAACATGTGTTCAAATTTTATTTTTATTTATTTTTTTTTTTTTACATAAGTTTAAAATTTAAATATTAATATTTCTAATAGATTTATGAAAATCGACCTTATGTGTCTGATGCGACGAGGGAGTTAAATATTTTAAAGACTGTTTGTCGTCATCAGAACTAGAACCTGAAATAGGAGTCATTTCAACAGCATTGGATATCTGTAGCTTATTGTTTACATGCTTATTATTTTGACGCTGGAGACATCGATTTTTAAAACAAATAAATAGCTTATAAATAGCAAATATGAGTAAACAAACAATTAAAATATACGTAAATGTTGAATAATAAGTGCCATATTTTATAAAATGAGACAGACTTTCAAGGTTATTAATTTCAGTTTCTATATCGTTTAATTTATGAGAGGAATATCTTAAATTATCTAAATTTATTTTACTTAAAGATAAAGGTGACAAATGTGGTAAAGTTTTATTCAGAAATTCCTTATTACAACAATTGTCAGCGGTTATGTCGAAATGTATGTCCAAAGATGACTTTGTCAAAAACTTAGAACTACTAGTAGGTACTAGTTGCATTGCCTTAGAATACCCTATACAATTTCCAGTTAACTCGACTAATCCAGTACCAACAATAGGATAGTCATTTACGTCATCATCACATTTAATTGCTAGTTTGTTGAGGTTAGATTGAACATAAATCCATTTATTATTTAACAATTTGTGCCATATGTCTATATCACCGAAAAGTAATTTAGAGTTGCATTGAGGAGGTAATGATGTCACCACTTCAGTTAGCAACTTTGATTCGCAACTGGGGCTTGTAATACTAGAATACAAGGTGATTAATTCACATATGGAATAATCGTCACTAATTTTTTTGCATTTGTCTAAGTTATATAATACAGCGTAATACAACCTGTCATCACTTAAAGCAGTGTACATGCTGGAGGGTTGAATTAAAGAAAATGTTTTCGCATGTGACTCGTTACTGTGAGGCGTTGGCAAGGGTATATTTTTATACACAACATATTTATCATTACTAATCAAAGGGATTTGCAATACAAAGATAATCTTATTATTATAATAATAACAACTAAGTTGGGAAACATCTATTATTGAATGTATAGTATGAATATTTAATTGTAGCGGCAAATCTAAATGCTTCTTTATTTGATTGTTATGTTTACTTAGTTCATTATAGAGACTTAAAGGACTTAGTACACTAGGATGTAAAATATTAACCTTAGAAAATAATACAGCATTTAACGTAGAATCCAGCACATTAGAAATGCTCAGTAAAGAGCTTTCAAGTAGATTTAGTAGATTATTTATCTTAGACATATGATAATACAAATTATTAGTTTTAGTAGATTCTAACAACATTTCTTGTATAATGTTTATTTGTGAGTTTATTTTAATTTCATTCTGATTTAATTTGTTAATAGTTGAATTAAAATTATTTATAGTAGATTTTACAATATGTATGTTTTCTTTCATTAAACGGTAGATATCAGATTCACTCTTCTGAAAAGATTCAATCGCGGCATCATATTTGCGTGCATCATCCGCGTCTAGAGTACCAAAAAGAATTTTAAGATCTCTCCGCCAAACTCTAAGGATCTTTTCACCTTGGTTGGCGTTTGATCTGCGACAATATGAGATAAAGATTGCAATTTGACTAAGTTAGATTGTATTAGTATCTCCAAAGGGTTAGAAAAGTCTTTGCATTCAATGAATTCCTGTGATTGAAGTTTGTTACAAAATATATTCAACAATTTATGAAACAAACTCTCGATTTTATTAAGGTAAGGATCCAGTGATACAATATCAATATGAGTTACAATTTTCCAATAATCGTTATAGAAACGTATACGAGTAGTAGGCTCGAAATAAATTCCAGGGCTATGAATGATTTGAGTTATCTTCGAATCTGCGTGGCTTCTGTAGCAGAAAGCTCTGAAAATAACACAAAGTAATAGGTATAATTTAAGATGTAGCAGGCTTGATTTCATTAGTATGATATTTAATATGTTTACGCCCTACTTGTAAGGTTACGTTATTTTTACTATGAACCTTAATTATTTTGTAAGGCCCCTTCCATATCGGAGAAAGAGCCTTTCGTAACCTGTGATGGTGTCTTAAATACACCATGTCACCTGATTTATAAGAGACGTCACGAGAATTAGAGTCGTAATATTGTTTTGACTTTTGTTTACTATTTATAATGTTTTGGATAGCTTTTTCTCTGCTAAAACGCATTCTATATTGTAAAGCACGAATATATTCACTATAGGTAGTATTATTACTTGTGTCATATAGAGAATTTGGTATTGAAGGTTTATAACCGTATAACAACTCGTATGGAGTGAACTCAGTGGTACAATGTGGATTAGTATTATAAGATAAGATGGCAGTAAATAAATAGCAATGCCAGTCGTTCTGGTTTTCATTGACAAAGGATTTTAAATATTCTTTTAAAGTGGCATGTGACCTTTCTAAGGCTCCATTCGTTTGAGGATGATACGGAGTCGTAAATAGAGACTTTACTCTACATATTTCGGTTAACTGCTTGAATAAATCTGAAGTGAAACAGGTTCCTAAATCAGTGAGAATGGTTTTTGGAAAACCGAATAGAGACATAAAATGAATAAGATTTCTTGCGATTTCTTCACTAGTGGCAGTTACCATAGGATAAGCGCTTGAGAATTTAGTAAGATCATCTTGAAGAGTTAGCATAAATTTGAATTTTTGAAGACCAGATTCTGGTAATGGACCAACGATATCGAGAGCTAGACGTTCAAATGGTCTAGTAGAAGTAGAAGTGATTTCCATGGGAGCTTTATTAGATTTTCGTAAAGGTTTATTAATTTGGCATAGCTTGCAATTTTTTACATAATTTTCAATGTCAGAACGCATACCTTTCCAATAATAGGCAGCTTTAATACGATTATACATTCGTGTTGACCCGGGATGACCCGCAATAGTTGAGTCATGGTTTTCTTTTAGTATTTTGGGAACTTCGACAGGAGTTGGATAAATTAATAGATTTTTGTAAATATAAATTTTAATGTAAGTATTATGAAAAATATAAGAAATCATGTTATATAATTTAGTATATGGTATCTTTGAAAAAGGATCCGTGAAGTCGGGCATAGCAAGTTCAGTGACCTCAGGATTTTCGGTTACAATTTTGTCTCTTAATTTTATTAGTAAGTTGTATATATCCTTAAATTTAGTTTCTTCATAGTGATGAATTTTTGTATAAAGGAAATAGTAAGTTTTATTTTTATCATTTATCATTTGAATACTAAAAGGTTCGCGTTCGGAATTTAGTAAGTCAGCAGAATCATCGAGCTGCGTTAGTATTTCTTCGCAGTGCGGCATAGAGTAATCAAAATCTAAAGAGACTGGACAAACGATTGATTTTAATTTAGTTAAGTGTAAACTTTGACGTTGTTCTTCAATAATAGTATTTAGATTAGATGTTTTATTGGTAAGTTGATCTTTGAAATATTTTTCATAAGGTGAATTATTTAGGGTATTTATATTAATAGTAATTACAGGGCAGCGGGATAATGCATCAGCGTTAGAGTTAAGGCGTCCTTGTTTATATATAATTTCATAATCATACTCCTCGAGTTTGAGGCGCCAGCGAATGAGTCTACTGCCTGGATCTTTATTATTAAATAACCAAACTAAGGGCCTGTGATCGGTTACGATCTTGAATTTACGCCCAAAAATATAAGGACGGAATGTTTTGACAGCAAAAATAATAGCTAGGAGTTCCTTCTCCGTAGTTGAATAATTACCCTCGGCTTTATTCAGAGTTCTTGAAGCGAAGGCTATAGGTTTATCTTTACCTATATCACCTTGGGAAAGTACTGCTCCTACGGCATAACTAGAGGCATCCGTTGTAATTATAAACGGTGCGGAAAAATCTGGATATTGGAGTAGAGGAGCTGTAGTAAGTTTGCTTTTGAGAATATTGAGAGCAGTATCTTGTTCGGATGTCCAACTAAAGGCAACATCCTTTTTTAGTAGAGATGTGAGAGGTTTAGTTAATTTAGAAAAATTCTCAATGAATCGTCGATAATAGCCTACGAGGCCTAAGAAGGATTTTATTTGTTTGACATTCGTAGGAGTTGGGAATTCAGTGACGGCTTTAACCTTATCAGGATTGGGAGATACACCTTTATCGGTAATAATATGACCCAAGTATGCAACTTCGCGACGTAAAAACTCACATTTGTCGGGTTGCAACTTTAAATTAAATTGTCGTAATCTATCGAATACAAGTTTTAATTTTGTAATGTGATCAGTGAGATTATGAGAATAGATGATACAATCGTCTAAATAGACATATGCGTGAAGACCTTGGAGACCGGAGAGAGCCGTATTCATGAGTCTCTGAAACGTTGTAGGGGCGTTTTTCAACCCGAAAGGCATTCTGGTAAATTCGTAGTGACCAGAAGTGCTTGAATTAGTATTTACACTGAAACCTGTCTTCTCAGCATCTTTAGGGTTCATCTTAATTTGGTGAAATCCGCTAGATAAATCTAGCGTACTAAAATATTTAGAATGACCTAGTTGGTCGAGAATATCAGTAATGAGAGGCAAGGGATAACTTTCGGAAACTGTGATATCATTGAGGCGTCGATAATCTATGACAATCCTCCATTTGCGTTTGCCAGACGCATCTAACTTCTTAGGGACTACCCAAACTGGGGCGCTCCATGGTGAAATAGAGGGGCGAATAATATTTTGTTCAAGCATTTTACGAATTTGGGAATCTACTTCTTCCTTATGACATTCAGGGAAGCGATATGACTTGACATGAATTGGAGGCGCACTACCTGAGTTAATAGAATGTTCGATTGCGTTAGTGTAAGATAATGGTTCATCTGGAAGATGAAAAATATCTGTGTATTGAGAGCAACATTCCAAGAGAGATTTTTTCTCTTCAGAATTTAAGTGAGAACAGCGTAATAGGTTTAATACTTTTTGAACTCGTTCAGATTTAGAATAAGAAATTGAATTTATATTTTGATACTTGTAGGTATTTAAGTCATAATCGAGAGGTGACACTTCTGCGTGATAATCTTTGATCTCTACGTCAGAGTCAGTGGTATTTAAAACAGAAATATTTATTCTTTTATTAGGTTTAATAGATACAATGCAATTTGCGACATAAACGCCATTGCATAAGGTTTGATCGAGTACTAGAGCCTCATTATTTTTATAAGTCTCGTGCGAGTAATTTGATATAGCGCATTCAATGACTATTTCAGAACGAGCGGGAATAATATAAATTGGTTTAGTGTAATTTATTTGTAAATTATGCTCGTATATATTCAATATTTTTGTATCATAGTTAATGTTCGCTTTAAAATGACTTAGAAAATCACTACCTAGGATGCCATCATAGTCCAGCATGACGTCATCATTGACGACATGAAATTTATACTTAAAATTATTGGTAAATAGTGCAAAGTCCATTTGAAATGTACCTAATGTAACGCAACAAGATTCAGTGTTGTTTATTCCTTTTAGTTTAACCATTTCACGAGATAAAGGAGGTGTCATGTTCATACTTGATCGTTTTAGTAAACTGATAGATGCACCTGTATCTATAAGAAAACTTAAAGGTTTAAAAGAGTAACTCGACTTTAGAAATACATGAGGTAGAGATATTTTTTTTATTTTTATATTTGTCTCGTAAATGGGAATTGTGCAATTGACATGAGTAGAAGCGTTATAAGATTCAGTGATTTTATTTTTGTTGCAGGAATTAGAATATGGTTTAGTATAAGATTTAGTAGGACTCAGTTGCTTTGACTGAGATGTAGATTTGGTAGGACTCAGTTGCTTGGACTGAGTTGTAGATATAGTAGGTGAAATCGTGTCGTTTGCTATATTCGATTTCGGTAGACACGGACCCGAAATCGGAATTAGTTTAAATGTGTATCGTCGGAATCGAACCGCGACTCATTTACGTCACACACGTTTACCGTGCCGGTGGCGTTACCAGGTGACTGGTAGTCACGTTGTGAAGAGCTAGCGTTTTCGCGGCGCTGCATGTTATATTTGCGTTTACGACACTCATCTATTGAATGACCCAAATTTTTACAATAATTACATGATTTTATGTTTGAATTTGTATAAGAATTAGAAAGATTAGATTTTATATTATTATTAGAGTTAGGGTTAAGGTGATATGTTTTTTTATAGTTAGAATATTTATCTGAAGATTTGTTTTTAAGTAGCATTCGGAGGAAGTGTGACCTGATTTGTTACATATGGAACATTGTTTGGTATATTTATTTGAGTTAGATTTAGACAAGTTAAATAATTTTTCTTCCTCAATTGCGTGTTGTACCGCCTCGTTTAATGTTGAGGGATTCCTGCACCGGACAACCGCAGATATAGAATGATTTAGACCTAACATAAAGGTATTAAGAGCAAGGTCTTCCATAGCTGCTATTCGACCAGGAAGTTCTTTAGTGTCCTTGCAGCTATAATGAATTTCGGAATGTATCCTAGCTAGTATATATTCGATTCTGAGAGAATATTTAGTGACATCTTCACCAAATAATTGTTTACAGTTTTGTAAATCTATTAATAAATGTGTAGAATGTTTTTTCTCGCCAAATGTATTTTTTAGAAATGATTTTAGTTCATCCCAAGTGTCAAATGTTCTTAAACTACAGGCTGCTTGAGCCTTGCCTTCTAATTGGGATAAAATAAATTTACATAAAACATTTTGCTGTTCGGGGATAGCTAAAGAAATAGCATTGTCACAATTTGTAAGAAATGCGGGAAGTGACTCTCTGTCACCATTATATGGCTTAACGAATTTTGACAAAAATGTTAACGTGACTTTCTCGGATTTTTCGGACATTTCGGAAGTTGATGTTTTGCGAGTCTCTCCAGTGGATTCTGCTTTGAGTGACATCAGGTATATAAATTGTATTAATTGTATAAAATAAAATTTGTAAAAGTATAGAAATAGAAATAATATAAAATTAGAGTTCAATTAAGAGTCAAATAAGTATAGAAAAAAAATCACTCACAGAAACACGAAGCACACTTTCACTAGCATGACTTGGTTTTGAACACTGGACTTGACTCGGGGTGTTCACGCTGTCACAGCGGGAACTGGGATACGCGGCTGTCACGTTACCAGCGTATATCATGAGATGAGGGCACCTTGATGAAGATGGTGCTGGTGGTGAGTTAGACTGGAGCCGGTGTGTGTGGTGCGGGCTCAGGTTACACCTGAGGCTGACCGTCGACCTCGTGGGGGTGATGTGCAGTGAATACGTGGTGCGGGCTCACGCTAAAAAGCGGAGGCTGACCGTCGACCTTGTAGGGATGGCGTGTAGTGGATAGGTGGTGCGGGCTCACGCTATTGAGCGGAGGCTGACCGTCGACCAGAGTGCGGTTGATGCAGGCTTGACCTCCAGGTCAAGTCTCACTGTCGATCAGAGACCGTGTAGAGAACCTCGGGTTCGGATGTCAGGACTTCAACGGAAGCCACTTACGACATCCCACTTCTGACACCAATTTTGTTGTGAGGTCCCGTTGGTAGTTTCAAATAACACGCACTTTTACACCACAACCCTTTATTCACTTTTACACAAACACCAAAAATAAAATTGAAAATGTGTGACTCCCGACGATTACAAATTCTAACTCTGCTTAAATTTATAAAATTAATCAAACGCAGGTAAAACTGCTGACGAGTGGAATACCAACGCAGTTTGACCCAGTTTCGCTAGTATTAGAATATAACAGATCCTTAATCACGACCACTCTGTCAAGAGTGAACGACTAAGAAGAAGAAGAATAAAAATGGGAAGAGCCTCACACAAGTTGTTTATTTATGAATAGCTTTTCTAAGCAGCTAATATCTCAGGTTCTAAGCGGCTTGTCAGGATGAAACCGCGCCAGTTTTTTAGTTACACCTACAGCATTACAGCTGTGAAAACTGCATCGAATTTGATTCAGTAGTTTTTGTGTGATGCGCATGCAAACTGATGGACAGAAAAGAACTAATACATAGTTTACATCAATATAGTCAAAGTAATAGTTCTCTCGCTTTGCTCGCACGGTCAATTAATACCATACAAGTATGCCCTTTTCATTGGCAAAATCAAATAGCGCACCCTTTCTTTCTGTTACACACTTCCGTTGCTAATGCAACGGAATAATAATAATTTCGGCGGGGCTGTTTCGTTTATCTCAAAAAACTAAAAAAAAAAATAGTTGTACATTTTCGTCATTTTTTAAATATGTTTATTCAGCATTGGTGACAATACTCTGCGACTTTCCCTAAACGTTAGTTAATTTTAAGGATACAACCTTCTTTTTTGGGTCAATAGGTTAAACGTACAAGTGGCTAAATGCAAATAGCAATTTCCTGTTCGCGTAAAGCCGTTTGGTCCAACAAAATCCCAGGAAACGCGATGTATTTGGACGCACTACTTACAGTAAGGACCGCTTTTGATGCAAAAATAAATAAGATTAGAGGGGTAACCTATAAATAATTCAGAGAGAAGAAGAAGAGAGAGAAGAGATCCCATCATGGGATAAGTCTGCCAAGTGCGAGATGAACTAGCGTGAAGAGGGTTCCGTACAATGCCAAATCTTGTAGGTTTTCCTGTAATCTACTGGCAATAAAATATATTTTGTATTTTTTTCAAAATTTTAGGCTCAGTAGTTTCGGAGATCAGGGGTAATGGTCAATTTTCGTCTTTTTTCATGAATAAAATCAAAACTTTTTATTTTACAATTATAAAAAAATTAATATAGGTACATATATTTGAGATCCTCATAACGAGCCCTTTCATCTTATGTTTGTTACTCAATCACGCAAAATCTACTGGACGAATTTCGATGAAATTTGGTACACGGCAAGAAAAATACCGGAAATAGCACTTTTAATCCTGAAAATATCACGAGAGCGGACCCCCGCGGCTCAGCTAGTTTGATATATTACACAGTAAGGTTTGCAAAACGTTTTTTTAATGCCTAATTTGTCAACTCAAAATTACCCTTATTTATAGAAAATATTTATTTACCATGCACATTTGTGTTTTTGGGTCACAGGAGTACGCCATCCTACCTCATCTGATTTGGTCCAGTAGTTTCGGAGAAAATTGGCTGTGACAGACGGACACGACACGACGGGCACGAGTGATCCTATAAGGGTTCCGTTTTTTCATTTTTACGGAACCCTAAAAAACAATTAGCACTTATGTATTTTCGTAGGATTAAATGTCAATTCTGTGTTGTTGTTATTTTCTTTAACTGTGTATAGGGTCCTTTTACTCGTAAATTGGAAACGGAATCCTAGGAATTTTACATTACCTGCTCTTTTGAAAGACTAAAGGTAAATGCAAGTATGTAATCTCCTTTATTGCTTTCTGATCGATTGTAAAACATTCGACGTGTGTGCAATCAACTGAATAATTCAATGTGCTAATGTGTTTATCTTTTTGGGAACTTTTGACTTTTTAGTTTTTGTTTGAATTTATTTTTATGCCCATCGGACTTATGTTATTCTTTGATGTATTTATTTTTTTTTCTCAGCTGGTTGTGGGACATGAATAAAATATGTAGCTAAAAGCATTAATTCTTATTTAGTTTAGGTAGGTACTTACCTAAAAATATTTTTATTGGGATAACCAAGGATTACCAAGAATATTTTTTTCTGTATGTACCTAAATATTTTTTCGATTTATATACGTAAAATTTTGGTAATTTCGGGTTTGTGGATAGCCTAGCCCTAATTATATAAACACACAAAAATTTATGAAATCGGTTGAGTTATTTTGAATATTACGCCCTACAAACAAACTTAAATACAAACCTACGCAAATTAACTATAACCATTACCTATAATAATAATAAGAATTTATTCGCAATAAATAGGGTTTACAAAGTTGTTACAAGATTATAATATGTCCTTTATACCTACTTAGCTAATTACATTAGCATGCAAAATTTAAATATTACAACTTATAATAATAATAATACAATACCTACCCGTTGCAAATATACGTATAGTTTTTTTTTATCGTGATGGCAAAGTCAATTAATGAGATTTCAAATTGATGGCAAAACTTCGCGATGGCAAACGTACAGTAACCTCAAATAACAAATAAAACATAGCAGTGAAACCTAACATTTTTCTGAAAATCTTCGATCAATTTAAAAATGTCGATAAGCATTGGAATTTAAAAAAATCCAGCCTCTATCGATAGATCGTCGACATATAATTGGGTTGATCACAAGGCGTTAGTGCCGGACTGGGAACTGTTACATTAAATCGGGGTAAATGAAGTCGAATCGGGAGTAATGGTGGAAACCGAGCGACCACAGCGCGCCGCCTTGATTAGCAATGTTGTGGAGTTAGGGTGGATGGATGGGACCTTTGCGAGGCCAACGATACGTTTTGCGTTGCCACGGTACGATAACAACAAAAATAAATAAAACAAATGTTACTCAAGACCTGATAGACCACATATATTAATTTCAGATTTTTCTGGCTAACCACAGCCACAGAATTAATATAAGTACAACAGCTGAGCATTAGTCTTTACAAAATCACCATTTCGCAGGACTATGGCAATTTAAGCGCCTTAACTCCTTATGTCATTTTTTTTTTTTATATAAATAAATAAATATATACGGACAAATCACACAGATTTAGTTAGCCCCAAAGTAAGTTCGAGACTTGTGTTATGGGATACTAACTACTACTACTAACTTTGTTCAAACTGTGGATAACGTAGTTGGTTACATAATTACCAATTCTTGCATGTAATACATATTGTTAAGATTTTATTATGTAATTGTTAGTTGTTCCTCAATAAATAAAATAAAATAAACTCAACGATACTATATCTATACATATAATAAGACAGTAAAAATATTTTGTCTGTACATTTTGTATTTTTGATTGAAATGGATAGAGAGAAGAAAAGAATAATAGTAAGCAAAAAATTTTTTTTTGAATTTTTTGTCTGTCTGTCTGTCTGTATGTATGATCACGCTAATCTCCGAAAGTACTGAACCGATTTGAATGAAACTTTTTTTGTTGTATAGCTAGTAAGCCTGGGCAACATTTAGGCTATAATTTATTTTGAAAACTGGAACACCTGATCAAAAACCTTAACAGAACAGCTAAACTATAAGAAATATAGAAATGGTGCCTTAACAAAAGTAGTTCAACCTGATGAGCATTTTCTGATGACGTATAAAAATTGAAGATCTGAAACATCTGATGAAGAACTGCAAGAGATCAGCTACACTATAACATATATGAAAATGGCGCCTTATTAAAAGTCGTTCAACATGATGAGCATTTCCTGCTCACCTATAAAAATTGAAGATCTGGAACATCTGATGAAAGCTCCAAGAGAGATTTTTAGCTAAGGGAAACTCACGCGGGCGAAGCCGCGGGCGACAGCTAGTAACAAATACATATATAGATAAACATCCAAGTAATCCAATCCAATTTCAGTGGCAGTATCGTACAACCTTAATTATTTATAACTATTAGAACTCGCTTTCGATTAGTTTCGTACTTTGTTCTAATGTGTCTCCTAATTGGTCAAAATTAATGAAATAAATACGTACCTACCATAGACAGACATAGAAGAAAAAAAATCGGCGAAATTGAAAATGTTTCTTCCAACTCTTCGAGCAACAAGGACTTCTGCGCGCGGTTCTAACTAGAGGGAAAAATAAGTAAGTTCTCAATACTAATACTTCTAGGTATTCGCTTATTCCTCGTTTCTGTGGTTCATTTAGAATTCGTAGGTACGTATTGAGTAAACCTAGGAACATGGGTTTGGCGCATTTCCCGCCTGTTGACGATTCGACCCCATTGGGAATAAAAACTATGTGATTTATGTTTTGGTAGGACATTAAGACTCAGAATATCGAGTTTTGCCTACCAATTTACTTTGCTTGCACTTATTGTACAGTTCTGAAATTTTTGCTAATAATAGATTAGAAAATTAGCAACACACTACAAGAACCGAAAACATGATTTGACTAAGTTTGCTCGATAAAAAATAATCCTAAACATTTTACCTAAATTACCAAAAAAACTCTGTAATACGATGATATTTTGAAAATTTTATTTCACATTAATTTAGTTCATATGATTACTGAATTTTTAATTAAAGAATTTCTTAAAACAAGTTATTTATTACTACACAATCTTAAATTATAACATTATTCACCTACGTCCATCGCAATTTTTAATGGAAACATCATACCTTCCTTGTCGTTCATATGGCAACTCGTCTTACCTCTCTCTCTAGAGCTGGGCAAGTCGATCGTTTCTTATAACCCGGGTCAATCACGACCCGTAAGCGTGGTGATCGAGTCAAAATGATTCGATCATTTCGAAGGTCGATCATTTTTTGTAACCCGCGTCAATCACGACCCATCAGCATGGTGATCGAGTCAAAATCATTCGCTCATTCAGATTATTCGATCACTTTGAAACCAACTTCGTTCGTAGATCAAGTTTCTGTCGTATGATTGACTCGATTTCAGGATTCTCATATCCAAAGCAATGCAGGATTAGAAATAAAACAAAAATATGATAAAAAACAGAAAGTATTATTAAGAAACATAATTGAAACCAAACCAACATGTTCATTCAGGAACACGCGAGAACGAGCGATTGACCTATCTACTTTATCTACTTATCTCTCTTCCGCATGCTATCGAACGAAAAAGACGGATATAGTTGTGAAAGTGCAAGGGGGCGGGGCGGGGGGGGAGGGGAACGGGTCTTTTGCGATAGAATCTTTTATAAATTCGTGATTCGATCACTCGATCACGGGTAGTGATCGAATCATTTTCACTCGATCAATCACGATCGACACAGCTCTATCTCTCTCTGTCCTCAGACTGCCGGTGGCATTTAGACAAGGCAGACGCATGTCAAATTGCTCCGCAAATTTACTTACGTAAAATATGATAACATGAGGGTTGTTATACAAATCAAGAACTAGATGGCGCTCTCAAAAGTCGTAAAACAGCACGATGCTGTTTTGCGGCGTGAATCACGAAAAACAGACTTGCTTATTCTTGAATAAATGCATTTTTAATACACTCACTAATGGTCAACAATATTATTTATAAAAATAATTACCAAATAATAAATGAAGTAAAAAAATTGTACTGAGGATCGAAACTGCGAATTTTTCTCTGAAGTCGAAGAAAGCCGACAGACAAGAGGGCGCCTCTTTTTCTAATTTGTACCGTTTATGTATTGGATAATGTTTGTTCACTTTTTACCCACGACACGACTAAATTTATTTCTTGACAGACTGTGTTTATATTTTTATCACACGTGCCGACGTAGTCGGTATATAATTAAATGTTGTATGTAAAATAAAATATAAAATAATGTATTAGAATTTAAAAAATCAAAAATATATCAGTGAGGAGATTTGAACAGTCTTTCTCGTTTTGATCGGGCTGTCTGTACGTAACCATTATTCTAACAACCTGTTCGAAATGCATGTGAAATTTCCCATGTTATATAACACTAGTTTTTGCCTGCGGCTTCACCCGCGTGAATTTTCATCGGGAACAGTGCTTTTTCCCGGGATTAAAGGTATGTCCTTCTCCGTCCTTCTAACTAGGTATGTGTATTTGAAATTTCAGGAAGATTGGTTCAGTAGGTACAGTCGGCCACAGACAAAAGTATACCACCTCCATCTTAGTATGAGGGCAGCCTGTTCTTTGTTTCCGAGCGCGTCGTCATTCACTCTAATGTTGGTTTTCTCTGTCTACGATTTAAGAGTATCATGCAAAATTTCGTCAATTAAAATAAAGCTTCATTGGCTCAGCGGTAATCTCATTGAGCGTAGATCTTCGAGCAACAAGGACTTCCGCGCGCGGCCCGGAAGGGAGGCGCCATAGATGTCTTTCCCCTCTGGCAAAGCTTAGGACCAGGTGGACTTGAGCGTTTATAAAAACTGTTTGCATTCGGACTTTTCGCTAGACAGAATCCATCAGTCAGTGTGAATGACACATAGGCCGCAATACAAAAAATTCCGAATTGTTCAATTTTGTGTTGCAAAAAGAGATCTGGGACATCTATTTTACAGAAAGATGGTGTTACATTTCTCTAGTAAGTAAATTCTTATCATATGATTATAAATTAAACAAAAAATCATACATTTTATTATAATGTCATTGTTGGATTTGTTTACCAACATCAGTCCGGTCGCCTATAGAAACACGGATTTGTCGAGTGATAATTCCGTCCAACATCTAGATTTAGTGATGTTACTTTGCTTACATTGTGTGTTGTAGTCCTGTATCGATAAACTGCGATAGGTATAGTTTAAAATTGTTGTATGTTGTAACGTGTATTTTCTTATTTTTTTACAGCTTTCCTAAAAATACCTACTTATAGATGTGTGTATGGAAAAACTAGTGCAACAACTAGCAAACCTGGGATGCCAAAAAGACCAGTCCCGTTTGTTAAGCTCATTATAAGGCATCTGATTTCCACGAATGGTGTAAGTCAGTTCGGATGAACAAGACTAAATTGAACAAGAGAAAATTATTAGAAATAGTTAAGTTATATTTAGATAATTTAAATTTTATAAGTATTCCTTTCTTGTCTTTGTGGTACTTAACTAATAAACGTGATAACTTTGCAACTGTGATTTTATTTATTACTAGCTTTCGCCCGCGTGGATTTCCCACGGGAACAGTGCTTTTTCCCGGGATGAAAGGTACCCTATGTCCTTCTCCGTATTTCCAGCTATGTGTCTGCGAAAATTCAAGAAGATTGTTTCAGTAGATAAAGTGTCAAAAGGAACAAACAAACAAACTCACTTTCGCATTTATAATATATAGTTAGGATTATGCTAATTCTGCGAAGTGCACACTCTGCGAAGTGCACCAATTGCGAAAACCACCTTTTGTTCGAGTGTACGTTTTGCGAAGTGCACATTCTACGTCAGATAGAATCACTAGTGTATAAAAAATGCAAATTACTGCTAGAGCCCCGGGTATGTCATTCATAAGAACGTATCCATATTTCCATACCTCCTTAGCAATAAATATTATAAATGCGAAGTAATACTGTTATACTCATGGCTAAACCACTCCACAGATTTTATTAAAGCTATTGATTTTAACAAATAAATATTTCTATTTCTATTGATTATATAGTTGCCCGAGAAATTTGATAATTTATAATTCATCGATAATGCAGAATTACATTTTTGCCATTCACTATTGAAAACAAAGTCAAAAATATGTTAATGTGTGTTCTGTCTTATATTCGTACACAAAAATCTGACGGGTGGTGACAGATTTGTCAATGTATTGTTTTATTTTTCATATGTGGTGTCGTAATTTGTCGTAATTACAGATTTTCATTATGTATGTGTGTACCGAACAGCGCTTGCGTGAATTTCCCTCCCCCCGCAAAAAATGCCAGAAAGATTTGAATTTAAACATGTCGCTATGGCTTCTCCCTCCGTAAGGAGTCCGTGTTGCTCTATGGCGTAGATTGAGAGACTGACTGTTCGATTCTTACGAACGAATGTTGTGTAGTGTTAAATGTATTTTCTTTTAAGTTAGTTTAATTTTATATGTGTTAGTGACGAACATAATATTGATTTTTAAAGTTTATTTATCTGGATGTCTGAATGATAGAAAATTAAGGTGAAGTGCGCTTCATAATGTCTCGTATTCAAGGGGGTGAAGCAGCGCGCGGGAGGGTGTAGCGCGGGGGGACGGCCTTCGGCGGCACTGCCACCGCCGGCTTATTCTGGGTGATCGCGCCCGCCGCCGGCCGGCCTATTCTCTAAAATATTTCCTAGGAACTTTATTTAGCAAATATATAGCAAATAGAGGCTTTCGATGACCAACTGTATGAATCATACAAGTAGGCTGTGATATAAGTATGGATTTCGCAAAATGTCCAATTCACAAAATGTCCAATTAGCAAATAGGGCCTTTCGATGACCGACTGTATGGTATGAATCATATAGGTAGGCTGTGATATAAGTATGGATTTCGCAAAAGGTCCAATTCGCAAAATGTTCAATTCACAAAATGTCCAATTAGCAAATAGGGGATTTCGATGACCGACTGTATGAATCATATAGGTAGGAAGGCTATTAATTCGCAAAATGTCCAATTCGCAAAATGTCCAAACGCAAAATGTCCAAATCGCAAAATGTCCAACACGCAAAATGTCCAATACGCAAAATGTCTAACACGCAAAATGTCCAGTTCGCAGAATGTCCAATTCGCAGAACGTCCAATTCGCAAAATATACATTTTGCGAATTGGACCTTTTGCGAAATCCATTCTTATATCACTGCCTACCTATATGAGTCATCCAATTCGCAAAAGGTCCAGCGGTCGCAAAATGTTCAATTTGCAAAATGTTCAGTTCGCAGAATGTCCAATTCACAGAACGCCCAATTCGCAAAATGTCCAATAAGCAAAATGTCCCAATTTGCAAAATATACAATTCGCCAAATGTCCAAATCGCAAAATGTCCAACACACAAAATGTCCCGTTCGCAGAATGTCTAATTCGCAGAACGTCCAATTCGCAAAATATACATTTTGCAAATTGGACATTTTGCGAATTGGGACATTTTGCGAATTGGGACATTTTGCTTATTGGACATTTTGCGAATTGGGCATTCTGTTTGCGATTTGTATGTGTTTGCGATGTCCAATTCGCATGTGTTTGCGATTTGGACATTTTGCGAATTGGACATTTTGCAAAATGAACATTTTGCAAATTGGGCATTCTGTGAATTGGACATTCTGCGAGCTGAACATTTTGCAGATTGAACATTTTGCGACCGCTGGACCTTTTGTGAATTGGATGAATCATATAGGTAGGCTGTGACATAAGTATGGATTTCGCAAAAGGTCCAATTCGCAAAAATGCGAAATGGACATTCTGCGAACTTTGCGAATTGGAACATTTTGCGAATTGGACATTTTGCGAATTGGGCATTCTGTGAATTGGACATTCTGCGAACTGAACATTTTGAAAATTTAACATTTTGCGACCGCTGGATCTTTTGCGAATTGGACATTCTGCCTCAACATATCTTTATTGCGATAACTGTTATAGATATCACCATATAACAATCTTTATAAATACCTAAATAATATTTTATTACTCAGAAGCTCTTAGAGCTTCGAGCAACAAGGACTTCCGCGCGCGGCGAGTCCGTGTTGCTCTATGTCTCAGAGGCATCCCACGAGCTTGTCGAGATTCTACTAACTCGGGAAGAATGTGATCTTTCTTCGAGCAACAAGGACTTCCGCGCGCGGCGAGTCCGTGTTGCTCTATGTCTCAGAGGCATCCCACGAGCTTGTCGAGATTCTACTAACTTGTGAAGAATGTGAACTTTATAAAAATTTACGAGTTTGCTCTCCATTTTATTCTTCCAGAAGTACGCACACTGTAAGTACGTACTAGTAAGCACACGTAAAAACAATTTTTGTTTACGTAAATAGTAAATAGACTGCGCGCCGGGCGTTGACAACAAGATGTACACGACTGCTCGATTCGAGGCGCAGCGGCCGACTGACTGAGGGGGGGCGGCTGTTTACCGTGTGCGCACGCCAAAATCAACGCGATATTTGATAAATATACATTTTATAAGATCTAAACTATTGTTTTATAAAAAACTACTTCCACGAGTAATTTAATCATAATATAATGAAGCCATTGACAAATTTCCATAAAAAATACTGGTATATATTTTGAATAAAACTGATTCTCCGAACCCACTTTCGTTTTCAAATCGCAGATTTTGAGGAACTTTGAGATTTTTTTCTATCGAGGCAATTTATATGAATCGTGTTTCGATTTCCACCAATAACTGAGCAATATACTTAACTTTCAGTATCATGCAAAACTTTTAGCAAATACGTAGTTTTTGGAAGCAAAATAATGGTTTACCCTGCACATAAAACGCATCAAAATCTGATTTGGATGGTATTTCACCCATTAATGGATAGGTAACAATTTTTATTTTAGAACAACTTAATACAATAACAATACCATAATATGTTAATTCATTACAATGTTATGATTGTATATTTGATTTATACTTTATTTTTACATTATACAATTTATTTCTTACCTACAGACTACTGATACTTATATTTGAGTCTGATAAGGAGGTCAGCTTAATGATGAGATCAGTGAATAAACATGTTACATAGTAAGAAAATCTTATTTTTGTAACAATAACATCACTCTCATCACTTATTATTAAAATAGAAACTCATCTAAGTAAATAAGAATATAAACATAAATAATATACACCTAGTGCATTTATTAGCTATTTACTTATTTAAAAAAAATACAGCTAACTTGAGAACCTCCTCTTTTTGGTTTTTGAAGTCGGTTGAAAAAAACTAACAAAGTGGCCTACCTTTGTTATCGATAACTCCTAGTAGCCAATATGCATACCAGCTACAATAATATTTCCTATCCCTCCATAATAATCTATGGCCATCCTTATCCGACTTAAATGTTTTTTTATCAATAAATATTACGATAAATATTATGAATCCAATCGAAATTTAAATATTGCTAAGCAAACCGAACTCGTTCCCTTTTATGCGCAGATGTCAGATCAATCTTCCTCACCAGCTTGCAACATTTGCCTTCAGATATCCTCACGGTCTCTAAAGATAGCCCAGTTTTAACGACGATTTTTCTATTTGAGAGTAATGGTTGTTGCGAGATTACTCTCATTAAAAGCTGTAATTTATCGATGACGTGACTATGCGACAGGCAATAGTCCACTTCTTAAACACTGCATAACACTCCACAGTCGGGCACTCCGTATCTAAAAAAATAAAATAAATATTAACTTTAACCCTTACTAACCCATATCTATTTAACCTAATTCAACAATGGCTAAAAATACTTACGGTTATATCCATTTCACGAGCACCAATACTCATATTTTGTTCATAACAGAACAATAATTGTTGCCTGTTAAACGCATAATTTTATACATTTAAAGAATACAGAGATGACCACAATTAACACAAGTCACTCGATGTGCGTATTATAAGACAGCTAAACGCCAGCTAAATCACTTGAGAATTTATGCCTGCCTATGTTCCAATCAGGGCTTGCTAACCTGGTTAAAATTCTATACCAGCTCACTCGATGCGCCATACATTTAAAAAAAGAGCGTTTTAAATCAGTTACGGTTGAGCAAAACCATATATTATTTCTGGTTATGTTCAAAGCGCGATATCATTTCAGTTCCTGTTCAAAATACCGGAAAGACCCAAAACATTTCGCTCTTTTCGACGATCGTGTTCTATCTCGCTCTAACTATGATTATTTCTCACTCTCGCTCGATATAAATCTAACCAATCTACACGTTGAGACTTGAAAATGCGTAAGTGAGATAAAACGCTGAGCGATATACCCGTCCTTGTCACTCGCCCGCGCGGGATTAACCAGGTAATTTCCGCTCGCAAGACCGATTCAAAAGGGTTTTCACTCCGATCGTAATGGCCAACCAGGTCAAAACACTTATTTTTTAGGTTTTTTATTAACCGGTTTCAAGCCCTGGTTCCAATTCCAACCTTCAATCGTTCCTTCGTTTACATTTCTTGCGAATGTCATCGGGATACCCACTTTAGAATAATAATTATCAATGACGTTGCGATAACATCGGTACCGCAATACAAAACACGCCTGTTACCGAGTTAAGTATAAGAGAAACGAGTGAGTCATTGCTACTACGTATTTCGATTCCATTGCTGCACACGCAAGGGAAATATATTTATGGGAGCTGCAAAAACTGTAACTTATAACGTCATGTAGATGTTTTACGAATATTGTAAATTTTATAAGGTGGTATACTTTTCTTTGTGGCCGACTGTACATAAAACGTGAAGAGGTAACAAAAAAACAAAATCACTTTCACCATAAAATTATGTTTAAAAAAAGAAAACCGAATTCCCAAATAACAGCAAGGATTTGAACCTAGCACTCTCCTAATCTAACTTCATCAACTTAACCGTTTGGCCAAACGTTAATATGACATCATTGTCGAAATGTTACATTACATATTTCAACGTAATATATATGTATTACTTACTACGTAAGTGGCTTTACGAAAACACTGACTAAAACACATTTTTTGTATACTTTTCCTTAATTTTGCATTCATTAATTTGAGTTTTCTTGATTTTCATTTTTAAATAAGTATTTCAAGAACAAATTTGTTGAACAAGGTTGAAATAAAAAAACAGTTTGTTAGATGGTTTAGAGATTATGAAATAGATGGAGCTAAAATTAGCTATTTAGTTCCTCTGAGGGGGCGCCCTTGTAGTTTACAGGGGGGTCGGGGGTGAAATCTAACTTTCTTATTCAAGCTTTCTGACCCCTGGAATTATTAATAGAAGCGGTGAAAGAGCAGTCGCTAAACAAATCCTAATATCCTAATATATCCTAATTCCTAATATTCCTAATAATATTATACATGCGAAAGTTTGGATGTGAGTTTGTGAGGATGTTTGTTACTTAATCACGCAAAATCTAATAGACGGATTTCGATGAAATGTGGTATACGGGTCGAAAAATACCGGGAATAGCACATAGGGTACTTTTTATCCCGAAATTCCCACGGGAGCGAAGCCCCGGGGCGTGGCTAGTAAACTATACGAAACGTTGGGCTCTCCAAACCCCGGCCAGGCTAAAACGGTTTTCACATTTAATTTAAAATATAAGGCTTTTGTCTTTTGAGGTACGGAACCCCAAAAAACCAAATGACATATCGAAGTATGCGTTTAGACGAACTGACCCAGAATAAATGTTATTTAATTACTCTAACTGAACTTTTATTTTATTCCGAAATTCATACGGGAATGGAACCCAGGGGGGCGCAGCCATTACCATATTACTAATTAACCTAAAATACACGACTGTAGTTCTAGACGTCACATTACATAGCCTGTTACCCGAAATAAGGAAACTAAAGATGCCTCACACATCTATATGTGTCAAGAATGTTTTTTTTTTGGCACATCAACAATATAAACACAATCATTCACATATCATATTAAAAACTTAATCTAGTGTTTACATTACTAACAGACATGCACAACATTGTATTCAAATTACTATAAATTATTAAGTTAAAAATAGAAATTAACTTAGAAAATATTACAAGCACAAAATAATTGTTTATTAAATATTGACTTTTAGGAGTTATGGTCAACTAGCTTTTGCCACGGCTTCGCCCGCGTGAATTTCCCACGGAAACAGTGCTTTTTCCCGGGATGAAAGGTACCCTATGTCTTGCTCGGTACTTCTGTGTGTATGCGAAATTTCAGGAAGAGTGGTTCAGTAGATAAAGCCTGAAAAGGTAACAAACGAACAAACTTACTTTCGCAATAGGGGACCGGCCAGGACCGGCCAAGGTATGAGAATTGTTAAAAATATGAAATTTTATGATAGAATACATATTTTGCGACTTTTCAGCGCGAGTTTATTCTCCTGCCTGAGCCAATTTATTAGAGTTCAAACTTTTTGGGAAAGTCCATTTTCTACGCGTGACGTCATATGAATGCACGTTTTGGTATCGCCCAAACATCGCTTAAAAATGTGAATTGTTTTTTGCTATATTTTGGGAAATATTTTGGTTATTGATGTAATTCTTTTAAGGATAATTCTATTATTGTGAGATATTTCAAAGGATTATCAAAAAAAAAGTCGTCCGGTATTATGATAATAGTTAGGATTAGGATTAAAACCAGCATACTAACATGCATGAAACCTGAAAAAGGGAAAAATTTGATGACAACCTGTCGTGCAAAAAATTGGATGACAATTACTCACTGCTAAGCGGATTTTAATACGATTGAAGGCATTTTATATTCCGAAATTGGTACAAGAGCGAAGCCTCGGGGCTTAACTAGTAATCAATATGGACAGCTCCATCAGTTTCCATTTCTGTATCGCAAAATATCATACCTAAATTTATCGAACTCAAATAAAAAATAAAAAAGAAGCATAATGCTTTTTTAATTAAAAAACAATGTAAAATGTAAATAGGCGTGATTAGGGCCGTCTTATTTGTAATTATAATTTTTGGAAGCGATGACAAATTTAATTAAAAACAAGTTGTTTGGCCCTCTCTTTATTGCTTTTCATTAGAAGCGGCGAAAAATTGTTCTGCGAGTTAAAAAAGTGTTTTATCTCGACGTAAAAATAGTATAATATCTATTTACTTTTAATTTTTATTTGATGTAGTATCACAGTTAATTAGTTAGTTTGATGTAGTATCAGTGTTAAGTGGCAGTGGGCGGGGTACATAGCTCGTAGAATAGATAGCCGTTGGGGCAGAAAAGTTCTCGAGTGGCGACCACGAACCGGAAAACGTAGTGTTGGCAGGCCTCCCACTCGGTGGACCGACGACCTGGTGAAGGTCGCGGGATGCGCATGGATGCGGGCAGCGCAGGACCGGTCGCTCCTTGGGGGAGGCCTTTGTCCAGCAGTGGACGTCTTTCGGCTGAGAGAGAGAGAGAGTATCACAAAAGTACATAATAATTTTAAAGATTAATTTCAAAATATCAATTTTAAAGTTTTAAAATATCAATATCGTCTTATCTTCAGATTGCATCATATTTTTTTATCTCGTTTCATTCTTACATCATCGTCAAAGAAAAATACTATCTAGTACGTCATAAATATTATGTATGGATTTAAAAAAAAACTTATAATCGGAATTTCCTATTTTATTATGTATGTAGTTTTAGTTTTTGCAATTAGGAGTTCAGTATGATGTAAAATTAAACTCAAGCATACGTATGAGATCTGAGAACATAACACTACTTATTGGGTAGTAGGGCGAAAATTTTTATCTGTAGAAGTTGATGTACCAAGTTATTTAATCTATATATATAACTCAAAGGTGACTGACTGACTGACTTACTGACTGACATAGTGATCTATCAACGTACAGCCCAAACCACTGGACGGATCGGGCTGAAATTTGAAGGCTGAGATTCTCAGCCTTCATCCGATGTCCATCTAGTCGAACAGTCTAAAATAGGCACTTTCAAGTTGGCTAACAGAAGCAGATTTCTGTTGGTAGGTATGCGTAACATTTTTGAAATTTTTCTTGCAACATCGAATGTTGCTTGTACTTCCACGGTTACTTCTATAGCGTCTTTTACAGCCAACTGTAGAGTGTGTGCTGCACACAGCATCCCTCGTATTTTAAAGTCTCTTTCCTCGTCGTCAAATATATGAAGTATCATATGTTCTACGTCATCAACATCTTCTGGTTCGTCGAACATCTCGTTATCATAATCTTCCTCATCGTCAGACTCATTTTCCGTAATAATGATTGACTGTTCACTATCGGTCGGAGTGTTCATTGAAGTAACAAAATCCTCCGAAGTGTAATTTCCTCCTAACAATTTGGTCATCTTTTTCATATTCGATCCATTATCCGTTATAGAATATATTTGTTCTTTTGAAATCATGAATTCGTTTAAGACTTCTAACAACTTTTCCTTTAAAAACTCACCAGTCTGTCTTTGGTATATTTCAGAAACTGATAGATTTCTTACGACAATTTGATTATTATGTATATATTGTATGTTAATTCCCAAAAAACGGCGTTCTTGACAAGTTGCTGCATCCACTTTCAAGCATATCAACTTATGACGAACTTCAGCAGCAATTTTCATTTTAATATCATAAGCAGTTGTAGAAATCATGACTTTGATAGATTTTTCATTAATTTCTTTCGATCTAGGATTGGAAGATGCTGCTAGGTGCAATAGAGTCTGAAATGGTGCGTCATTCATTAAAGCAAGAGGGCGCCCATGTACAGCTACCAACTGCATACACAATTTCTTTAATGTTTCCATTAATTCGTCACTTTTTGACATTTTACTAGTATTTGTTCCTATTTGTCTAGAATTATTTATATTTGTAACTTCGCTGTAAATATCGACGTGTTTTGTGGCCAAGTGTGATTTTAAATTCGAAGTGTGTTTTCCCTAAAAAAAAAAATGAAAAATAAATATCGTACACGAATGTAGGTAGGTACTATTATTTTCATAAACAAACGAATGCTTATCTACATAAAAACAAACGAATGAGATCGGAGTAGGTAACTATATTTTACGAGATTTTACTAGGTACTCAATTTTAATGAAACGAGTTTAGAAATTATTTAAATATGATTTTCCGGAATTTAGAATCCAATCTCTAATTATAGCTAATTTTAGTCAATTTTGTACAAAATACCCAATACAATTTAATTGTATTGTGGCTTTATTTAAAAAGACATTTTGCCGCCGACACACTACCCCGGCGCGGCTCAAGCGGGCTTTATACACAGATAAATTTTAGTAGGTACGACGAAACTATGAAAAAAAACAATCAAACGGAATAAAAATACTAGAATGAAATACAAGAATAACTTGTTGTAGCTCACTGTTATAGTTATTGTTTAATTACCAAAAATATACATACCTTTAACTTGTTTCCACATAAATTACATGTGCTTAAATTACCATGTATCAAATATGAAGTACCGATGTACGGCATCTCTTTTTGGTTGCGGCATACCTACTTATTAGAAATTTAGAACCGCAGATACAGCAAACAGTCACTCACTAATAATAATATACTTATAATTAATATCTAACTTATAATTAATATATTTATAATGAAAGGAAAGGAGGCGCGATGCGCTTCCGAACTTCCGATCAAAACAAAAACGACAAGTTAAATCGTGTTTTAGACAATTATTCGAATGCGCTTAGTGAAGTATAGATATAGGTAATTAATTAGGTATCGCACTCGGCCGCTTGCGCTATTATACAAAAGACAATGTTCATCGCCGGCTTACTGCGGACAGTTCGTTCAATAAATAAAAGTATTATCATTCATCATAATTAATGTCAAATAGATTTTCTGAATATATATTGGAGTATGAATATCTATAATTAAAATATACCATTTAGTAAGTATTTTTTGCGTTTCCGATACTCAAATCAAAGATGTCGGCCTTCACATGTGTTCTGGGATGCCATTATCTAAAATAATATTACATTTAAGTAGTATATTTTTATTCTTTGATGAAAGATTGGATTAATTAGGTAATTTTTTAGCATAATATATTAGTTTTATGTATTAAGTACACTCATATCATTTCATATTTATATTTTTTAATGAAGAATTGTGTATGTATTTTAATTTTTACTTAAATAAGTCAATATTGCGTTTTCTTTACCTGGTAACACTCGATTCTTCAGCGTAACTTGATTTTGACGTTGACCGGTTGTCGTCGGTCGACATTGACACTTGGATACTTGTCAACATCTGTGAACGTCAAAATCAAGCCGCGCCCAAGAATCGAGTGTTACCAATATTGAAATATTTAAGTAAAAATTAAAATAATATATAAATTCTTCATTCTAAAATATAAATATGAAGTGATATGAGTGTACTTAATAAATAAAACTAATGTATTTTGGTAAAAAAATACCTAATTAATCCAATCTTTCATCAAAGAATATACAATATACTACTTAAATGTAATATTATTTTAGATAATGGCATCCCAGAACACACGTAAAAGCCGACATCTTTGTTTTTAGTATCGGAAACGCAAAAAATACTTACTAAATGGTATATTTTAATTATAGATATTCATACTCCAAAATATATTCAGAAAATCTATTTGACATTAATTATTATGAATGATAATACTATTATTTATTGAACGAACTGTCCACAGTAAGCCAAGCCCCCATACACTTTGAACAAAGTCCTTTGGACCGTATTAGTTTCGCTTACAGCATGAATTATCCTGCAATACACAAACAGTCATTTGGTACTGCGAATCTTTGTCAAAGTAAATACTTTTTACATAACAAAACCTACCTTATTAAGTTATACACAAAGATTAAAGTTGCTTGAAACCTGAACGGCTAACCCCCTCGTAAGACTTACCGCTTTAAAGGGTTTATAAGGGTTGGTAAGCTTTAAAATGGTTACACGTTGGTAACCCAATCAAGGGGTTATTCTTTCGATATAGCGCTTAATAAAGCAAACTGACAGGCTTTTACGCCGAACGACTTTGGTAAGAAAACCCATTCAAAAAACCCCTTCAAAAACCCCTGAAGGGGATAGCGGTCCGGTCCCTGGCTGAGATGTTATGACGTAGGCATCCGCTAAGAAAGGGTTAACGCGAGCGAAGCCGCGGGCGCCAGCTAGTTGCTTATATATAAATTAAATAATACATTAAAATAGATAAAACTAAAAATAAAAGAAAAGTGATCAGTCACGCAATGACATATCTATTTCAAATATTTTGACAGCGGAAGTGAACAGTAATTTCGTCAACGCCGTCACAAGCAGAGTGGCGCAGTGGAAGCGTGCTGGGCCCATAACCCAGAGGTCCGTAGATCGAAACTACGCTCTGCTAATCGATTTTTGTAATTAAAGTTTTTTTTCACCTCTAGAATGTTATAAAATATTCAATGGGATCAGCACAAATACTTGCGAGAACGTTATCGTATCATCACGTCAAAAATTTATATGTAAAATTTACAGCGCCTCTATCGTACGTAAAAGTAACTACTTATTCATTTTCCATATGAACGAACTTGCGAATATTCGTGCTCGCCCTACTGAACAGATTTTTTAAATTTCAGTGTTATTTCGAATATAATTGTAAACAGTTATCTTTTATACATAAATGAAAATACCGATCGTACCTATTTGATCGTTCATCAACCGACTTCAAAAAAGGCATAATTTCAAATTCAGAATTTCAATTTTTTATATTATGTTCTTTATAACTTTAAATTGTAATCGTAACATTATATCGTGACTGTAGACCTCATCTCTGTCCTCGGGCAATATTGTGGTCAAGAGCAAACCCATTTTTTATAAAAAAATAAAATAAATAATGTAACTAAAAATGAATACCTAGTATAATAATGTATAGACAGAAAGGTAGGCTTAGTATAATAACTAAGCGCATAACTTGAGAAGGGTTATTTTTCATTTGTTAGAAATAAAAATCACATGCCCTTGATGTTCTATGATAGGAAGAGTTTATCTCATGTACGGTCATTTTATCGACCACCACCTGCTTGACTGTTCAGATTACTAGTGCTACTGCCACTAGATGGCGTTAGTCGTCAAGACATGTCCTTATGTCAGATGCCTTTAATAAAATCTGACACCAATGTTGTGTTAACCATGGAAGTAATAAGTACTTTGTTGTACAAAGTACCTACTTATTACTTCCATGGTGTTAATACACTTGATGAGACAGAAAAAATGGTAGGACTTTTTGCTTTGGTAGTTAAAGGGTAGTTTACGTACTACCTTTCCTTTGGGTAAGAATAAACCAGGCGTCTCGTCCCTTTCTACGCATCCTAACTAATATTGAGCTAATATTATAAATGTGAAAGTGTAATGTTGATTGTTTGTTACCTCTTCACGCTTTATCTACTGAACGAAACTTCCTGAAATTTTGCATACACAGCAAAACTTGCATACACATAGTTAGAAGTACTGAAGAGGACATAGGGTACCTTTCATCCCGGGAAAAAGCACTGTTCCCGTGGGAAATTCACGAGGACGAAGCCGCGGGCAGAAGCTAGTAAAACTATACGCGAAACACCACAGATTATATAATACCCGTAAATACCTTATTATACAAACGAGTTCATTCAATCGTTCACTTCGATTAAGCTCAGCCTGGAACAAAGCTCGTCGCTTGCTGTCTTAAATTGGATTCGTCCACCTTTTTCTTCTCTTTTTAGGGTTCCGTTCGATTTTAATGAGATTTGTCCGACATGTTTTACGCCAGATGTCAAGAAAATAGGCGCGTCTCAGCCTAGCGAAGTAAATATAATTCAATAAATTTATAATCTATATAAAAAAAAGTGTTTAGATTGCACCCTCACTGAGATGAAACAGAAATATTTACTTGACAGACTTGTGTGTGTGATATGCAGATGTCAGAACTTAAGAGTTAGTCAATGGTGCTTGGTCAATTTGGTCATTTGACAATTTGTCATTTTGCCTTTCGGGTAGGGTTTTAGATTCTATGTAACTAAACAGCTTATAAAAATTAACAATAAAATAGTAAACCATGTAAATCAAGTAATTCTTGTAAGTTAATGAAACTTCGAATCAAATTACATTGTTTGACAGTTGTGTGGACTTTGGACCTCACTCACTATAGTAGTATATTATTTTTGTCCCCACGATGACCCAGCGCCATCTGGTGGCAGAAACTACATTTCTTAAAAAAAACAAATAATGCAAAAATTATGAAGATTCTAGTCTCTTTACACTAATCCTATCTGATCCTAATCCTAACAAATATTATAAATGCGAAAGTGAGTTATCTTAGGAGGTAATCTTAAGAACTACTGAACCAATTTTTTTTTTCACCAATAGAAAGCTACCTGAGTGATTTAGACTACGATTTATGTATGTACCACCCAAGCGAAGCCAAGGCGATGTGCTAGTCATTTGTAAATTTGTTAAAACTTAACTACTACGGAACCATTATCACACTAGGACCATTCATTCTTGGGGTTTTCCTTCTTTGTGAAATTCAGTATTGATAGTACATTTCCGAGTCGTTAGCCGAGAGGTGGCCAAATTTATTTCAGAGAATATTAAACTCGTTTATCGAGAAAAAATTGATAGAATTGAATGAGATCCCATTTCGGTGGATTTTTCTTCATTTCGATTTGAAATGGAGTTTTCAGTTCTAAAAATATTAGTCTGGGAGTTATTTATAGTGTGGCCATTTTAGAAAAAATATTTTCTACCGTTCTAAATGTCATTTTCGAGGTGAATATGAGAGTTGTCTATGTGTGTTGCCTATGTGTATGTATGTCTGAATAACATTGGTTTAATGTGTACGTACACTGTAATGGTGTTATATTATAATTTTAATTAAATAAATAAATAATATTCGTATTTGGTTTTGACTCATTAATGAATGGAAAATATGTATATGAGGTTGAAAAATCTTTTCGAGTTGAGATAATTATTTTTTCTTTTCGTCGGTTTTACATTTATTTCAATTTTTTATTTATAAGCACAGAGTCGGATACGTACACAAAAAATATTATTATATTTTTTTTAAACCAATTAAAAAAATGCGTAGGTATGCTAATATTTTTTTGTTCATTAATTAAAATTCCTCACGCAATCCCCCATCTTGGAAAAACTTCATTAAAAAGACAAGCAAGACGTCCAATTAAAATGGACAAGTCTATCGGCGGCTAAAATAGACTTTGAAATCCCCATTTTCCGGGGAAATACTCGAGACCACTTTGATCATAAAAAGTTCGTTAATCGCCCCACAGCCATTCCGAGTTTAACCTCATTCCTTTCCAATCAAACGGAGAGTTTGGCGTGTAGTGCGTTCAGAGAGATTGACGCAAAAATAGAAATGACAGAATTCGGAATAAAAATATAGAAGTGGCAAGAAATTTAGATTTGAATAATTACGCATTGCTGTAAACGCGATAGTCATAACCATCTTTAAACATTTTAATGCCCCCACTGCTGGGGTGCTCCTTCTTTAAGGATGGATATGGCCGATGGGCTATGACATGACTTACCTCGAGGGCCCGATGCGAATTTGAGTAGGGATTTGTGGGATTCAACGACTGCAAATACTGCCGTGACCTTAGCTTAGCGTCCGAATCACGGAGTTCGCAACAATACATCTTAGGGCACCCATCCCGCAACCGACCATGGCGAAAATAGCCGCCACAATCGCAGGCCAAGCGTGGTAACCACTGCGTCTATTATTCTTACTATATTCGCGATATTATTCTTCCCTATTATTTTAAGTTTCATTCGCTCGCTTTTTAGCAGCTGAACTGTTTCCTATCAAGGGTCCACAAAATCATGAATATTTATTTTTTAGCTACCCTCATCTCTGTCCTTCGTCTTTTCCTTCCAGTTCTTATCGAATCCCTTTAAATCATCAGACCATCTCGTTCTTGGTCTCCCTCTCTTCCTATACCCATCGGCTGAAATCCAGTGCATTAGATTTTGCGTCTATCTTTCTATGTGCATACGGCAGACGTGGCCCGCCCAATCCCACTTTAACCTGGATGCTTGAATGGAATATATTTAATTTATAGTCGTTTTTAATAGGTACCAAAAGGTATTTTCGGCCATACTCCTCATCTGACTTTACTAAGTCGAAATCAAGGCTCAGTGTTTATTCAGCTTAGCATAGAGCTAGCACTAGAGCTAGACTAGTGAACACTTCAAGATTCCCGGCTTCCAGCATAGCTTAAAGTGTATGTACTTGATTAGCTAAGTTCTAAAGTCGTGGGAGGACTGGTGTGGTTTCGACTCTGTAGTTCCTGGAGTTTGGTCCCTTTTGTTTTTGTAAAGATATTGTTTAGACTAGTTTGGAAGGAAATGAGGGAGACCTTTGTCCAGCAGTGGGACGAGATACAACAAAAAAAAAACTTGTTTAGGTAAACCTACTATTCCTATAATATAATAAATGCTTGAGAGTTTGTGACTAAGTTTGCTATCCAATCACGCAAAATCTACCAGACGGATTTTGATGAAATTTGGTACACGGGGAGAAAAATACCGGGGATAGTACATAGGGTAGTTTTTTATTTTTATTTTTTATTTTTTATTTTTTTATAGAATAGTAGGCAAACGAGCATGCGGGTTGCCTGATGGTAAGCAATCCTTGGGGGAGGCTTTTGTCCAGCAGTAGACATCTTTCGGCTGAGAGAAGAAGAAGCAATCACCGCAGTCCATAGACACCAAAGACCCTAAGAAGGTCACTGATGCGTTGCCGACTTTTTGAGAAAGCGATAGGCTCTTTTCTTGAAGGCCCCAATGTCGAACCTATTCGGGAACACCGCTGAGGGAAGTTTATTCCATATTTTAGTACAGCGCAGTAAAAAGCTGCGCGAAAAAAATTAAAATTATTCCCGACATTCTCATGAGTGAAGCCCTGGAGGGCACCCAGATCAATTTTTTTGGCAAAAACCGCTAGAGAAGGAGTACCTAGCTTAATTCCTTTTGAATATTAGCAAAAGTGGCAATGCTGCCAGCCTTCTGGGCACTTTACCTCAGGGCAATGAACTGTCGGGGCTGGCATTTTATAAATATATTTAATTTTAGTTTTATTTACTTTTTTTACTTACTTACTTCGATGGCTCGACGACCCAAAGAGGATCTTGGCCTCCGATACTAAAAGCTTCCATTCCTTCCTGTTCTGCGCTACTTCCTGCCAGTCGGCTCTTTGGAGGGCGTCCAGATCTTTTAGGCCCTCATCCCTCCAGCGGTATCTGGGCCGGCCGACTTTTTTTAGTTCATAGTTAATTTGTTTCATTTTTTTAGTTCATAAAATTGGTTGTTGAAATAAAATTCTAAACATTTTAGTGTTAAACGGAACACACCTCAGTACGTAGCCAAGTTAACTGATTCTAAGTAATTACCGTGGCTTGGCACTGAATTCTGCGAGGATCCTGTGGCTTCCCTGTGGACATTATTGGGGAAGTTCCCTCAATAGCTAGGCTGCTAGGCAGCAGCAAAATACATATACATAGACAGATGTTTCCTTTATAATTTTTAAACTTTGCTGTCACCCACAGATAAGTTTATCTGTGCTGTCCATAGAGCAACACGGACTCCTTCCGGGCCGCGCGCGGAAGTCCTTGTTGCTCGAAGGTGCTGTCACTACATATTGCCAGCAACACGGTCCGAGCGCGGAGGTCTTTGTTGCTCGTAGATAGAGACGTATTATTTTGATGCCGTCTAACATACTATTATGTTAGACGGCATCAAAATAATACGTCAAATAAAGAAATAAATAGAGGCTATCCTCTATTTATATTTCCTCTATTTCGGAATTTTTCCGGACTCTCCAGCTTTACTGGCAAGACACTGCGCAAAACAGGACTCTATCTCGTATCGGAGGCCAAGATCCACTTTAGGGTCACTGAGCCAACGGAGTAAGTAGGTAAGTAACATAATAGCCGCTTAGAAGTCCTTCACTCAATAGAAGTTATTAGTCTTTGACACTTATATCATTCTCTGTGCTTTACATGATCTCGAGTAAATTATTTCAGAGTTTAATATTGTCGTAACAATAACTCCTATTATTAAAGCGATTTTGGTGATCTATTTTTAGAACCCAACTTAATTCTGTGTTCCACTATTCATTATGTTCGAGCATTTGTGTCGACAGAAACAGCTTGTGTTAATACAAGAGCTTCCGACTAAATGACTAGAAAGTAATTTGTTCAACCTAATGTCGCAGGGAATTAATGAATCGAGTCACGTAAAGCAATTCCCGGCAGAGGGAGACACTTGACGCGTGATCCTCTATTTGTCTTCAGATGGGGTTTGCGGGCTGATGAAAATTCGGATTAAAGAGATATAAATTACAATTTAATAAAAACCGTTCATTCACCGTCAAATATTCATTTTTATAGCTGCTTCATACGAATGTGGTCGCAACTTCAAAGGAAAAAACTTATTTATGAAACGGGGTAGCGTTTTGATGGCCGATTATTTCCATCTTATTCATACCTGCTGTTCCACTATCATCTACTAGTGCATCTATCGGTAGTACCTCCGTTTTGACATTAGTTTCTGACACTTTTTGTATGGGAGTCCCGTCTCTTTGGAACAATATGGAAACATCGTAGTCAGTCGACATTACACACACATTAGAATTTTAGAAACAACACATAATCATTAGGTCTTAAGTGCAATGACTTCTTTAATCAATTAGTATGAGAAATTGATGAATGACTGTAGAATTGGACGACATATCAATGTAATTCATCGTGTGTTTCATTCCACGACCGTCAGGCTTGAGGAATAAGACTAAATTAGGAGTTAAACCAACTTATATTATAAATGCGAAAGTATGGATGTGAGTTTGCGTGGATGTTTGTTACCCAATCACGCAAAATCAACTGGACGGAATTCGATGAAATTTGGTACACGGGTAGAAAAATACCGGGAATAGCACATATGGTACTTTTTATCCGGAAATTCCCACGGGAGCGAAGCCCCGGGGCGCGGCTAGTACTTAACTATATCACTATCAAAGTCTATTCGCTGGAAGTCATTAAGGTAGGTACACATCCGCCACACCTCTCTGCGAGCGCCCTTTGAGTCCCTTTCAGACGAGCTGAATGGCGTCTGACCCGCCTTCGTGTAGGATTTAGATAGAAAGCGCTTAGCTACAAATAGCCTCATAGCTTAATAGGCATGTACTAGCCTGTGTCCGCGACTTCGTCTGCGCATATCTCAGGTTCTAAGCGGCGTATCAAGATTAAACTTACGCCAGATTTTAAGTCAGACCTTCTTTAATATAACAGTGAAAACCGCATCAAATTTGGCCCAGTAGTAGTTTTTGCGTAATACAGACAGAAAGACAGACAAAAATTCTACAAAAACTGGTTTTGGCTTCTATAGGCCCCATAAAGACCTCTCATAGTTATTTTCTTAAAAATATTCTATGTGCAGACACAGACCAGTTACAATTTTATTATATGTAGTGATGTTTAAATAAAGTAAGACATGTAAGGGTGTTTTAATACTTATTTAGTGGTAGCATGAGTGTGTATGATAGATGTACTCACTAGATGAATAATTGCAAGGCAAATCCAAACAAGTTTGTAGGTTTGTATGCTTACTCCGGGATCAGTGACCCAAAATGAGTCTTGGAGCCCTATTTTTGAAAGTGTGACATACCGTCGAAAACGAATAATAAATGTACACTATAAACATAAAAGCCGTATTTTTGAAATCACTCGTCTAGCAATGTTGCCAGTGATAAGAAAATAATGCGAGAAACAATTTCTGCTCCAATCTACGCAACGAAAACCTAATCGATAACGAATCGTAAAAAAATGTTCATAAATTATTAATAGTCTAGACCGCGAATTATTCGACATAGACAATTCAAAAATATGGAATAATTGATATCGAATGAAAAATCATTCGGTTCACGCTTTTTTGGTGAGTCACACTTTCAAAAATACAAGAGCAAATACAAGAGCAAGGCTCTTGGTCTCCAATACAGAGCACGCCAGTAGCGTCTCCGGTCCCGCGCAAGCTCCCTCAAGTTGTGGTCATCTTGTGGGTGATTATAATGCCCATTTGAATAACCTCATATTCTCTTCTTTTCGTGTGGATTCTCCCAACCATTTTTAAATTCTCCTTGACCAATGCTGTGCCACGGATACAACCTCGATGCTAGCCAACATTAGATCGTTCGGTGTGCAAGTTTTAGGGCACAGGGGGCAAGATAGTTTTGCTAACTGTGAAATCCAAGTTCAAAAACACATTCTGTGTAAACAAGGTTTTACCGATAATGGTTCCAGAGAAAGAGCCATCTGAATTTCAGACAGATAGAAAGACAGCGGAGGCATGAATGAATGAATGAATGAATGAATGAAATTTGCTTTATTTAAATTGGCTTAAAATAGCATTTTTAAATCGTCATATACTTAGTTGACGTCAGAAGCTAAGGTTACTGTCGCCTCCAAAGCGCAAGTGGAGAAGAGGCGGCGCAACAAACTCCACTGCTGCATTTTCTCTAAAGACGTCACTATACAACAGTGTCTTATGATTAAAGAACAATATATGTGGACGAATATACATTGAATTGTTAATGAAATGTCAGAATCAAATAAAATTATAAATAGGGTTCCATTTTGGTCCATTTGGGTGCGGAACCCTAAAAACTAGCGTCTCATTCTATTGCAGTACAACTTTCAACCCCCGAAGCGAATCCCGGGCGGAACAGTTCTGGTAATTACTTAAATCATTTGTTATTGTCATCCGCGAACTTCCACAGAGCTTTCAAAGCTCCGGAATTGTTTGCGAGCCTCTTTACAATGCTAGTTACAGCTTTAGTTATATTTACATATCAAACTAATGTGAATATGCGTACAAAATCTTATTTACATCACTGTCCTGATTACTTGTGTACAATCAACTAGCTATTTATTAGTGTGACTGTTGAGTGTGTGTGGTGTGAATAAAAGTGTCACTGCGTAGTAGTGTTCTGTGCTGTAATAGCTAGCTAACTGTACATGAAACTATAACTATGTAAAGGGATGACTGTAACTAACAAACAACCCAAGCACCTAACACCTAACACCCTAGCCCTATTCATAAACTAAGGATAAATACGTATATATATATAGTGCGGGAAGTCTAATACCGTGAGACCTAAGGTATTAGACGGACAGTGGGAAGGAATATAGGGTTAGTGCACGGGGTGCAATGTGCACTGGACAGGATTTTCCTACCACCAGTCAAGCAGACTCACAAGACTGATCAGTAAACTGACGGCGAAAGGTGTCTTAGCCGTAGTAGGAGGTATGGATCCGTGAAGATCCCAGACAATAATATACGACGATTGTCTGAATACCAAAGAGAATTTATTTACAAATTTACAAAGTACTTATACTAATTTTAATTACATTTGTGTGTATAAAAATCTATAATGTATATTGTAGTGTTAACTAAAAATATTGATGGCGTTGCACGTATGCATTTTTGGCCGGTCACTGTCCGCTGATTGCAACTCAGCATCGCGATGGTATGTTCATGTATGCTTGAACAACTTGTTTTTTAGATTGCATAAAGTTGATTTTGCATTTCTATTTTGTACAAAAGGTGCAAAATATACAAGGATATATTTTTTGGAAATTCACATACCTATTTAATTTACTAATAGATAGATACATTATACCTGAGTGATAAAGCCTACATTTATGTAAAGTGGGACACATAGACAAGACCACCTGAAATACGATCCACTATAAAAAAGTATCCTAATCCCAACCCCAAATAAAATGGGAGAAGGGGTGTACAAACAAGAAGAAGATGAAAGTATCCTAATTCTAACAAATATTATAAATGCGAAAGTGATTTGTTTATTTATTGGTTTGTTAACTCTTCACGCTTTATCTACTGAACCAATCTTCCTGAAAATTCGCATACACATAGCTGGAAGTACTGAGAAGAACATAGGGTACTTTTCATCTCGGGAAAAGTCACTATTCTAGTTGGAAATTCATGTGGGCGAAGCCGCGGGAAAAGCTAGTTATCCATATGGCCCACTGTACCTCCCGAGTGAAGTCGGGGCGGGGCGCTAGTTTTAAATAAAGAGCTTTCACGATGTAGGTGTGAGTTACTCGAATAGCACTTCACTCGCGATTCGAAACATAAAAAACCTGCAAAAACTTGCTGCAACGAACTTTATTAAAAATATAATTGCTGTGATACTCAATACAAAATACTCAATATTTTATTGCATCCATAAAGTTGATATGGTGACAAATAAATGATAGTACATTTATGGACCCTGTCGGGCACAGCAACTTTGGTAGAAAAGAGGAGGTCGCATCATCTCATTTTATTAATAACATAATTATTAATCTTAAATTCAAGTAAATAATAATTTGTGATAAAATAAATATAGGTTATAAATATAGGTTTATATTATTAAGTATTTTAATTGATTAGTATGATAAAAATTAAGAATTAGAATTCGTCGTTTAAATAGTCATTTATGTTATAATAAGCTTTATCAATTAGAATTTTTTTATTTTTTTTTAGAATTGTTCATCATTATCTTCTTCCCTTATTTGTTTAGGTAAATTGTTGTAGATTTTAATTGACATTTTAAATGTACTATTAGAATTAATATGAATGAATAATATAGCTGAATAAATATCACACTGTTACCCTAAAAATAACCTATAAGTAATAGGGTAGCGTAGCTACAAATTAACGGTAATTTATATAATTGGAACGTCTTCGCTGATCGCCTTGATGGATGAAAACTCCAATTTGAGAAATGGCTTTCCAATTGGAGTGATTCCTAAGTTAGTAATTAGTTGGGTGTCGGCTTGTAATTGTTACAGTACTATTAATAAAATAGAATAGTTGGAGTGGGTATTTGGTGTTGACTATTATTGTTTTTTAATCTCCAAAGAAATTCAATTCAATTCATTTTCATATCATACATTCAGTTATAACTACCAATACAGTAACTGGTTTGGATAGGTACAATATGAACCCTGTCGGGTATTAGCATATGTAGAAAGATGGAACGGCAGGCGTATTTATAATAAGAAATTTGTGCTTAGGTGTTAAAGGTTGAAAAAAACGTCATTTTGTAAGTTAACAGCTTGTAAAGGGTAAACCAAACCTAATAAAAGTGCTTGTGTTTATTTGATTTCCATACAATTTTTTTTATCTTCATGTGGTTTGATCAAGACCTCACTTGTGATATTTATTTATTTTGGGGTTTCGGAGGGGATTAGATTTTTTTAAATATTTTTTTCTTAGTGTTTAGGAGCACCCATAACCGAAGAGCATGTATGAAGAGAGTGATGAGTGTAGATTCCTCAAGAGAGCTTTGTAAAGATCGTAGCAAGTGGAAATCGCTAGTCTCTGCCTACCCCCACGGGAAGAAGGCGTGATAATATGTATGTATGTACCTAGTATTAATTGAATCCGACGAATTTTAGTACTCTGGGTCACAGGAGAAGTGAATATCATTGGCAAGTGTGTCACACAAGGATGAAGCCGAATTTCAGTATTTCGTACTAGCACGACTTATTGTAAATAGAAGTTATTTCGATCTGGCAAACACATGTGGTACCTACATTTGTTGTTACACACTTCCGTCTCTTTTCACAACATTACTCCTATAGACTACAGGAAAAAAGACAACATATTTTTAAGAAATATAAAGAAAATAAACATAATATAAAACGTATATGATCTTTCTATTATTTACACACACGTAGTTATAATCATCTCTTTTTGTCGGAAAATAGGATTATACCGTTACATTTTTTGGTCAAATATTTAATTAAGTTTAAAACTAATAGAAATAAAACAATAGAGAATTTCGATTGAAATTTTATTCGATGTAGGTGTTCGTGTTTTTACGGACGATTCATATTCAAAATTTTTAACCATATTTTGTATGGTTTTTTAAATTATTTATTTATTTATTTTATTTATTAATTTAATTCTTACATACACATATCATTACAGGTACACCCAATGAGATAGTGTAGAAATTAGATTAAATTAGATTTTACGTTTGATTTAAAATAATGACATTTTAAGCTAACATGAATATTATATTTTTGGAATTACCTACTAGTTTAGGCTAAAGCTAAAATAAAATTATAAATTGAAAACCGAATTAAATGTAGCAAGAAAATATTAAAGAAAAGGTGATTTTTTGTATCCGCTGGCGTATTACTGTAGAAACCCACAATATATTATCTTAATCACCTAAAAAGGAATTCAGCAAACGTTCCAAAAGCCATTTTCGGGCCCAATCGGTACAGTCACAGAAATAATATCCTTTAACAAAATCGACGATTTTTCCTGCGCCAAACGGCCCGGAAAAGGGAATAATTTTAATGTGATTAGTCCCTTAGACCGGCTTTCATCCGGTAACCGGTACTAGTTTGAACCGGATCGGGCTGGCTCGGATGATTTAGCGAATTTGGGAAGTTCCCGATTAATAGAAATTCGATTTTGGGTACAGTTGAGGCGTCCAAGTGAAAAGAGGCGGCGGTGCGATTGACTTAGCAATGGGTGGCCTATTTATAGATAATGGACATTAATAGAGTAATAGGATGTGCATGCGATAGAGCGGGTATCAGATCTTCTAAATGCGATGAACCTGAAAACAATTAATTATGTTAGCTAAATCTTCTGTGTGAGTAAACAACGTCCGTTAACAGCCTCCATAACTAGTGTGCATGGCGTGTTGTATGTAATTTTATGTTTACAGTAAAAAATGCCTGCAAGTAACACCAATTTTATAATTTTTTGATTGCTGCTATAACATGACATTTTAATTTTTAGTGATCTTTTATTGAAACTGAATTCAAGGAATAATAATATAATGAAGGTCCATAATTGGCCATAAAGCACCTCGAAAATATACCTAAGTGAAGTGATATTAAAAAAATTTAAGTTAGAATGTGTATTCATATTTTTGGAGAGGAAGGCGGTCAGTTTTTAAAATAGACTAGCTGTGCTCTGCGGCTTTGCTCCATAGGGAAATTCGGAATTTTGTAATTATAGCCTTCCTCATGAACGCAGAGATATTTTTTTAATTCGGACCAGTAGTTCCAGAGATAAGAGCGTTCAAATAAACGAACAATCAAACTTTTCGGCTTTATTTTATTTTTAAGAAGATAGTGATTGATGACAGTCATTCGTTTCTCTGACAGCTAGAGGTCGCCTCGAATGGTCCCTACTGGTCCCCTAAAATTCATCCACTGGAATAAAAGTAAGTAAATTCATTCGTCCACCAGCAGTAGACCAGTCAATATAAATTTTTTTAGGGTACCTATCTAATGATCCATCGTTTTTCCGTCAGTTGTCAAATTCAAATGACAGTACCATCTGACAGACCTCATTCGCCGTGGCGCCAACTAGTTGGTAGGAATGCTGAACGCACAGCTACTAACGAAACGCAGTTTTGACTTCGACAGTTGTCTTGCAATAAACGGGAATAATATACAACGTGGTTTCATTGAAATAATCTCCATATATTATTATGGAGATTACAAGTACCAAAAAAGAAGCGAAAAAATAAGCATAATAATAATATTTTTTGGTAAGCGAAAAAATGATAACTCTCATTTTATGATAGATAGATAGATAGTACGTTTATTTGTATCAGCTGAGACACATAATACAACAAATATAACATGAATTACATGCAAACAGTTCCTAAATATAGTTAAAAAACAATTTGACGTTACTATGTGCCGCAGTGATACAAATTGGTAATAACTCAGTGGTTGAATTGCCCCTACAGGAGCAAACACCAATTGTATGTAACAATCGCGTCAGTATATCCCTTGCTCCACAGCTCATTTCCCAAGGTTTTTGGACAAAACCGTGATCGATGCGGTGCAGGTCAAAGTCGCAAGTATTATTGTGGGAAGGCTTAGAAGGGATCCAAAAATTATTGCTTCTATTTCGGACAATTTACTTCTCGCTCCATTTTGTAGCTCAAAATGCTGATTGTTTGTAATAGGATCGGAATTGGACGTTGATTGACTGATATGTCAAAGCAGAGACGAAACCGCTGAACCAAAAAACGCTTTTAAAAACCGCTCACTTTCAAATCTATACACTGTTCTAAATACTGAGGTACTTATATTTTTAGGGTTCCATACCTCAAAAGGTAAAAACGAAACCCTTATAAGATCACTTTGTTGTCCGTCTGTCTGTCTATTCTTCTGTCTGTCAAACTTTTTTTCTTAGGAACGCTTTAAGGTATCAAGTTGAAATTAATATCGAATACTCGGATCCACAGTCTTTTTCAGCAAAAAAATAATCAAAATTATACAACAACGCGATCATGAGTTATTAGCGAAAATGTTGCGCATTTTCGCTTATTTTGCGATTTCAGACAGCAATCAAAACCTATGGGTTACTTCCCGTTGACCTAAAATTATGAAATTTGGCAAAAAGTAAGGTCTAACAGTACTTATACAGGAATAAATCTGAAAATTGTAAATATATTTTTGGAAGTCTAAAAAATAAGCGTTACAAACTTATTTTTGCACTCGATGCAGTATGAATGTACGGAAACCTTGGTGCGCGAGCTTGAATCGCACTTGGCCGTTTTTTTATTTAATTATTGGAAGCATGTTATTAGATTTTATTAGAAATACCAAATGTTGAAGTAGATAATGCTCATAATATGACAAATTTAAATTTGCATGCTATTGTAATGGCTGATTTGGAGGTAAAATGTGTTGTAATATCTTCTGTATATCCTTATCAAATGCAAATAAATTCATTCATTAATTCACTTGAAATATTGTAGAAATTGGTTATTTATATAGCGTAATTTGAACTTCCTAATGCGCACAGCGAAGCATTGGAACTCCCTGCCTGCGTCTGTGTTCCCGAGCACGTACAACCTGACTCTCTTCAAAACCAGAGTGAATAGGCTGCTTCTGGGTAAGCTCGCTACATCGTAGACCTCATCTCTGTCCTCGAGCAAGATTGTGGTCAAGAGCAAACCCATATTAAATAAAAAAAAAAAAAATCACACAGGCTAAGCCGAGGGCAAAAGATGGTATCCTAACCCTAACTAATATTATAATGCAAAAGTGAGTTTGTTTCTTTATTTATTTGTTTGTTTGTTACCTCTTCACGCTTTATCTACTGAACTGAACAGGTCCTTTCATCTCGGGAAAAATCACTGTTCCCGTAGGAAACACTCGCAGGCGAAGCCGCGGGCTTGTCTAATATAATCCTACTAAATATTATTCCTATATATAAATGCGAAAGTTTGATTGTGCGAGTTTGTGAATTTGTGAGGATGTTTGTTACTCAATCACGCAAAATCTACTAAACGGATTTCGATGAAATTTAGTGTATGGGTAGAAAAATACCGGGAATAGCACATAGGATACATTTTATCCCGAAATACTCACGGGAGCGCAGCCTCGGGGCGCGGCTAGTAAAACATATTTGGCGGTAATATCCGCAAATGGAGAGGTTTAAACGCAAATGATAAGCATTTTCTCTTCCATCATAGCAGATTAACTCGTCGGATTAACTATGGAGTTACCTGAGCTAAGCTGAGAGTACTCCGGTTAAACTAAATATCTGCCGGTTTAAAACTGTTTCATTTTCAGAGAGCACTCCGCATTTTGCACTGTTTTCAATTTGATGACGATTATATCTAGTCCTTTCAAATTTTTCGCCCTTCAAACTCATCCATACTTCAACACTAATATTATAAATTCGAAAGTCTGTCTGTTATTTTTTTACGGATAAACTGCTGGACCGATTGTGATGAAATTTGGTATGGATAAAGTTGAAGATCCGGGGTCAAACTCAGGCTACTTGTTTTTTCCAAAAAATAAACCCCCAAGGGGCTGAAATGGGGGTCAAAGTTTGTATGAAAACATATGATATATACTTTTTGCGGCAATTGGAGCCGTGGGACAACAGCTAGTTATAAATATTTGTAACTAGCTGGTGCTATACGGCTCTACCCGCAGCAAAAAGTATATTTCTTACTAGCTTTTGCCCACGGCTTCGCCCGCGTGAATTTCTCACGGGAACAGTGGTTTTTCCCAGGATGAATATGTCCTTCTCAGTACTTCTAACTATATGTGTAGCAGTGTAGGCGTATGCGAAATTTCAGGAAGATTGGTTCAGTAGATAAAGCGTGAAGAGGTAACAAACAAATAAATAAACAAACAGACTCACTTTCGCATTTATAATATAGTTAGGATGTGTTTTTCATACGAAAAACTTCCACCCTTCATTGCAGTTGGGGGTTGATTAAGTTGCAGTTTAACCCCGGGTCTTTAACTATATCGATGCCAAATTTTATTAAAATCGGTCGGTTTAGCTGTGATAGCATTACAGACATATAGAATTTCGCATTAGTTTCCAAGCATGGGTATATTTGTGCCTGGCTGCGACCACGGCGACTGTAACATTACACGAAACGTCTAAACAACGTATAAAGAATATACTTTGAATCATTGTTGTTGTTATAAAACACTCGAATCAGGCATGTGATCAGATTATGAGTGGCCTTATTCCCTATTTGTAACGAAAACCCCTTTATGCACGAGTGAAAATTATCTGTTATCCCTTAACAGATTTATTTGGTTATCCCGTCACATAAGTAATAGTTCTAACGTACAGAAGGACCACTCTAGAATTAAAATCATACAAAATTGAAAATTATTGCGAGGTACGAACGTTCATTGATATTGCTGAAAATATACCATATAAACAAATACGAGTACCTACATTCTAATATAAATTATTAAAATAAAACATAACAAATTATATATTCGTACAACTGTCATTAGAAATTGAAACATCGTGAATCATTTTTTTCATAATTCGTTGGGGTAGCGAGGATTGTAATTTAACTATTATACTTCTCTCTCTCTCTCTCTCAGCCGAAAGACGTCCACTGCTGGACAAAGGCCTCCCCCAAGGATTTCCATAACGGTCCTGCGCTGCCCGACCATTATATACTACTACTGACTATTATACTTAGTATGTAATAATTAGTTTCTGCCAGAGAAAGGAGACATAATAAAATGAATGTGTTACGCTCATAAAAATCCGCTCACAACGCGTTGTGGTCACTGTAAAACATGACAGCCACGACATATCGTTTCAACTTTCCATCAGTAACTCTACCGAGGTACACCCCTCAGAGGGACGGCAGTCGATCGTACCTAAACTTTAGAGTGACGTCTCTGATCCCATTTAATCCGAAGTGGTATGATTGGCTTTGAATTATTTAGGCACTGTCGACCATTAGGCAATCAGCAGATTTGTTGAGAGATGATGAATTTTTGAACAGAGGTTATATTGATGGACTTGGACAGGGTTTAAACATTTTTGTATACGGTTTTATTCAGTTCGATCTCTTTCGGTTGATACCGGAATAGCTAATAAGATAGGTATGCTGATGATAAAATATTTATTTATTTATTTTATTAATAATATAGTTAATTAATATATTAATATATAATTATAGTAGTATATAAGTATAGTAGTAAGTTAAGTATAAGTATAGTAGTTATTATTAGTTATATTTAATTAATATAGATAAATTGGATATATGAAATAATCAAAAATCTGTAAAAATCATGTCTCCAAAAGAAAATATTTTCTCATAAAACAAGCTAATTATTAAAAAACAAAAAACACGACTGACAATTTACATAACCTAAGTCACTCGGAGGAATGCAAGGAATCTAAAAATACCTCTCTCATCAATATCTGTTAAGCCGTTCAGGACTTATGGTGGAATAAATAAACTTACATACATACTTACATACATGAACCCTAAAAAACATAACACTTCCTTTTTGGTCAGTCGTGTAAAAAATGGCGCTAAAAGACTACATTTTTCTCAACAAAAATTAACGTCTTTCTCAATTGCAAAACGCGCAAATTAGTTCCTCCGGGAGTCATTTACAAGCTGCGAGAATAAATTAGAAAAGTGCAAACTAAGATGGTAGTTTTTGCATTTTTTCTAATTTATCCCGGCGCGTGCTGGCGAGTAATTAAAAATGCACCTAAACTGAACTGGACAATTGCATGTGCAACTGGAGGCTATTAGCTCAGTTTTTTTTTGGGTTCCGTAAAAGTAGTTCATAGGAAAGAAGGGTTGGTGGCTCAGTTCAATCGCGAGCGATTCGAAAAAATTCGAGTTTCGACATTTTTTACGAAAGTGAACTTTTTACAATTGCGTGAGAATCGGGTTCAAGGACTTAAGGCGATGTCGTAGCACACATTCGAAAAAATTGTAATTTTTCATGAAGAAATTTTCCTAATTAGAGTTTAATTACGAAGTGGAAAAATAATACAGGATATAGATAAAAATACATATTTTCGGCTTAATTAATTCATAAAGGCACCGAAAATTTAGAAAAAAATTCAGCTTTCAAGTCATGGAACTTACAATTTTTAGCGATAACATATATATATTTTTATATAATTAGTTAATATATATATACTATATTAAAGTTTTAACCGAGCACTTTTGTTTTTAGACTAATATTTTTAAAGATATTTGAGAAATAGTTGCTAAATCGGTACACAATCTGTTCGATCCTGCCAACGAAAGTAGAACATTGTGTTGTGCAAAAAACTATCTTATTGCAACGCGCACACGGCGCGGGTAAGCGCATATGAATTTTGTTTTTTGCAGCTCAGGTTGGACCTCGTCTTAAGTCCGAAAGACCCAAGTTCGAATCTCAAGAGAGGTTAAAAAATAAATAAATATATATGGACATGGCTTAGGGCGTTCATATAGTCGCCTTTTACAACGATCCTGGCTAAGAAAAGTACCTATTAGTTAATCCAAGTAATAATTAATAATATAAAAAGTTTTACTACTAACATTCCGCCAGAGAAACTTTGAAATGGAACGGATTCTACCTGCCTCCGGTTAGGAAAACATGGTGGAAACCTGCACAGCACACGAGTTGACTGTTCTTCTTTAAGTTTAGTTTCTTCTTTTTCTTGTTCAGTTCTTTAGTAGTGTAGATAGTAGTAGTTATAAGGCTGGCGCTTAGCAACAGTCATTACGTCGCGTCAACAAACACACTCTTTAGACTATCTCACCTTTGGCTTCGCTCTGTATCATTTGCTCATAAAAGAGACAATAAATATTATAATATCAATGTACTGAACCCCTCGTGGACAGTTCACGCTTAACACATTCCTGTACCAATTATACTTGCAGCCATTTCCGGTGTAATGGCGGACGATTGTCGTTTGTTCGAAGTTGCTTTTTTTATAATATTTAAATTTAAATTGTCTTTATTTGTATTTCTGTAAAAGTTTAACATACAACAAAAGAGGCGCCATATCAATGGAACTATGATTTAAATAACCTTTTAAAATACTTATAATTATTGACACCATAGATTGTTAATACATTTTGTATTAATACCACCTTACAGCACAGAATACATAATAGTACAAGTACCTATAGTCTAAAAGCCTTGAGGTGCTAGTTTTTCCAAAGATTAGCGCGTTCAAATAAACAATCTCACTATTCAGATTTAGATTTTGTAAACATAATTACTAATGTATACTTTCTTCGATGACTCGATGACCCAAAGAGGATCTTGGCCTCCGATACCAGAAGTTTCCACTCCTTCCTGTTCCGCGACACTTCTTGTCAATAGACTTTTTAAAGGACTTCCAGATCTCTTAGGACCTCATTCCTTCAGCGGTATCTGGACCGGCCGACAGGTCGTTTCCCGCTTGGTCGTCCCTTATACGCTCTTTTAGCTGCGCGATCCTCTCCCATTCTTTCCACGTGACCGAGCCATCGAAGCCTTTCTGCTTTAGTTTTGCCCATAATATTGGCCGCTAAACTATTTCTATATAACCTGATTCTTCTTTCTTCTTCTTTTGCAGCTTAATTAATCCACTGCAGGACATAAGCCTCCTCCAATGCACGCCAAGCTTCTGGGTCTTGTGCAGCCCTATTCCATAATGGGCCTCTAACTTTGGCGATGTCGTCACTCCAACGTGCAGCTGGTTTGCCCTGTTTTCTGTGTCCCTCCAGTTCTACTGAACTTTCGGCCCCATCTTCCGTCCTCCCTACGGCATATGTGACCTGTCCATTTCCATTTCAGAGTATAGCAACCCTTCTGCCAATGTCTTACTTTTGTGCGCTTCCTAATTTCGGTGTTGCGTAATATGACCTGATTAAATCTTAGAGTTTACTGCATGTTTCAACATACATCCACAAGCGGAAATGATCAGGGGAGTGCTAGAACGAGTCCATTAAACGGAGTCTGGTCTGAGAGTCCAAAACTATACACTCAGAGTGAGTGCATCCGGCACAGTCTTAGCAGTAGGTCAACGTTTGTGTACATACGGAACCTTATAACGCTTCATCATTACCCATTGCTTCGAAGAAAAAAACATAGAATGTGCCAGCTGCTTCTTTGTAAAAGTCAATCGAGGCCAAAGGGATTTAAACTGGGGATTCCTCCACTCATAGGCGATGGGCTTGCAGCCAGTCACTATACCTGAATCTCCATTCCATCAGAGAGCCAACTATTCAGGTAAGCGTGGCGAGTCTCAAGACTCTTGGCTCTGTCTACCCCGTAAGGGATAAAGACGTGATTTTATGTATGTAGAATTTATTCTCTGTTATTATAATAAATTAAAAACTAAAATACAAGCTAAATTAAAATACCTACTAAAATTACAAACTAAAGAATACAAAAAAAATATAATTACAAGTTGTAAAGCCCCTCAAGAGCGTAGCCCCGCGGCAACGTGGCCAAAGGCTGGCTGCATTGCCAAGTTGTATGGCAATGCTTAGCCTTTGGCCAAAAAGCTGCCAGTCCGTTGGTCAGGGGATACCTCGACCAGCCTTTTTAAAATAAAAATAAAAAAGCTGGTGAGCTGATGGACCCCATGGACCCAACGTTTCCACCCCAAAAGGCTCAAAAATGTAGTTATTGCCAATAACCACATATTTGCACCTTTTGAGGCTCACTGCTTCCGTTGCTGCTGCACCGGCCTTGGACTTGGTGGCCTGGAGATGAGATGGCGCCAGTGTGTCAATGCAGGTAGCGTCCCACACAAGCGGCCGCCCCAACCTCCAAAATGTATGTATATATTATATTAGTACGACGACGTACAGAAGAAAATATGGCACTCCCCCGCACCCCTCACACTTCTCCCCCGTTGTTGTGTGGTTGTGGGACGCTCGACTATGAAAACGCACACATTGACGTGTTACTGACGTGTTCACGGATGTACATATTCATATGTAGTAGTAGCAGATATATTTGACGCCCCATTTCTATGAAGCGGCCGCCCTGTGGCTTTGTTTTTTGATTTCGTATGTTTCCACCGCGTTATCTAGGTAGCAGTAGCAGATTGTTAAGTCAGATAGCTTATATCGAGCTACTTTGTTGGCGACAGTCGCCACAAGTTTGCTTTCTGAGGGATATTGCTCTCATTCGCTGTGATTATTTCTAAATTGGTTTGAAAAGTGGTCGTTAGTTAGTTACCTACTCGACTACTATTGCTTCACTTAATTAAATATTTTTTGGTTTTCAAACAAATCAAATATTACAGAGATAATAATTGCGGTAGTTGGATTTCCTCGAGCTACGCCTTTTAAAAAAAATCCTATTCATTATCGGCAGCCATTTTTTAAGGTACTCCCTTTGCTTAAGGATTTATATAGAGGACCGGCCATAGGTAACCCACTATGCGAGCTCAGTCAATTAATTTTTGGTCACCCATCTCTTTAGCGACCATTGCGAAAACTGCTGTCGATCCCGAAACCAATCGATCACAATCCGAGCACGCCAACCACTGCGCCGAGCTCTTCAAAATCCTATAAAATTGTAATAAACATGTCAAATATTTGGTCACCATAGCGGATAGCGTGCGTCCGCCCTATTTAATTTAGCTTCACGCCTACACGGCCAGCCTTAACTTACTCATGTCCGAGCCCACCTGCTCATTTCCATATGTGTTACTACCCTAATAATTTTCAAGTCGGTGAATTAATTGAGTTTTACTGTATGAGTTTATATGTGTATTTCCGCGCGAACTTGTAAATTAAGGGCCATTCGTTAGTTGGCAATAACAAGTAATTTAGTTTAGTGTCAAAGTAAAAACTTGAAATGTAGTTATAAATATAGTAGATGTTTTTTTAGGTATATATTGTTAGAGATACGACACGATGGCCTATTTAAAAATATAATTGAAGGAATGGAAGAGGAGGTTCAGGGAGACCGAGAAAGAGTTATGTAAGCCAACTTAAAGAGAAGGCAGGCGTTCGTGTCGTATCATGACCTTAAATGTAAAGCCGAGAAGAGAGGCACGGCGTATACTCCACCGACAAGAGCACAGGGATATTTTTTAAAGTATGACTCACCAAAAAAGCGTGAGCCGAATGATTTTTCATTATTTATCAATTATTCCGTATTTTTTAATTGTCTATGTCGAATATTCGCAACGAGTGGTCTAGACCACTCGTTTTCGTATGATTTGGTAGTCGAACAATTTTTAATTCAAAATCTTGAATGACATAGACAACCGAATACGGATATAGATGGAGTCTATTAGAATTTTCATTTTTGCGTTCCGTTTAACGCTTACGTTCTCTTTGATTGAAAATTTACGAACATTTTTTTTACGATTCGTTACCGATTCGGTTTTCTTTGGGTAAAATAGAGCAGAAATTGTTTCTCGCATTATTTTCATATCACTAGCAACCTTGCTAGAAGAGTGATTTCAAAAATACGGCTTTTATGTTTTTCGTGACATAGTAGGACGAGTGCGACATAATAGTCTATTTGTTTTCCGCGGTATGTCACACTTTCAAAAATAGGGCCCCAGCTCTTAAATAAGAAGAAGCATAAGAGAGTGCTAAGAAAGGAATTTAGGAAATTTACACCTGGAGATGATGTAAATTATGAATGGGTAAAAAACGTAATTCACGCGGGCGAAGCTGATGGCAAACGCTACCAATATATATGAATGTCTAAATGCATCATCAATTCAGTTAATAAGATAAAATTTGTTTTTAGGTAATAATCATAAAAATTTACATGCCATCTTGATGGCGAGACATGCAGGCTGTCCCGTGTAATTTTTTGTCACATCTTTAACCATGTTTCATGTAAATACGTGGGGCGCACTATATGTTTCCGGAATGAATATGAAAAAATACTATTGAAGGTACAAAATTAATTTATTGTTTTTCAAAATAATCTCCCTTGGCGTCTATGCACTTTTTCATTCGATGAAACCAGTTTTGAAAACTTTTGTGCCACTCCTCTGTGGTGACCTCTGAAACGTGTTTTTCATACTCCTCGACAGCCTCTTTTGGTGATGAAAATCGTTGACCGCGTAATTGGTTCTTAATTTTTGGGAACAGAAAAAAATCACAAGGTGCCAGGTCGGGACTGTATGCAGGATGACTCACTCAATCATTTTTCGCCTTCAAAAAGTCGTTTGTCTGTCTGGCCGTGTGAGAACTAGCATTGTCGTGGTGCAGGATGATACGGCGTTAACGGTTATTTTTACGGAGTTCGTCAATAACTTCCGGCAAACAAATGGTCGTGTACCGGTCACTATTCACTGTACGACGATTCTCTAAAGCAACAGTAGCCACGTGTCCAGTTTTATTAAAAAAAGAAGCAATCATCCGCTTAGATGCACTTTTCACGCACGCCACTTTGGTTGGTTTCGGCTCATCTTGAAAGACCCATACGCTCGATTGCTGCTTTGTTTTGGGATCGTAGCAATAAATCCATGTTTCGTCACCTGTTACTATATCCCACACCAAATTTGACGCACCTTCGTTGAATCTGGTAAGCATGTCACTGCACCAAGTGACGCGGTCCGTTTTATGAGCCTCGGTCAAGTTGTGTGGGATCCACCGCGAGCACAGCTTTCTCACACCCAAATGTTTGTGTAGGATTAATTGTATTTGACTCATGCCTATTTCTAAGGATGCGCGAGTTTCATGGTAGGTCACATGCCTGTCTGTTTCAATCATACGGCGCACAGCATTGATGTTTTTGTTGGTCACAGCGGTGGACGGCCGACCATCGCGAGATTCGTCACTGAGATTGATAGGACCACGCTTGAATTCTGCAAACCAGCTATAAACAGTTGTCTTGCATGGTGCTTCATTGCCAAAAGCTGTTTCAAGCCGAGCGATGCTCTGTTGAGCTGTCAAATTACACTTAAAATCTTAGAAAATCATACTATGAAAATTTTCCCGAGTTAAATCCATGTTGATGCAGACACACAATTTTTTTAATGGCGCCACAAGGTAAAAACAAAAGACAGTCAGATGAAACAAACTGCATTCTACAGCCAAAGAGTTCTATTTTCAAATGTTGCAGTAAATTTTTAAATACTGTTTATGTAAGTGGCCAGTTCCGGAAACTTACAGTGCGCCCTATGTAAATCATTTCATTTCATTTTTAAAAGCACACTGACACACATAAAAACGGATTCATCCATCGAAATACAACTTTACATAATACTTATCTCGATGGATTCATCTTTTAAAAGTCGGTAAAAATATTATTTGATCTAAAAATAGTGTTGTGAATTCGCAGCTGAGGCCACAGCGACAAGCAACTTTAAAGATTTCTTTAGAAAACTCGACGCCTGCCTTCGGTTGTGGCGACAATATTTTACAAACTACAACAGTTGAATACCCCTGTATTCAATCAGAACATATTGTGTTCAACAATTCAGTGATTTTCGGGAATTTTTGCTTGGATTTTGCTTCGATTACGATTCGATGTTACCACATAAATTGGATTAATATAGTTAAGTGCATAGTATAATAATATACGTGTTATTTTGCATATAATACTTTCAATGTAAAAAGAGTGAAGTTTCCTGTCTTTAAAAACATAAGCCAAAAAATAAAATAAAATTTGAGCTAGGTTTTAATAGTTTTTGACAATCATAACAAACCTAAAGTTACGAATTTGACCCAATTCACAACCGTTTAACAACTAATTGAACCACAAAATTAATGACGATTGAATTGAAACGCAATCAAGTCGATAAACGGAATGAACGAATGAAAAGACCGGTTTGGGAACAACATAATTTTTGAAGAACTTCAGAGGGCTGTAATTGATTGGCCAAAGTGATTTCGCATTGCCGGATGATTGTCACAGCTTAGGCAGAATATAATGCTGCAAGGGTATTTTAAGTTTATTGTGTATGAAACTTGTTCTAGAAATATGTAACGTTCGGAACTTTTTTTTTAATATACAAAATGGGTTTGTTCTTGACCACAATCTTGCTCGAGAACAGAGATGAAGTCTACGGTGTAGCGAGCTTACCCAGAAGCAGCCTATTCGCTCTGGTTTTGAAGGGATGAAATACGATTATTTTTGAAAATTTTCTCAATTTCAAAAATACTCGTGTAGGTTCATTTGGATTGAACTTGTACCATTCGAATTGGTAGCGGACACCGAATAAATCTTGGTGGTAGCCGTCCAAACGCGACTAATAAGATTGTTCTACAGCTTTCTTCGAAGATCACAGAAATTGAGGAATTTTTACTTAAAATACTTAAATAAATATAATATAACAGGCTATATAAATGAAAAAAGAGGCTCTTTATAGGGCCAATAGAAAACGATACGAATTTATTTTAAATTTTCGTCTGTCTGTATGTTTGTACAGTCACGAGCAATCCAATTTTAGACATTATCACATTGTCGGACCAATGTGTAGTGACACATTACGCAACATCTACTTTTTTTTATAATATAGGGCGGCAAACGAGCAAGCGGGTCACGTGATGGTAAGCGATCACCGCTACCCATGGACTACTGCAACACCAGGGGTATCAATGAGTACAAGAGTGTTGCCGGCCTTTCAAGAATGTAGACTCGTTTTTTGAAGGTTCCAATGTCGTATCGGTTCGGGAACACCGCCGCAAGTTGGAGGATCTACTGGAGGATATTACGCTACCGCTTAGATCCTGAGACAATAACAAATTAATTTCAAACTACTTTTGCTTGCGGCTTCGCCCGCGTTAATTTCCAACAGGAACAATACTTTTTCCACCGATGAAAGGGAGCCTATGTCCTTTTCTGTACATCTAAATATGTGTATGCGAAATTTTAGCAAGATTGGTCCTGTGGATAAAGCGTGAAGAGGTAACAAACAAACAAATGCTAACTTCCTAACTGACGACCTCCGTGGCCCAACGGTCATCACGCCGGACTGCTACACCGGAGGTCCCGGGTTCGATCCCCGGTCGGGTCAAGATGGAAAATGATCTTTTTCAGATTGACCCGGGTCTTGGATGGTTATCTATATATATGTATTTGTTATAAAAATATAGTATCGTTGAGTTAGTATCCCATAACACAAGTCTCGAACTTACTTTGGGGCTAACCAAAGCGTGAAGAGGTAAGAAACAAACAAACTCACTTTCGCATTTATAATATTAGTTAGTATTGCCATAATATGGCAAATCACTGAACTATTCTGCTCATACTTTACGTACATAGAGCAACACGGACTCCCATAGAGCACTGCGCGCGGAAGTCCTTGTTGCTCGAAGTTTACATAGCACTAAATGCAACATCTCCTTATATCTCTGATCCAAAGCTACAATGTATTATATTGTCCAATTTAGACGGTTCCTAAAGAAGGGCGAAAATTCTGCGGCCGTTATTTTGTTTATTGCAACTTTTTTTCCAGTGCTGATTAAATTTCATTTCTTTGTTTCGAGCGAATAATGTTGACTCCTCATGCTTTTCTTAAAAATACCCTTATTTTTTTTCAGTAGTCTTTGTGACGCTTCTATAAGCGGAGTCTAGTAATTGGCATATTTTAGTGTAATCTTGAACGTATGCCTCTTGAATGGTTTTACACTCCGATCTTGATGCGGAGATCCTGGTCCAACCATTCAAGAGGCATACGTTCAGCAGTGGACGCAAATATGCTGAGAAGAAGAAGAAGAAGTGTAATTTTATTTGTCTCTACTATAATAATTCTCTGTCTTTAGTCTTGTCCTTCCAGTTCTTAATCATCAGACCATCTCGTTCTTGGTATAACCATTTGGGTGTCCCGAAAAACTGACTCCGCCTCGGAATGTCTAAGTACAAAACATCTATGTACGTTAGTTCTAAAGTATGCAAGTGCGATGTACGTCAGTTCTAAAGTATCTTAGTATGTACTACGTATTCTAGTGCTAAAGTACCCAACGTCGAAGTATGCGAGTACGATGTATGTTAGTTCTAAAGTATCCGAGTGCTACGTATCGAAAAACTGTTTTTTTAGCTTTGCTTAACTTAAGACGTCTCAAAAGTTGCGAAATCGATCGTAGATTACGAAAGAAATATTAATAAAAATATATAAATAAATCCTGTGGGCTCTATAAGATCGTCAAAGTTTTGAAAATTGCCAGCTTAAGGGTGATATTTCGCTTTTTCAAATTTTAATTATTGAACTAAATTAAAAAGAATACTTATTGTTTTTTATATTTAAGTATAATCAATACATTACATTTTAATTGTTGTGTAAGAACACGCTACCATCGTCTTCCAATTTGTTAGATAACATCCTTCAAGTTTCACAAGACATGAGTTTTCTTCATTGCCTAAATAACTTTCTAGATTAAGTATATTTGTATATTTTATTAATATTTTTTTCGTAATCTACGATCGATTTCACAACTTTTGAGACGTCTTGAGTTAAGCAAAGCTAAAAAAACGGCTTTTCGGGACACCCAAATAACCATATCTTCCTATAACCATCGTCGGGTGGAATCCAGTCTGTAAGATTTTAAGTTAGAGACTATTTTGAGTCGGACAGAGATGAGTGGAGGGAATATGGGAGTCTTTTGCCCAGCAGTGGGACATAAATAGCTAGATAAAAAAACTATAATAATTAAATTAAATAAAAATCTTCAATAATTTGCACCGCTTCGTTTCACTATAAATTCAACTAAGTTAATATAGTTGGCGGAGTTTCAAGTCGCCTTAACACCTTAAGGCCGCTGTCTTCGCTCGATTTATGAGTTCAATATTCTAAGATTATCATCTTAGAGTGATGCATGGCCGACTTAGTTCACTAGTTAGCAAGAAACCTTTTCCTATAGCCATTCCTCATGGCTGAAGGTCGTGGTCATTATGTGGAATGAAATACACGCAAAATTTTATGTTTCTACGTTCAGCAGTTGCGTCTCTGTATTGTCAGTCAGTCATAATTAAATTTTATATATTGTAAACTATCTTTTACGTCTTCACCCACGTGATTTTCCCACGGGAACAGTGCTTTATATATATACTAGCTGTCGCCCGCGGCTTCGCCCGCTTAAGTTTCGCTTAGATGAAAAATCTCTCTTGGAGCTTTTCATCAGATGTTCCAGATCTTCAATTTTTATACGTCAGCAGAAAATGCTCATCAGGTTGAACGATTTTTGCTAAGGCGCCATTTCCACATATGTTATAGTGTAGTTGGTCTCTTGGAGCTTTTCATCAGATGTTCCAGATCTTCAATTTTTATACGTCGGCAGAAAATGCTCATCAGGTTGAACAATTTTTGTTAAGGCACCATTTCCATATTACTTATAGTTTAGCTGTTCCGTTATGGTTCTTCATCAGGTGTTCCAGTTTTCAAAATGAATTATAGCCTATATGTTGCCCAGGCTTAATAGCTATACAACAAAAAAAGTTTCATTCAAATCCGTCCAGTAGTTTTTGCGTGAAACGCGTACATACATACAGACAGACAGACAGACAGACAGACAGACAGACAGACAGACAGACAGACAGACAGACAAGAAATTCCAAAAATTTTTTTTTGCTTTCTATTGTTCTTTATAGGTCTCCCTCTATCCATTTCAGTCAAAAATATTAAATGTACAGACAAAATATTTTTACTGTTTTATTATATGTATAGATTATATGTACATTTTTCCGGGATGAAAAGTACCATATTATGTCCTTTTATCTATGTGTATGCGAAACAGGAAGATTGATTCAGGAGATAAAGCGAGAAGAGGTATTAAACAAACATACAAACTCATTTTCGCCTATACAATACCAGCATTTGCCCGCGGCTTCGCCCGCGTGAAGTTCCCACGGGAACAGTGCTTTTTCCCGGAATGAAAAGTACTCTATGTCCTTCTCAGTACTCCTAACTATGTGTATCTATGCGAAATTTCAGGAAGATTGGTTTAGTAGATAAAGCTTGAAGAGGTAACAAGAAAACAAATAAATAAACTTACCTACTTTCGCACTTATAATATTAGTTAGGATATTCAGTATTCTGGAGTACGCCTCTGAGTTAGTAATCCTCTATACGATGTGTACATAAAAAGATTAGAAGGCATTCAAAGAAGATTTTTAAGATACTTACAATTCAAATGTAGGCATTACCTTCCTGATTATGAAGCTAGATGTAAGAAATACCATTTTCTTACGCTTGCAACTCGTAGAAATACATTGGATATAGTTTTCTTGAATAAATTATTAAATAACAAAATTGATTGTTCCCATTTACTTGGTGAAATTACTTTAAATGTTCCTCATAGGCGATTAAGAAATTTCCAACCCTTTCACGTTCCCTTATGTCACAGTAATTACCGTAGGAATTCTTATATCTGCAGAGCAAGTAGGCAATACAATGAGTTTCTGAATGACTACCCGACATTTGACGCTTTCGCTACCAGTGCATCAACAATTAAGCGAGCTGTGGCCAATTCTTTTTTCAATCCACCAAATTAGAAATTTTTACTTATTTTAAATATTTAGTTATCCTTCCCTGTTAACACTTGTGTGATTCTTTGGCTGATGCGGAATATGTGCGTTTATTTTGTTTGAGAAACTTTGGAATTTGGTTAGTGTCTATTTGCGAAAACACATAAATGGCTTTTTCCTTATATATTGTTAATGTTTTGTAGTATTTATAAGCTGTAAGTTTTCCGTGGAAATAAAATAAAAATAAATTAGTTAGGATGGGATTAGGATACATCATCATCATCATCTCGAGTCGAAATGGCACAAATTAGATTTTTTTCAGGATAGGATTAGGATACATATATCTATATAGATTTAAGTTTTAATGACAGCTCTGCTTGTACACACACGTTAAATTTGTAAGAAACTTGTACCTATCTAGGATTCTCGAACCATTGTTAGACAAACGTCCTTCATTTGTATTATTCGTAACAGTTTTTCGCGAATAAAAAATGGCTCAGACTAATCTTTTGTCCGCCGGGACCTCCATTCTAACGATAAGTAGCAATTTATCCGCAATTCACAAATACGGAATTTCATCTAAATAAAAGCTGGCCATAAACAGAATCCCTGCTAAGCAAACTCCCCTGAGCTGTGAATTAAAAAAAAACGGTAATTTGGCCATCTAATTTAATATTCATCCACATAATAGAATTGAAAGTAGCTGAGAAAAAACAGAAATGTTGGAACGACCTCGCCGTGCTAAATTCCGTATAATTCAGAATTTCAAACAATTTTTTTTACGAATATGGGAGGACTACAAAAATCGGAATATGATGACCACTAGTAATGGCGTCTGCTGCATTTATGACAATGAATATCGCTCTGACTCTCACTAAAAACAAGTTAACGTATACTAATTCAAAATTCCATTTGATTGAGCGTATATACTCCAGTAAACTCTTATATTCCAGTTAGGTATAAAAATGTCTTGTGGAGATCTAAATCTAAATGACGACCTCCGTCGCCTAATGGTCATCATGCTGTACTGCCACTGGAGGAGGTCTCGGGTTCGATCCCCGCGGTCGGATCAATATAGAAAATGACCTTTTTCAGATTGGCCTGTGTCTTGGATGTTTATCTGTTGTTATAAAATTTAATATCGGTTACATAGCATTTACAGTTCTGATTTAGAACTGCTATCTGAAGCCCCAAACAAAAACAACAAGTACGGAAATCAAAACCATTTTAGCGAGGGATTCCTAAAATTCCATGCAACAAAGAAAGTCCACTGTTTGGTCTAACAATGGGGCTCCATTGAATGGGGATGTTCGCTGAAGATTTATAGTTATACCTTGAAATTTGTTTTTGAAAGGCCTGAAAGGTGTTGATTGGGATCTGCCTCGATGCTTGTTTTGGTAATCTGTGGTCTTTTCAAAACAATGCTGAGTAGCCACAAGATTTTACTAAAAAAAGTACATTTCACTGAAAAAGGTCTGACTCATGTGTGGTAGTTTTCATAGACCAACTTTGCACACTTGTTTCATAAAGTAGTATTACCTATGTTTTACAAAAAAAAAATGATTGATTGATAGACCACCACTGGCTTCCGGTTCCGGTGATGGAAAACATCGTGAGGAAACGTGTACACTAGCTGACCGTTTAGTTTACTAGTGTCTTATGACAACTGTCGCTAGATAGCGGAGGTTTGTATACGAAAACTAATATATACTTTTAGATCGATTAATTTTTTTTGGAGAGGCTTTTGCCCAGCAGTGGGACCTATTTGCTAAATAAAAAAAATAATTTTTTTTTCAATACTTTCTTTAAAAACTTGAGGCAATTTGTTGAAATAAACTGGTTCAATAATAACTATAATAGATTTCACTTGTAGAAAATTCTCTCTACTACCAGTTTCTTTATCAAAACCTAAATTATCATCATCATAATAATAATAGTTAAATAATAATAGCTAATTATAGTTAAATAGGTATAAGGACAATCAATCTGTAACACCTTTATAACCCTATTTATTGCAAATAAATGATTTGATTTGATTTCATAATTTTAAATTGTTTCCATGCTGGTCTGGGAGCGAAGAAAAAACATAGAATGTGCCAGCTGCTTCTCTTCCCGCGCAGATTGTTAAAGTCAATCGAGGGAAAGGGGTTTAAACTGGGGATTCCTCCACTCATAGGCGATGGGCTAGCAACCTGTCACTATACCTGAATCTCCATTCCATCAGAGAGTCCACTGTTCAGCTAAGCGTGGCCTTCGAGTCTCACGACTCTTGGCTCTGTCTACCCCGTAAGGGATACAGACGTGATTCTATGTATGTATGTATGTATGTATAATTTTAAAGTAAAATTTCTGTCATGTGCCTAATAAATGATGCTTCATTTCAACAATGGTGTAAGGAACAATGAATTTCGCATATTTACATCGCTTTTTATTGCATTATTTACGACTCTTGAATGACTTATGGCACAATATTTATTGGGAGAATTGGATGCGACAATTATGGGGTTATGAAATTTATGTTTTTAGTGGTTTACACTCAAAACAATACTGGTTAGGTCAATTTTGTACAATAAATTTAAAATCAAGTACAGTTAATAAGTGGAAGGAGAAAGGGGAGGCCTTTACCCAGCAGTGGACACATCAACAGGCTAAAAAAACGGTTAATAAAAGAAGGTGACAGTACAGTTTAACATTGACCATGAATTATTATCTCAACGCAGAGACGAAACCGCTGAACGAAGAAAAACATGACATTTCGCAGGTTTATAAAGCGTAAGTGAGCACTAAGAAAGGAATTTTGGAAATTCCACCCCTAAAGGGAAGTCTCGCGGGCGAAGTCGATGGCAAAAGCAAGTATTAAATGTGATTGTTTGTTCTATGTCAAGTGTAGTGTGGTACACAGATTCTGTGTAGTGTGGTACACATTCGAATAAAGTATGTACTATTGACGACATCTGTGGTGCACCAATTCTTCAGGGTTGGCTGCCAACATGGGTCAACCAACAGCGGTCAACAACACGGAAAAACATACAAGTCAAAGTGTAAAGTAATGAAGCCTTTTTACACATCAAACAGAAAAATATTATTAAAATTTTAATTTCCAAGCTCAAAACTGCTGACGCCATATCTAAAGCTGTTTCACGTTAAAATTACAGTCCTCCGGTGGAAAATATCATTCTCCGAGCGAGGTTCGCTTCCACAGGATCGGTTTATTATCACAGACTGCGTTTGAGTGGATCCGTAGGCTTTTAACCGTATGCGACTAGAAATCATTTCCTGAGCCTCCGTAGTGTGGTCTAAAGGCTCGGCAAAAGTTGTAGAATGCATGCCATGTTCTTAAAAAAAAGCGTGAGGAGAATTTTTAGGGGTCGGCAACGCGCGTTATACCCCCTGGTTTTGCATAGACTGCGGTGACCCTTTTCCATGCTGCATGCCTGTTTGCTTACTTAGTAGTATAAACATACGGAACCCTAAAGAGATCAGACGGCGGCATCCTTGCGGCGGTGTTCCCGAACCGAAACGACATTGGAACCTTCAAATAAAGAGTCTACGTTTTTTTAAATTAGAAATTTGAGTGCGTTTGACTTCAATCTTGCTGGATGGGAAGCAAAGACGAGGTCTAGGGTGGTACACGCAAACTCAAAATACTTATGCCTATTCACTCTTGTCTTGAAAACCCCTACATTATATTTGTAGGGAAACAGCGACGCGGGGAGAGAATTCCATATCTTAGCGGTTCGCAAGATAGAGAGATCAAGAAATCAAGAGATCACAAGAGAGGTGCGGTGAGCTGGAATATCAACCACATGTGGATGGTATCCCTATCCACGCCGCCGAGTCGTCGAATGGTGGAATGGTGCTACGTCTTCTTGATACCCCAGGTGTTGCAGTTGTCCATAAGCAGTGGTGATCACTTACAATTAGGTAATCCGCTTGCTCGTTTGCCGCCCTATTAAAAAAAAAACATTTTTCGTTATTTCCACTTCAATCACATCAATTTAATCCGCGTATCGCGCAGTTGCAATTGAGCCCAGCAATTGTGCTATAGCTCGCAACTTTACGACTGGCATGGTCATAAAAATAATGAAAACAGTCGTGAAATATCCCGGACAAATGGAAAGACTCCCCAAGGATGAGGCCATCATCACATCTCACCACAGAAATCGGAATAATAAGACTGAGAAGTGACAAAAACAAGTCATTTTTCAGGCAACAGTTCGCCCATAAAACTGCAGTCCCACTCATATCAATCAAATCGAATTTGCGTTCAAATTTAAATTCTTAATTTACGATTTTTATTCAATGCCAGATGTTGTCATATAAAATACTGTAGATGCCACTTCTATCTGTCTTTTGTTTCTCAATTCTGTGCATCTCACTGTTAAAGATTAATTATAACTCCCGAAGTTATCGCGGCAGCCGCAATTATTAAATTGTAATTTGAATTATTTCGCTATGGTTATACAATTCTTGGCAATTACGGCTGTATCTAAAGTTGCGCTTATTGCTTGTTGAGTTTCCTTTAATCCTTTAATTATTTGTTTTAACAATTTACTTTGTACATGAAATAATATTTATCTATGCAAACAGGTTTCGAAGAATGACAAAAATAGGTATTTATTTAAGACGAAACCCATTAATATTTTGGCACTATAATTCGCTTGTAACTGGTAACGAGAAATGAAAAATCTTTCTTCTTTTGTCATAATATTATAGACTGCTTGCATCCTTAGGCAGCTACTATAATCTTTTATTTTGTTTTTGTGTATACATTTTACTAACGCTAGTTTATAAGATCAAATTGTTACTAACATTTTATATGGACGCAAGTCTGAAATAAAGTCGATTAAATTTAATTTAATTTTGTAACCACGCAGCGGTTATTTACAAAACGTAGTTTCAAAGAAGGCCGAAAACAAACTAAAATATAGTTTGTAACTGGTTACGAAAAAAGATATATTTTTCCTTTGCAACCGGTTACAACATATAGGCGGCCGAAAGGAATGTAGAAATTTAGTTAAAGTAGATGAGCACTAAGAAAGGAATTTTGAAAATTCTACTCCCAATCGGGTTAAATAGGTGTAAAATTTGTGTAAAACTAAATTTTAATGGGCGAAAAGGTTTGCAAAAGCTAGTATCTTAATCTTATCTTAATCCTAACTAGTTGTTCGCCGCGAACTTAGAACTCGCGATTATTATTTTAAAATATCTCAAAAACGGCTGAACCAATTTTGTTACGCAATGAACTTAAAAATTCTATGGATAGTTGCTACACGTATGCTTAATATCATCGAAATTAATTCAACGGTTCGAGAGTTATCGCGGAACAAACATACATACATACAAACAATGTTGTTTTCGCCCCAACTTGAATTATAGCCCTCGCTCGCTTCGCTCGCTCGGTCAACTAATACTAGTAGTTCGCCGCGAACTTAGACCTCGCGATTATTACTCGCGTTTTTATTGATTTACTCTTACGTATGTATGTATGTATGATTAAAGAGTGCTGATGAGCAGGGTAAAATCACAGTTAAAGAAATAGTATAATTTTCATACATAGTACATAGAATCACGTCTCCAGCCCCCACGGGGTAGACAGAGCCAAGAGTCGTAAAACTCGAAGGCCACGCTTAGCTAAATAGTGGGCTCTCTGATGGAATGGAGATTCAGGTATAGTGACAGGTTGCTAGCCCATCGCCTATGAGTGGAGGAATCCCCAGTTTAAAGCCCTTTCCCTCGATTGACTTTTACAATCTGCGTGGGATGAGAAGCAGCTGGCACATTCTATGTTTTTTCTTCGCTCCCAGACCAGCATGGAAGCAGTCAGTATAATTTTCAATATAAAAAAATATGGAAGACCTCTTAATAGCCAAGGCGCTAAAATAGTATCAATCAATCATCAAAATATACATCTTGCGTTAGGGAGTGACTGACTGAGCTGACTGACTTACAGACAATGCACAGCCGAAAACGACTGGGCATACGAAGCTGAAATTATTATTTAACTGTAACACGACTTGTATTTTCTTTTATGTAAATTATACATATAAATTATTTTTACCAAACGACTAACGAGACGAACGACCAAACCAAACAATCAAACAACAATATGAATTAGAACGTTTTTTCAACTCTCAAAGTCTTTCCGGGTGGTCATAAAAAAATAACCTAAACCTAACTTCTTCTCCGCCCTCAAAGTCTTTCCGGGTGGTTATAAAAAAAAAACCTGAACCTAACTTCTTTTCCGCCCTCAGTCTTTCTGGATGGTCATAAAAAAATAACCTAAACCTAACTTCTTCTCCGCCCTCAAAGTCTTTCCGGGTGGTTATAAAAAAAAACCTGTACCTAACTTCTTTTCCGCCCTCAGTCTTTCTGGGTGGTCATAAAAAAAATAACCTGAACCTAACTTCTTTTACGCCCTCAAAGTCTTTCCGGGTGGTCATAAAAAAAAATAACCTGAACCTAACTTATTTTCTGTCCTCAAGTCTTTCCGGTTAGTCATAAAAAAATAAGCTGAACCTAACTTACAGCTCAGATCGTTTGGAGACAAACTTTCTTTTATTTATAAAAAAAATAAAAATAGTTTATTTACTCCATAATAAATGGCCTTGGACTACATTACATAGGTATGTGATAAACATTAATTAAATTGAATACCATAAAGGACAGTATCGTTGTGAAGGTCTGGTGCCCGCGCTATAGGTATCAAAGATCCTGTGTTGCAGGTTACCAGGTCCCCCACCCGGTGTGACACAATAAAAGGTATAAGCATGTTGATATCATGTCACAATACGATGTGTGAGTTAATTTACAAATAAAAGACGAGTAATGACTTCTGTACCTAACCCTACGATGAAAATCTTGGGATCAGTAAGTTTAAACTTGAAACTTCATATCTTCTAGTTTTGGAAAATAATATTTATCAAACTATGTATTTGCCATAAGATATTTTGTCTAACGTTGTTTTACCAATTGAAAATTTAGTTAAATAATTTGTTTGTAAAATGATAATTTGAAAAAAAAACAATATTTGTCTAGTAATTAGTTTGTAAAATGATTACATTTTTAAATTGATTAGTTTGTCAAAGCATATGTTTTTCAAATGTATAGTTTTATAAGCGTTGTTTATAAAATGATTGTTTTTTAAATAATAATTTGTAATATGAGGGTGTACCTTACAAATCATCTACAAGTCTACAACCGCTGCTTAGATCTGATTTCGACTTTTCTAACTAATTCAGTTCCCTAAGTAAAATGTAGATGGCGCTATCCAAAGTTAGAACACGCTATGGTTTCGTTTGCTACGTAATCGCGGACATTTTTATTAATATTTCAAAAACTACTGAACCGATTTTGATGCCCAACGAACTTAAAAATTCTATTGATATTTCCTACATGCCTACCAAATTTCATCAAAATCGGACCATCGGTTGGGCAGTTATCGCGGTACAAACATACATACATAAATACATCATCATGTCCTCCCTGACGTGTCCGTCAACGGCGAATCTTGTAATCTCCGTAGGTGGGAACGGATATGGCTAGCAAAACCAAACTTGGTTTTGAAGATCCGGTTGCATGGCGCACAGTGCAACTGACCTAAGTTGTTGTATGTGTACGTGTAGGAAGGCTTGGGACGGGATTTTCGTAGGAGGCGTTTAGAGTCGAGATCTGATAGCCGATTCTCTTCAAATTTATTAACTGCCTCTTTGACAGAGCTGCGCCATGCTTGCCTGTGCCTCGCAAGCTCTTCCCAATGTTCTGTTGGAATCTCACATGCAGTAAGGTGACGTTTTAGGACATCTTTGTAACGCAGGTATTGTCCTCCAGCTTTGCGTTTGCCTTTATGCAGCTGTGAATAGAAAATAGACTTGGGCAGCCTAGCGTCGTCCATGCGTACTAGATGTCCACACCATCTTAGTTGTCCCTGAATGAGCAGAGATTCTATGCCCATCATTTGAGTCTTCTGTAGGATAGCGGTGTTTGGAATTCGATCCTGCCACTTAACTCGAAGAACTGAGCGCAAGCACCGCATATGAAAGGCGTCGAGACGTTTTATGTCATCTTTGTACAGACACCAAGTCTCGGTAGCATACAGCAATATAGGTAGTATTATCGCCCTGTACACAGCCATCTTTGTATGCAGCTTTAAGTCATGTGAATTCCAAACACGAGATTGTAGTTTTCCAAAAGCCGATGCAGCCCTAGCAATGCGCGAAGGAATTTCCGTCTCAAGACGATTATCGTTACGTATATAACTGCCCAGATAACGGAAGGATGTGACTTCCTCCAAGGCCTTACCACCTAGGTATATTGGTGAGTCATTACTGACAGTACCACGGGCCGGCTGTTTGAGCACTTGAGTTTTAGAAACGCTTATAACCAAGCCAAACTTTTTACACGACCCATCCAGGTGGTCCAAGAATGACTGCAAACTGCTAGCATCATCGGCCATTAAGCAGACATCGTCTGCATAAAGTATGTCTAAGACAGTTAAATCCAGTACCTTTCGTTTTGATTTAAAACGGGATATGTCAAACACGGTCTTATCTGTTCTAACTTCAAGGTGAATTCGTCCACTGTGACTAGAGTAGGCATCCCCCAGGACAGCAGCAAAATAAATAGCAAATAGGGTAGGAGCCATCACACAGCCTTGCTTCACGCCACTGGTAACTGGAAAACGCCCTGTAAAGTCGTTGTCATGTTGGACTCTGGCCATCATGCTGTCATGAAATTGCTGGATCAGAGTAACAAACTTTGCAGGACAGCCAGCCTTTTCAAGAACAATCCAAAGGGCAGATCTCGGTACACGGTCGAACGCTTTCTCCAGGTCAACGAAGCACATATTTAAATCTCGATGTTGCTCCAAACTTTTCTCCTGTAACTGTTTTACAACAAAGATAGCGTCAACCGTCCCCCTGCCAGGCCTAAAACCGCATTGACTTTCGGGCAAGAACTTTTCAGCCAACTCACCGAGTCTGCGATTTATAATATGCGCCAGAACCTTTCCAGCTGCGCTTAGCAAAGCAATACCTCTGTAAGAACCACAGTCGGAAGAATCACCTTTGCCCTTGTACAATTTGCAGATGGAGGCATCTTTCCACTCCTGGGGTACAACCCCAGACTCCCATATCCGCAAAATAAACTCGTAGAGACTGTTTTTGACGCTCTCACCACCGTACTTAAAGAGTTCCGCAGGGAGACTGTCTGAGCCCGAAGCTTTCCCATTCTTTAGTCGGCTAACGGCTTGAAGAAATTCTTCATAAGATGGTGGATTGTCCAGCTCTATAGATGTAGGTAAAGATGGAAGAGAACTAATGTACTGAAGATGAACATCCTGACTAACCGGATTTAATACCTCACTGAAATGCTCAGCCCATCTATTCAGTACTTCAGCATGCACCAAAAGTCGTCGTGACTTATCACTGCTGTATATGGGACAAATCTTTTTGACCTGAGGACCAAAAATTGTTTTGAGACTATCAAAGAAACCCCCAATTTGCTTACTTTCTGCGAGATTTTTGCAGTTCAACTGCCTTCTCCGTCCACCATCTATTTTTCAGGTCTCTGATTTTAGCTTTCAGCTCTTTCTGTAGAGTACGTTTTTGCGGATCACTGGAGGCACTTTGCAGCAGTATTCTTGTTTTGCTTATAAGTTGCATTATATCGGCATCGCAGTCGTCAAACCAATCCTGGTTCTTCTTTTGAGGCTTACCTACAACTTTTCTCCGCTACTTGATGAAGTGATTGCGATAGTGATCGCCAATGTTCATCAATTGGGACCGTTGCATCAAGCGTTACTGTGCTGAAATGAGAGTTCAGTTCCTCTTGCAGCTGAGGAGAAGTAATAAGTTTTGCAAAAGCTAGACGAGTAGGTATCTTGTGACTTGCTCGACGAGGAGGCTTGTAACAAAGACGAACTTTTGATCTTATCAAACGATGGTCTGTCCATCCTTCTGCTCCCCGCATAGCCTTGGTGATGTGGACATCCTTTAAGTCCGCTCTGCGCACTATAATGTAATCTATAAGATGCCAGTGCTTGGAGCGCGGGTGCATCCAAGATGTCTTATACTTTTCTGCCAGACGGAAGAAAGTATTCGTAATGCACAGATCAAATTCTGCACACAGAGATAACAGATGTTCGCCGTTAGTGTTACATTTGCCGATTCCGTGATGCCCGAGAACCCCCTCCCATATGTGGTATTCTGCACCAACACGAGCATTGAAGTCGCCCAGTAGAAAAATTTTGTCGGTGGTAGGTATACTTTGCAAAACTTTACGTAGGTCGTCATAATATTGTGATTTTATCTCATCAGGATAGGTCATTGTAGGCGCGTAGGTACTGATAAGGTAAATAAATTTATTAGTGTTATTATTATTAGTATGAAGTCTAAGAGTCATAATTCTGTCATTGACTCCCTTAGGCTTTTCTACAAGTGCCCTAGCTATGCTAGATTTGATGGCAAAACCAACGCCGCTACCAGCTCTATCACTAGCGGGTTTCCCTATCCAGAAGTAGGTATAGCCTCCGCGACTTTCACTTAGCTCTCCGCTATCCGCTAAGTGCGTCTCACTTATGGCCGCAATGTCAATGTCATATTTGGAAAGTTCTCTAGCAATAAGAGCTGTCTTTCGCTCTGGACAAAGGTTGGTTGGATTGTCTAGCAGAGTGCGAACATTCCATGTGGCTATGTTTAGATTTTGTTTTGGTGAAATTCTTACTTTTTGAAACTTTCGACCGCGTTTGTTCGGTGCCTGATGACCGCGGTTTGCCATCTAGGTTTTGATTGAAACGGGCTATGTTTGGGCCACCTTTTCTAGGCCCCTCCCCTGTGCAGGGGTAAGCAGAGCGGTCCTAAATAGGGCTGCTTAGTCGTCAAAAGTGCTGCCGAACCCGTTATCCCGTTTCAGTCGATTCCAGGAGCGACCACTCTCTTTTGACCGCCTATGTGCAGAAAAGCAGCTAAGAACAGAACACACCGTTATCCAAGTTCCCATTACCACTTCTCCATCGCCACAGGTCTTAAATTCCAAGATCCAAAGCCAAGCCAAGATTCATCTGCGCGTGAATTGATTCAAGTGAGTAAGTAGTTGCGCTGGTACAAACCCACCCTCTCGTCCAGACTATTAAATCCCAATGGTCCGATTACTCGGCACAATCGGTAATAGCCATGGATGCAGTGGATTGATCGCCAACCATTGATAGACCCCTGGTTGACGCCCTTTGAGGCGTACCACAACGCCTTGCTACAGTGCCTTTAGAGCCGGATACATTTACCTATCGGTAGTGTTCGCCTTTCAAACCGCTGTAGACTTTATGTACAAGCTGGGAGGTCAGCCAGGTGCACTGCAAGTACTCGCAGTCCCCTCTACTAGGTTCAGCCCACGGATCGACGTGGTTACCAGGGTGTGGCCATTGCGTACACAGCAATTACGAGGAGCCACTAGCAGAGAGATTGTGGATAGGCAGCAGCAAAAAGAAACAGATGCTGCACATGGTCTATGTGCCGATCAGCATACAGTACTTTTGGTATTACAGCTACCTAAACCACTACACCCGACATAAATACATACATACATACAAACAATGTGTTTCGCCCCCAACTCGATTTAGAGACCTTCGCTCGCTTCGCTCGCTCGGTCAATTATAAATGTGTGTTTGTTTGCTCGTTTGTTTATTTAGTTGTCTGTTTATCACCTCTTCACGCTTTATCTACTTGTAGTGTGCTCGATAGCACACCACACAGGGTTTGCACGGCAAGGTTACGTGCCCCACCATCGCACGTAACTGTTCATCGCAACCAGCACTTACTGATGATCCACCGCACTTCGTAACTAGTCACTATCACTGTAATACCCATGCTCATAGGCACCGGTCCGTACACCCCGACGGTACTGAATAGACTGAGCCCCACTCACACTACAGAGGCGTGGCGTGGCAAAGGGGGGGATGACGTAGCGCGCTCTGACATTGCATCGTCGCGCTGTCATATATATATCTACATACACTACATCCCTTCCTTATTTTCATAATTTTAATAAGGACAAAGACTACGTATAAATTCAGTGTTCCCCAGAATCAAATAATCAAAATCACTCACGGGGTATACCTTCCCCTCCACGTCATATTTTAAGTTAAATAATGCAATAATAATTCTCAAAGCTGCAAACCACCAGCGCCCCGGAACGACCACTGCTGAGAAGAAACGCCGAAACAAACTCATCTCAGTTGTTATGTCTGATGGATTGCATTTTTTTCTTTCTCGATCAGAATATAAATTACATATTCAAAACCCACGCATAGTCTAAAATTACATGAAAATGTAAACTTCATTCAATTTATTGGAAAATTAAACCAAAATATGACCACATTTTCCAATTCCATGAACATGTCATGACCCAATTTAACGAACCCTTCCAAAATGAATGATAATTAATAGCCATCCAAATTGTGACTAATAATTATTAATAAGTTATTTAAAGTGTCTTCGCCAAATCATATTTCCAATATCTTCAGTTGGACTTATCAATGTCGATGGTTGTAGAAATAATAGGTCTAGCTAGGTAGTCAAACTAACACAAAGTTTGAAAAACGTGACAAAATGTCAGAAACTTAATATTTTTTTTTATTTGATCTCTCTAGTTTGATCTTAACATTTTTTTTTGTAATACTAAAATTTAAAGATAATTTAGGGACACTAAAACAATGTGTCTAAATATTAAAGTAATTTCAGAAATTACTTTCAATTATTTCATTGCGTGAAGTAAATACGACGCTTTTACTTGCCATATCAATTTGTTTTGTTAGATCACTCTAGTTTAATCTTTACATATTTTATTCTGTAATACTAAAATTGAAAGATAATTTGGGACACTATCACAATGTGTCTAAACATTGAAGTAAGTTTAGAAAGTACTTTCAATTAATTGATTGAGTAAAGTAGATCGCTTTTACTTGTCATATCATGGATTCAAACTTTACAGGGAATAGTAAATCCATATTATCTCTATAAAATACTAAGTAGATAAGGATTTGCTTTTATTTTAGCATGGTGCTTTACTTACAGTATTAAAAGAACTACTATAATCTGTTTAACAATGCTAGCAGACTCTGGCGCCGTATCGGAATGATTACCTGAAGATGCAACCGCGGTAACGCTCACTTTAGAGAAATCTTCTTTCGTGTGGCATGGTGGAGACGGTTCTATGCAAGCTACATCTTAGTGATGAATAGCAGGACGCGCGCCAGACCAGGGTCGCTGCACTGTCTTTCACTCAATTGAGGTACATCAGTGCATTGCATTAGTGCCTTCCAACTTTCAAGGAGGTGCATCTGTGCCTTCCAACTCATAGGAGGTGCATCAGTGCCTTCCAACTCTCAAGGAGGTGCATCTGTGCCTACCAACTCATAGGAGGTGCATCAGTGCCTTCCAAATCATAGGAGGTGCACCAGTGCCTTCCAACTCTTAAGGAGGTGCATCTGTGCCTTCCAACTCATAGGAGGTGCACCAGTGCCTTCCAACTCTTAAGGAGGTGCACTGTGCCTTCCAACTCATAGTCAATAAATATATATCAAACACAAACTGACTGACATATCAAACAGATTTGTGTTATAGGATACCAACTCACAATATTATATTTTGTAACAAATACATATAGAATAGATAAACATCCGAGACCCAGGCCAATCTGAATAAGATCATTTTCCATCCTGACCCGAATGGGGATTAAACCCGGGACATCCGGTGTGGCTGTCCGGCGTATGACCTTTGGGCCACGGAAGTCGTCAAACTCGACTGGGGGTCACGCCTACTGTATCACACTTCTATGACAATAGGCAGCACGGAGTGCATACCGACAAACGTCACAATATCGAATGTGCCAGTGTGACATGTATCACTTAAAATCATTGGTGACTCAACATTGAGTGGTCAATGGTTGAAGAAAGAAGGTGCGATATAAATACTAACGTGATTCTTTCTTTCTGTTCTCACATGAGTTTGTGACTTAGACACAGGTAGCGAGTTTGTGTATCTAGGACAATATCTGACCAATGGAGAATACGAGCTGGAAGTTGTATGAAAGTTTCATATGTTTGGGAGAAATACAGGAATCACTAGAGAGCTTGATCCTCTCGGTTTTTCTATATACCTCTAAAACCTGGACAGTAAAAGACTGATAATGGAAATCATATTTTTAACTCATTCGAAATATGGTGTTGGGACAAGCTGCAATTATAGTGGACACAGCAGCGCAACAAGGAATCTATTCCAACTCAACATCGAACTGTAATGTTTACTATCTGTAAGCAAAGAGTACGGTGGGTGGCCGAACACAGTATAGAAGGTCACTGAGATCACGCCGGAAGAAGAATTGTGACATAAGTCGATGTTTGTGGTAGTCACATCCCTCGGCCATAGTTGATTAATTAGTCTCATTTTATTTTATATAAATCCAACAGAAAGTAACTTTTCATTTTAGGATTACTCTTTGGATAAGTCTAGTACAAATTTTATTTCATTGCATTCCAACAACATAAGACTTGCTGAAGTTGGTAATTTAATGAATTAATGTACACCTTATTGTACAGTGCAATAGTACAATTTGCGGTCTTACTGCTAAAAGTGATTTCTTCCAGACAACCGATGGTTGGAACTAATAAGGGTGATTTGTTTACAGATTTCCAACACTTTCCGTTTTGTAAATATTTCCAATTTAATGGAGGTACCTTTGTACCAAATATTTCCAATTTAATGGAGGTACCTTTGTACCAAATATTTCCAATTTAATGGAGGTACATTTGTACCAAATGTTTCCAATTTAATGGAGGTACATTTGTACCAAATATTTCCAATTTAATGGGGGTACATTTGTACCAGATTTGATTTAACAAACACTGCCTTAACTACTCTAGTCAATTATTATGAATAAACACTGCCAGACCAAGACCAATTTAAAGATCACTTGACCTGACCGGGAATCGAACCCGGGACCATCACACAATTATTGTCTTTTTAACATATAGTCACATAAAGGTTTAGTCCAAGCATCCACATTTAAATAAGTAATCCACTTATTAAAACGTAGGTCATCCGAAAGGCATTATTTTTTACTGACCGGGAGTCGAACCCGGAGCCTTGTTATCCAGATGCAAAATCTATACCTCTGCCCCACACAGGCTGTCAGTTCTTAGTAATGTACATCTTTCTATATATCTACATATACATACCCATGGTGTATACAATATATACGAACAAATCTGCGCTTTATTCACAACTTAATAGTAGGAATTGTAATAACCTATATAATTTTGTTGTTGTTTATCAAGTGTTCAGTATAAATTAGGAAAGAGTCACATTTATTCCGTAATTAGATATTTAAACAATATGTACTCAATTTTCAAAACATGTAATGTAATCTCAGCACATCTTTAGTCACCGTTAAAATTACGTTATTTTACTTATATAGTTAATTTAAAATAAGACCAAATTTCAAATGGAAATCTTTGTAACTGTTACTAACATAGTTCGTTTATAATGAGACATAATTCCAATCGGAAATCTTTGTCAACTTTCCCCTATTCTCCTTCTGTATAACAAAACATTTACTATACCAAGGTAGAATTACTACCTGACTGTTTTTTTTTCCATTGTTGTGAATATATTGTTAATTAAAATTCACAATGTCTGTATAGGCTAATTTGTACATAGTTCTAAGATCTTTGGCAAATTATTGTGAATAAATGAATATGAATATGTTTTTTAAATTCAACTATTATATTTTTTAAATAAGACAATTAAGTAAATATGAAATGTGTTATACTCCACCGACAAGAGCTCAACTCTTAAATAATAAGAAGAAATGTGCTAATATATTCATAGTTATAATTCATAACATTAATTAAGGACACAACCTAGGCACCGTGCAGTGCAGGTACAGGAGAGGATGATGTAGGCACAGGAAGTAAACATAGTAAATCTTTTCTGATTTGCTGCATTTTTATTTACTTTTCACCAACACCACCTATTTCCTATTCTAAGCTAATTTTGTATAATAACACGATATTATTACTGATCAAATCAATCAGAATCTTTATCAATATTCCATTAGATATTTAATTGTTATAATTTTTCCATTTTACAATTACGTTTAATATAACTGGAAATTCAAAAAAGGAACTGGCTGAAATTTGATTTTAAAATAACTAGAAAAACTTTAATTTGAATAAGATTTTCCATTTGCAAGGTGTGTGTATAGGTAGTGACATTTTCCACGCCCTCGTTAATCTAACCTTATACTCATCCAAAACACCTTTATAAAGAAACATTCGTAAAATAAACATATTAAATCCTTTACAGAATCACTTCTGTAACACCTATTTCGGTTTGTGTTAAACCCTTTTAAAAGTGCAACATACATATGTTTTCTGCAAAAAAACTGCTCTTTACTACCTTCATGTGTTTATTGCTACACACAATATCTTATCGATATAAACAGTCTTTTTTTTTTTATTAAAACTTATAAACGGGTATTTTTAGAAATCGGATTTAAAGTATTACAGTTTATTTCTATCTTACTTATAAACAGAAATGAAACCAGTGTTCAAACACTTTATTCGAATATCCCAACAACCCCTGGTGTAAATATTCGTATTCCCAATTTTTTTTTGACATAAAATTTAAAATGCCCATAAACATGTAAGCACTACATTTTAACAACAGATAACTGTATTTTTCCTTCCAGAAAAATAAAATATAATGTGCAATTAATATAAGTACTCACGTTCTTTAATCCCATATTCGTCGCCACTGTAGTGTGCTCGATAGCACACCACACAGGGTTTGCACGGCAAGGTTACGTGCCCCACCATCGCACGTAACTGTTCATCGCAACCAGCACTTACTGATGATCCACCGCACTTCGTAACTAGTCACTATCACTGTAATACCCATGCTCATAGGCACCGGTCCGTACACCCCGACGGTACTGAATAGACTGAGCCCCACTCACACTACAGAGGCGTGGCGTGGCAAAGGGGGGGATGACGTAGCGCGCTCTGACATTGCATCGTCGCGCTGTCATATATATATCTACATACACTACACTACTAAACCAATCTTTCTGAAATTTCGCATACACATAGTTATAAGTCCTGAGAAGGACATAGGGTACTTTTCATCCCGGAAAAGGACTGTTCTTGTAGGAAATTCACGCGGACCAGCCGCGGGCAAAAGCTAGTATACTAATAAATTCGAGACGCAGCCTGAGCAAATCTCCTTGGAGATGTACGTGGGTAAGCAAATCAAGCTACGTGGCTTAGCGACGAGCTCGCTGTATACTGATGCACCGAAATGACACAGCCCGTATATATTCCAAAGCGCTACGTATTCCTTCGAAACCTGTTTCGTGAGTTTGCCTTCAACCCCATTTATTTGGTTATTTAGCTAAATCAATTGAATAAATAAATATATAAGTAAATGTTTATTTTGTAACAACAAACAAGAGTAAATCTAATGCACTCAGGCAATAAAGGTGAACTTAATAGTAACTTTTATGCACCCCTAGGTGAATAAAAGTTACTTCTTTAAAGTTTACTAAATGTATGCTTACCTAATTCACCTATGTGAATAAGCTCAGGGAGCGAAATTCATTGGAAATGTATATATAGCTTGAAGCTTAAAAGGAAAGATTTTCGAATTGTACTTCCACATGACACCCACAATAACTTTGTTAATGAAAATTAACATAGGTACCTCTGAATGTACAGCGCTAGCATTAAATTTAAATAACTAGTAGTTCGCCGCGAACTTAGACCTCGCGATTATTACCCGCGTTTTTATTGATATAGGACTCTTACGTATGTACAGTATATGATTGAAGAGTGCTGATGAGCAGGGTAAAATCACAGTTGAAGAAATAGTATAATTTACAATATAAAAAAATTGGAGGACCTCTTAATAGCCCAGGTGCTAACATAGTATCAATCAATCAACAAAATATATAAAACTAGCTGTCGCCCGCGGCTTCGCCCGCATGAGTTTCGCTTAGACGAAAAGTCTTTTTGTGTTCTAAACTGTTTCAGATGTTTCGGATCTTCGATTTTTATACGTCTACAGAAAATGCTCATCAGATTAATCAAGTTTTGCTAAGGCGCCATTTCCACATATGTTATAGAGTAGCTGGTTTCTTGGAGTTATTCATCAGATGTTCCTGATCTTCAATTTTTATACGTCAGCAGAAAATGCTCATCAGGTTAAACGATTTTTGCTAAGGCGCCATTTCCATATATGTTATAGTGTAGCTGGTCTCTTACAGTTCTTCATCAGATGTTCCAGATCTTCAATTTTTATACGTCAGCAGAAAATGCTCATCAGGTTGAACGACTTTTGTTAAGGCACCATATCCATATTTCTTATAGTTTAGCTGTTCTGCTATGGTTCTTCATCAGGTGTTCCAGTTTTCAAAATCAATTATAGCCTATATGTTGCCCAGGCTTAATAGCTATATAACAAAAAAAGTTTCATTCAAATCCGTCCAGTAGTTTTTGCGTGAAACGCGTACATACATACAGACAGACAGACAGACAGACAGACAGACAGACAAGAAATTCCAAAAAAATTTTTTTGCTTTCTATTGTTCTTTTTAAGTGTCCCTCTATCCATTTTAGTCAAAAATACTAAATGTACAGACAAAATATTTTTACTGTTTTATTATATGTATAGATCTTGCGTTACGGAGTGACTGACTGACTTACAGACAATTCACAGCCGAAAACGACTGGGCGTACGAAGCTGAAATGTGTTGACTGACTTACAGAGAATGCACAGCCGAAAACGACTGGGCGTACGAAGCTGAAATTTTTTGTTTTTTTTATTTAAAATTTGAGTGCGTTTGACCTCTATCTAGCTCGATGAAAAGCAAAGATGAAGAAGAAGTTTAACAGACAGACAGACAGACAGACAACAAAGTGATCATAAAAGGGTTCCGTTTTTACCTTTTGAGGTACGGAACCCTAAAAATAATCTGAACCCAACTTATTTTCTGCCCTCAAGTCTTTCAGAGTGGTCATAAAAAAAAATAACCTAAACCTAACTTCTTTTACGCCCTGAAAGTATCTCCGGGTGGTCATAAAAAAAATAACCTGAACCTAACTTCTTTTATGCCCTCAAAGTCTTTCCGGTGGTCATTAAAAAAAATAACCTGAACCCAACTTATTTTCTGCCATCAAGCCTTTTCGGGTGGTCCTAAAAAAAATAAAAAAGAAAAAAATAAAAAAAGTAAATGTGTTTTCTTAGCCAACAAGGTTAAATTTTTGGGTTTCATGATAGATAAGGATGGCGTGAGTGTAGATTCTGATAAAATTAAACCGATTTTAGAAATGACGTTCCCGAGTTGTGTTTCGGAACTTCGTTCGTTTTTGGGTATGGTGAATTTTTATGGTAAATTCATAAGTAACTTGAGTTATTACACAAGTCCGTTATACAGCTTATTAAAGAAAGGTGTAGCTTGGCAGTGGAGCAGGGAGCACCAAGAGGCTTTTAAGAATATTAAAAAGAAATTAACAAGCACTGAGGCGTTAGCTCATTACGATAGTAGTAGGTTATGCGTGCTGACGTGCGACGCGAGTGCTCGGGGTCTCGGCGCGGTGCTGGCCCAGCGTGGGCCCGATGGCTCTGAGCGCGCGGTGGCCTACGCGTCGCGCGCTCTTACACAACATGAGATTCATTATAGCCAGATACATAAGGAAGCTTTAGCTATTATTTTCGCCGTCACAAAATTTCACCAATATTTATACGGGCAAAAATTTATTTTACGAACTGATCATAAGCCCTTAGTAACCATTTTTGGTCCAGGGCGGGGTGTTCCGGTGACAGCTGCTAGTAGACTTCAACGTTGGGCGATCATTCTTACAGCTTATGACTTTAACATAGAATATGTTTCTACTGATAAAAATACAGCGGATGCATTGTCGAGGCTGATTAAATCACATAAAGAGAGCACAAGCGAGGAAGCTGGTCAGGTTCCAGAACAAACATATCTTCATTTTGCGTCAGATGCCTTGCTTTTGGACTATACTGTTCTTAAAAAAGAAGTCAGTAGGGATGTATTACTCAGTCGAGTGACGAGCTACATTAGGAACGGTTGGCCTAGTTCAATCGAGTTAGAGGGTCTCAAACCCTATTTCAATAGAAAGGATGAGCTGTACACTGAGTTAGGTATTGTTATGTGGGGTCATCGTGTGGTCGTCCCCAGTGCTTGTCGGAATAAGGTTCTCGAGGAGCTGCACGATACACACATGGGGGTAGTTAAAACCAAAAGTCTGGCAAGAAGTTATGTGTGGTGGCCGGGCATGGACGAAGCGATACAGGCGCAGTGCCGCGCATGCACGGTGTGCGCGGTGGAAGCGGACGCGCCCCGAGGCATGTGCCGTGTTCGTGGCCGTGGCCGGCACGACCTTGGGTCCGGTTACATCTCGACTTCTTAGGCCCAATTGATGGGCTCACGTATCTGGTTATGGTAGATGCAGGATCAAAATGGTTAGAAGCGATTCGGATGAGGGGAACGACAGCTCAAGCGGTAATAGGTGTCTTAAGAAATTTGTGGGCAAGATTTGGAATTCCTAGGCAGGTTGTCAGTGATAATGGGCCTCCGTTCACTAGTGCAGAATTTAAAGAGTTTCTAAGTCGAAATGGTGTTGAACAGGTATTGTCCGCGCCCTATCACCCAGCCTCGAATGGAGCAGCCGAGAATGCCGTAAAAATCTGTAAGAATGTTATTAAAAAGGCGCTTAAACAGAAAATTAATGTTGACACAGCGTTGGATAGGTACCTACTTACTTACCGCAATACAGAACATAGCACCACGGGTGTCAGCCCAGCACAGGCTTTGCAGGGTAGATCATTGAGAACTCGGCTGGATTGTTTGAAGCCCAACCTTGAGGCTCGCGTCAGGTCTGTCCAACTGAGACAGCGGGAGTCAGCGGGCGGGTCCGAAAGACAGATAAACGTAGGCGACCCGGTTTGGTTTAGGCAGTACCGACAACCTGATAAATGGGTACCGGGCCTGGTAACTAAAAGGCTCGGAAATACGGATTATAATATTTTAGCCGGAAATGGAACTGAGGTACACAGGCATATAGATCAGTTGAAGGGCAGAGCGTCGCTAACAACATCTAGGATGCAAAGCAATAGTCTGCGCGGTTCGCTTATTTCTCCGGGTAACGATGATGGCGGAGGTGAGGAGGATAGTGGTGGGTTGGTGAGTCAGCCGAATTCGCCGGATGGTGGTCGGTTGGCGAGTCAGCCGGGCTCTCCGGAGCCGGAACGCGCGCCGACGATTGCACCCTCTCCTTTGCGAGAGCAGCACACTCCTGACCGTCCTAGTGAGTCTTGCGTCAGTGAAGCGCGTCCAGCAAGGGTTCGCAAACCGCCCAAGCGTTATGGTTTTGAATTTGATTAACGGGTTAACTTACACTCAGTGTTGTTGTTGTGTGTAAGTGGAATTATAAGGTTTTAAGGTAATGTTTTAAGGGTGGAGGTGTAGCTGTGGCCTCCAAAGAGTTTGTCATCTTTTGTATTAGCCATAGATTCTTATTGTCATGTGTCTTGTCGTAAAATATAAGTCTTTCAAGCAACACGTATTATTATTTGATAAATCCAGATATATTTCAATTTTGTATGTATTTGACCGAGCGAGCGAAGCGAGCGAAGTCTCTAAATCGAGTTGGGGGCGAAACACATTGTTTGTATGTATGTATGTATGTACATACATACATACATAATGTGTAATACATACATAATGTACATAATGTGTATGTATGTATGTACATACATACATACATACAAACAATGTGTTTCGCCCCCAACTCGATTTAGAGACCTTCGCTCGCTTCGCTCGCTCGGTCAAATACATACAAAATTGAAATATATCTGGATTTATCAAATAATAATACGTGTTGCTTGAAAGACTTATATTTTACGACAAGACACATGACAATAAGAATCTATGGCTAATACAAAAGATGACAAACTCTTTGGAGGCCACAGCTACACCTCCACCCTTAAAACATTACCTTAAAACCTTATAATTCCACTTACACACAACAACAACACTGAGTGTAAGTTAACCCGTTAATCAAATTCAAAACCATAACGCTTGGGCGGTTTGCGAACCCTTGCTGGACGCGCTTCACTGACGCAAGACTCACTAGGACGGTCAGGAGTGTGCTGCTCTCGCAAAGGAGAGGGTGCAATCGTCGGCGCGCGTTCCGGCTCCGGAGAGCCCGGCTGACTCGCCAACCGACCACCATCCGGCGAATTCGGCTGACTCACCAACCCACCACTATCCTCCTCACCTCCGCCATCATCGTTACCCGGAGAAATAAGCGAACCGCGCAGACTATTGCTTTGCATCCTAGATGTTGTTAGCGACGCTCTGCCCTTCAACTGATCTATATGCCTGTGTACCTCAGTTCCATTTCCGGCTAAAATATTATAATCCGTATTTCCGAGCCTTTTAGTTACCAGGCCCGGTACCCATTTATCAGGTTGTCGGTACTGCCTAAACCAAACCGGGTCGCCTACGTTTATCTGTCTTTCGGACCCGCCCGCTGACTCCCGCTGTCTCAGTTGGACAGACCTGACGCGAGCCTCAAGGTTGGGCTTCAAACAATCCAGCCGAGTTCTCAATGATCTACCCTGCAAAGCCTGTGCTGGGCTGACACCCGTGGTGCTATGTTCTGTATTGCGGTAAGTAAGTAGGTACCTATCCAACGCTGTGTCAACATTAATTTTCTGTTTAAGCGCCTTTTTAATAACATTCTTACAGATTTTTACGGCATTCTCGGCTGCTCCATTCGAGGCTGGGTGATAGGGCGCGGACAATACCTGTTCAACACCATTTCGACTTAGAAACTCTTTAAATTCTGCACTAGTGAACGGAGGCCCATTATCACTGACAACCTGCCTAGGAATTCCAAATCTTGCCCACAAATTTCTTAAGACACCTATTACCGCTTGAGCTGTCGTTCCCCTCATCCGAATCGCTTCTAACCATTTTGATCCTGCATCTACCATAACCAGATACGTGAGCCCATCAATTGGGCCTAAGAAGTCGAGATGTAACCGGACCCAAGGTCGTGCCGGCCACGGCCACGAACACGGCACATGCCTCGGGGGCGCGTCCGCTTCCACCGCGCACACCGTGCATGCGCGGCACTGCGCCTGTATCGCTTCGTCCATGCCCGGCCACCACACATAACTTCTTGCCAGACTTTTGGTTTTAACTACCCCCATGTGTGTATCGTGCAGCTCCTCGAGAACCTTATTCCGACAAGCACTGGGGACGACCACACGATGACCCCACATAACAATACCTAACTCAGTGTACAGCTCATCCTTTCTATTGAAATAGGGTTTGAGACCCTCTAACTCGATTGAACTAGGCCAACCGTTCCTAATGTAGCTCGTCACTCGACTGAGTAATACATCCCTACTGACTTCTTTTTTTAAGAACAGTATAGTCCAAAAGCAAGGCATCTGACGCAAAATGAAGATATGTTTGTTCTGGAACCTGACCAGCTTCCTCGCTTGTGCTCTCTTTATGTGATTTAATCAGCCTCGACAATGCATCCGCTGTATTTTTATCAGTAGAAACATATTCTATGTTAAAGTCATAAGCTGTAAGAATGATCGCCCAACGTTGAAGTCTACTAGCAGCTGTCACCGGAACACCCCGCCCTGGACCAAAAATGGTTACTAAGGGCTTATGATCAGTTCGTAAAATAAATTTTTGCCCGTATAAATATTGGTGAAATTTTGTGACGGCGAAAATAATAGCTAAAGCTTCCTTATGTATCTGGCTATAATGAATCTCATGTTGTGTAAGAGCGCGCGACGCGTAGGCCACCGCGCGCTCAGAGCCATCGGGCCCACGCTGGGCCAGCACCGCGCCGAGACCCCGAGCACTCGCGTCGCACGTCAGCACGCATAACCTACTACTATCGTAATGAGCTAACGCCTCAGTGCTTGTTAATTTCTTTTTAATATTCTTAAAAGCCTCTTGGTGCTCCCTGCTCCACTGCCAAGCTACACCTTTCTTTAATAAGCTGTATAACGGACTTGTGTAATAACTCAAGTTACTTATGAATTTACCATAAAAATTCACCATACCCAAAAACGAACGAAGTTCCGAAACACAACTCGGGAACGTCATTTCTAAAATCGGTTTAATTTTATCAGAATCTACACTCACGCCATCCTTATCTATCATGAAACCCAAAAATTTAACCTTGTTGGCTAAGAAAACACATTTACTTTTTTCAGTTTTAGACCATTTTCACCTAACCTAGTTAGTACTTTATTCAAAGTATTAAAGTGCGAATCTATATCTCTGCCCATAATTAAAATATCATCAAAAAAACTGATTACGTTTGGAATATCTTTAAGTAGATTTTGCATTATTTTCTGGAAAATACCTGGGCTTGAAGCAAGGCCAAAGACAAGCCTGTTGTACTTAAATAACCCCCGATGTGTATTAATCACTGTAAACATTTTGGACGGTTCATCCAGTTCACATTGATTATAAGCATGAGATAAATCTAACTTACTGAAATAAACATTACCATTAACACTAGTCAACAAATCCTCTACCTTTGGAACTGGGTACCTATCCACAAACAAACACCGATTAAGTGTCACCTTATAGTCTGCGCAAATTCGTATTCCACCGTCCTTTTTGTTAACGATGACAAGGGGAGTGGCCCAATCGGAAGCGTCTACCGGCTCAACGACGCCGGCACGCAGCATGGCGTCCAGCTCCGCATCGACGCGGTCGCGTAGTGCGTATGGCAGCGGCCGTGCACGGCAGTACACCGGCGCCGCACCCTCCCGCACATGCAGTGACACCTTACCGCCAGTGAAACGCCCCAACGATTCCTCAAATAACGATTCATGCCTGGAAATTAATTTTGACAACATTTTATTTTTAATTCCACATACATTCATTACATTTATTGGAACAGCAGGTATATCGATTCCCAGCTCCGCTAACCATTGCCTACCCAACAGACTAGTGCTACCATTATTTATAACATACAAGTGCAGCCTTTTTGTAATACCCTTATATGTGACATTCACATCTAAATACCCTAATGGATGTATTCTGGAACCATCATAAAATTTAAGAGTTAAATCAGACGATAATAACTTAAAATTGCTAAATAACTGTTTATATGTCCCACTACTTATACAAGAAATTGCAGAACCTGTATCAATTTCCATAATTAACTCACAATTTTCAATTTTAATTGATAAACATACCGGTTTATAACATCCCAATGACATTAAGTGTAATGCCTCTTCCTCAAAGTCGATCCCCTTTTCCATGTCGTCCACGCACTCAGGCCCGCCCTGGTATTCCAAACCAGGTTCGGAGTCACGTTCGTACCCGACTTGATCATCCCGCACCCAGTACTGGTTGGAGCTCGCCGCCCGCGAACCCTGGGCCCCGCCGCCGCCGCGACGACCCACTCCGGCGCCGCGGAACCCCCCGCTGGCGCCAATACCGCGCATCCCACGTCGCGCTGCGCCTACCAGGCCCACCGACGCCTGTCCCCGACGACTTGCTTCACCAAAAGTATTACTTTTCTTCCCGGGGCATACTCTTCTCAGATGCCCAATCTCTTGACAATTCGAACAAATATAAGAACGGAAACGACATTCAGTCTGACGATGTCCATCTTCGCCGCACGCCCAGCAACATAAAACGTCACGTCGAGCAAGTGATTGGCTGCCTGCACTGGCCGATCCACCGCGCATAATCGCGTTCATCGTGACAGAACTGACCGACCCTCCTACAACGCTATGCGAATCTCGCTCTGCCGCTTCCAAACAGCTCGCAAGGGTTACCGCCTTTTGCCATGACAACTTTTCCTCAGCAAACAACCTTTGCCTGATCAGGTCGCTCCTAATCCCGCAAACGAACTGATCTCTCATATTATCGTCTAAGGCCGTACTGAATTCGCAGAAGCGAGACAACTTTTTAAGTTCAGCTACAAACGCCGCCATCGATTGTTCGCCCTCTTGCCGACACTGACGGAACTTGTAGCGCTCAGCCAAATATGAAGGCCTTGGCTGAATGTGATCACACATTAACTTAACGATATCGCCAAACGAGCACTCTTTTGGCTTTTTCGGGCTACATAAATTTATCATGAGCTCGTAAGCCGCATCACCAACAACAGAAATAAGAGTTGGTACTTTGAGCCCTTCTTTTGTTTCGTTGACAAGGAAAAACATCTCGAGTCGATCACAATAGTTCCGCCAATTTCCATTTTCCACATCAAACGCCGTTAACTTATTGGTAACCCCCGACATTTTATTAACAGGATAATCCCACCTCGTTAGCCACTGAAATATATCTGGATTTATCAAATAATAATACGTGTTGCTTGAAAGACTTATATTTTACGACAAGACACATGACAATAAGAATCTATGGCTAATACAAAAGATGACAAACTCTTTGGAGGCCACAGCTACAAAAATCATAGTACCTAATTACCTATCATTCTAATATTATAAATGCGAAAGTTCGGATGTGAGAATCTTTGTTTTTCAATCACGCCTGAACCGCTAAGCGAATTTAGATGAAATTTGGTACAAGGGTCACTAAACCCTAAAACAACAGAAAGGCAATTTTTTATCCTGAAATACCTAAAGGAGATCGCTCCTTTGGGCATTTCAGGCGGCAAAAAACCGGCCAAGTGCGAGTCAAACTCGCGCACATAGGGTTCCGTCACGCAAAGCATCTCACATCATATTATTCCTCTAACTAAAAGACCAACTAGTTTCAAAAACAAACTTAACTTTGCAGTTCGATCCCTAAGATTCATACTGAATCCAGTGCAAAAATAAGTTTGTAACACTTTTTTTCAGACTTTCAACAACGTATTTACAGTTTTCAGATTTATTCCTGAATAAGTACTGTAAGACCTTGCTTTTTATCAAATTTCATAATTTCAGGTCAACGGGAAGTACCGTAAGTAATAAGTTTTGATTGCTGCCTGAAATCGCAAAATATGCGAAAATTCGCAACATTTATGGTATTTATGGTATTTCTCTTGATCGCGTTGACGTATAATTTTGATTATTTTTTTGCTGAAAGAGATCGTGGATCCGAGTATTAGTTATTAATTTCACCTTGATACCTATAAGCGTTCCTGAGAAAAAAAATGACAGACAGACGGACAACAAAGTGATCTTATAAGGGTTCCGTTTTTGCCTTTTTAGGTGCGAAACCCTAAAAATTGCCCAGGGGTGCGACTATTATTACATAAAAAATACAGTTACACCAATAGTACAATAGCGTTTATCTAAAACATGTCCACAGACAAGACAGTCACATAATAATGGCGAGTTAGCTCCGGTTGTTTGCAGTCGGTTACTAAGTTACGTGGTATTGATCAGCCCAGCCAGCTAACAGCTAAAAGCGATATCTTGTTCTGCACCATCTCGCTTGATTAGCTTTTAAATAGCTGCCAGTAAATAGCCGGTCGGGAAAGAGAAAGAGGTTATTTTTGTAGTGTGCTGTCTCAGTCGCTCAATAGCCTATATAGAGCCAACTCCAAAAAATTATACAGAACTTAATAAACTTCTACAATACCTACAAATAGCTTATTGCTTAATGTTCGTTGACTGTAAAAGATCCCAACACGGGATAAGTCCGCCATTTTGCATGTACCTTTTCTATTTTAGGTCATTGTTATGTATTTTTTACTCGTACAGTACAATATAAAGGTATTACAAACAAACAATCAATACCGGTCAAAATCGTTGATAGTTCTATTATTTTGAAACCCATAGGTAAAGCCAATCGCGTTCAAATATTTCACCAGATTGTCAACACTTACGGGTAAGAACAGACATCTATCAGATGGTACAACGCTGTCAATGTCGATGTGTCAAATTCAAATGACAGTATTGTGCCATTGACATTACCATACTTGCCTGTAGCGCCAACTAGTGAGTGTTTCTAAGTATTGTAACGTTTGACATACCTTACTCGCCAGTACCGCCAACTATAATCGGGCCGAAACCTAACCGTATGACATATGTCACTTTGATAATAATAGTGATGTAACTCAACACGAATCGCTGAGATTATTTAATTTTGATGTTACGTAAAAAAACAAATCGTAATAAATTAATTATTTTTATTAATCAGAAGTCTGAACTTGAATCAGAGTAGCTGTCATAGTCACCAACATGGATAATAAATTCATTGTGAATAATATTATCTACTCTGATGTCATGATTCGATACGATTGCGTGAATTCTTGTCCCTTTTTCCTTTTTTTTTTGGAATACTTTATTTTTAATCTTAAAAAACAATAATTTTTATATCCAGCATTTATACAAACTTTATTAAATTAATCGATAAATTTAACGACTTATCGCGATTTTTTACATTTCCACTATTGATTTATTGTAGCCGGATGCAATGGAACTCCCTAAACGGGCAAGCCGGAAGTTAAAGTACTACAATTCCGCGCATAGATTAAAAAATTAAAAAATTCGGAATTTTATGGGCTTGACCCTGACACCTGTAATACGGGAGTTTAGGTTTTGGCCCTACATGGTGAGCGTAAATACGATAACCACGATAACCCTAACTGACCGTCCCTAGGACAGTTACTTTTTAGAATGGAAGGAACCTTTGTAGAAGAACCTTTGTCAAGTCTCTCAATAGCACCTAGGTTGGCCGTTGTCTTTGAAGGTCCGACGCAGACCGTAAAGACCTTCAAAAGTGTACGTGATCTAGATCAGCGGTGAATTAATACGAGGAATCATTTTTTGAGTAATTTTTTTTCGAAGGCGTCCGAATAATATTTTATAGTTCACGCATTTCCGGGGTTTTTGAAGTTTATGTCCTGGGTCTTTTATTTTATTTCATGAATAAAGAAAATCTATAAAAATCTAAAGAAATTCTATAAATCTATTTCATTCGGGGTCGGCTTTCCTCGATTTTTTTGTTAATCTGTGTGCAAATATTTTACCACATGTCAGTACTCATCTCGAGTCGAAATGGCACAAATTAGATTTTTTTCGACCAGTATTTAGCCACTTCCATCGCCCTATCGTTGGCTTCATTCAAGTCCTCCAAGGTACAGGAGGAAGGGCAGTTGGGGCAGGTTAAAAGATGAGCCATGGATTGGACGGCTCCACAGTCGCAAAGGCTATCAGACGAGTATCCACCTGACTCGGTTCTCACGGCATCTCTCAACACCAGCCCGGAGTCTGTTTAGGGTCCTCCAGACTGCCCTTACGAGTAAGGACAGTCACCTGTCAGATGATACAACGCTGTCAATGTCGATGTGTCAAATTCAAATGACAGTATTGTGCCATTGACATTACCATACTTGCCTGTAGCGCCAACTAGTGAGTGTTTCTAAGTATAACCTCATTCTAAATACAAACTTTTTCATTTAAAATATCCATAAAATATCTCATTAGTTACTAGTAAAATGTTAAATCCGTTAAATCGATCGATTTACGGTATGTTGCAGTAATGCAACAAAGCGAATTGAAGAGTTAAAAGTAAAAGGACAGAATAATCGAATATTTTGAAAGCTTTCCGCGTAAGGTTTGGGCTGCTCAAGCGCTGAAAGCTGGCTTGTGTCAAGTGACTCGCTGTAGGGCCCTCGCCCGCCGAGCACTTAGCCGTATTCACAGCTACATTATGGAAAAATAACCTAGACGTACGTTACAATGTTTAAAAGTAGTCTACCTATATAAAATCATAAAACTGGAAGCTGACTGATTGGCCTATGGTTGGGCTATTAACGCAGAGGCGAAACCTCTCATCGGAAAAACTTGATATTTGGCAGAGGTTATACGGGTAGAAGTATACTTCGCGTTAGTGTATTTTTTTTTTTTGCCTATGCGCTTATCTGTATACGCCACTTCTACAACCGTAGCAAAACGGACTTTATGAAATATCTATTTATTTATAAATATTTGTCGACAACTAATACATAGTACATAGAAAGGAAGCCAACTTAAGTTATAGTAAAAGTAACAAAAAAAAAAATTAAATAAATATCACCAATCAGTCATATTTATTTGTGACATCACTATTAATTATTGAGGAGATTGTTAGCTTAAATGGCCTATTTAGACGTAATATGAAGATATAGCCAGAGGCTATACCCATTGACTGACTTTAACCATCTGCGAAAAAAAATGATGCCTTCACTGTATTCTTCGCTCACAGCCTAGAGTTATTAAGCAAAGTAGTTTAAAACAAGGTACAAACCATTTAAAAAGATTCAGGTTGCGTCTCTGAAAGCTGGCTTGTGTCAAGTGACTCGCGTCGAGGGCCCTCCGTGCGACCGAGCACTTAGCTGTATTTACAGCTACTGTTACTGTGCCCGAAGATCTAACATATAATAGATCAGAAGCCCGTACTGGCTTCGCACAGCTTTTAAATATTGCTTAAGTTACTCTGAAATAATGTGGCATTCTAATGGCGAAAGAATTTTGTCTCTACAAGTATGCTTGTGTCAACTTCGACCACCACCGTTTTTTTTGTAACATAGGGCGGCAAACTAGCAAGCGTACCTGATGGTAAGCGATTACCGCTGCCCGTGGACAACTGCAACACCAGGGGTATCACAGGAGTGTTGCCGGCCTTTCAAGAAGATGTAGACTCGTTTTTTGAAGGTTCCAATGTCGTATCGGTTCGGAAACACCGTTCAAAATCAATCAAAATCAAAAATTCTTTATTGAAACTTGGCCATCAAAGAAGGCTCTTTTTCACGTCAACTAATTATTTAATCATAATATTTGTTATGTCTCAAAGCTACAAACTACTAGCATTACGCAACGACCACTGCTGAGAAAAAATGCCGAAAGAAACTTATGAAACAGTCTTGGGGCCCTATTTTTGAAAGTGTGACTCACCAAAAAAGCGTGAGCCGAATGATTTTTCATTCGATATCAATTATTCCGTATTTTTGAATTGTCGATGTCGAATAATTCGCAACGAGTGGTCTAGATCACTCGTTTTCGTATGATTTGGTGGTCGAACGTTTTTTACGTCAAAATCATGAATGACATAGACAACCGGATACGGATATAGATTGAGTCTATTAGAATTTTCAATTTTGCGTTCCGTTTAACGCTTACGTTCTCTTTGATTGAATATTTACGAACATTTTTTTTACGATTCGTTACCGATTCGGTTTTCGTTGCTTAGAATGGAGCAGAAATTATTTCTCGCATTATTTTCATATCACTGGCAACATTGCTAGACGAGTGATTTCAAAAATACGGCTTTTATGTTTTTAGTGACATAGTAGGACGAGTGCGACATAATAGTCTATTCGTTTTCAGCGGTATGTCATACTTTCAAAAATAGGGCCCTTGGTCGCCTAACATGCCAGAGATATTTATTATCTTTAAACATACTTACACTAGATTGTGTACAGTCAAAAATAAAATAAAATATAACAAACAAATATAATATAATAAAACATCGTTGTAATCGAGTAACCATGGTGGAACAAAAAATTAAAATAAAATTTAAATCAGAATCGAGCAGATCAGTTCCCCCTGGCAACACCCGTTCACAAGTTTCTACCGTGTCGTTGGCACTAGTTCTAATATATCTTTTTTTTTTATTTTTTAGTGTCTATTTGAATGTATATCAATGTTTGTTCCCCTTACCCTAAAAACGTTAATTGGAAAGCGGTAGATTTGAAGATTCAAATGTAAGGCGATATGTTTGCTGATTTCGTCTCAACTTAATTGCTCGTATGTAATTCAAGAAAACATTACTGAGGCGTGGTGTGCGTTTTGATGTTTATTGCTTCGCTTGTTTTCTAAACGATACCGACACTTCAGATTTAAGGGTAAGTTCAGAGCACTGATTAAGCTTGACTAGAATCGGCAGTTATTTTTTTATTATTATCCAATCAAGACTTAATTTTTTCCGCGTCGTTGACATAAATAAAGTTTCAGTAAGTAGTAGTTTCCTAACTGACAGTTCAGTTAGGTAAGTCCAACTTCGAGAAAGAGGTCAACCGTCGAATCCAGCTCGGCTGGGCAGCGTTCGGGAAGCTTCGCTGTCCGCAGAGAATCCGGGACAAACGAAGTGGCGGGAAGATTCTGTACCGGAAAAGACCGGGTCTTAAAAACAGACCGGGTCTTAAAATGGCGGTAAATCGAAATAACGGTAAGAACTTGACCCGGCACTACGTCTGTCCGACTAGAACCTAACTTAAACTATACGCAGTCTGCTACCACTATAGCTTATAAAGGGAGCTATAGAACCCTAAATCATTAAACCTAACCTATAAACTATAACTATAAATTTGATCTTCAACTCACCAAGTTGACCTTTCTTTTGGTCCAAATGGGGGTGTCTTCGGAGGAGGAGGTGGTCCCTAAATCACCCAAACTACCCCCTGAGATCTCAGTCCCCAGAACAAATAGCTGATCCGTCTAGCAGTTCCACTCGGCGACGGCTGGGTGTGAGCAGGCAGCCACAATTCCCGTCTCACAACAAACAGTCAAAATAAAGGCTTTTTGCACAAACACAACCTTAATAGTTATTTAACAACGATGAAGTACAATACAAACGATGATTACAATCAAATAAAATTAACACGCCACGCCACGCGGCTACAAACAGACCATGCAAGATGGTGGCCGAGGACCTGGCCGTTACTTCACGCGACACGGCCTCGCGCGCGCAGTCCAAAACCAATACTAATTCAAAATGGTCGCTCGCGACTAGCCGTCGCCGTCGCGTCGGCGCGATGCTACTAATATGAAACTACCGCACGCGCTAGAATATTACGGCGGCGAACGGACAAAACAACATAGATTTTATTACAAACATCCCCCGTCCCGGTCTGAGAAGCAGACCGCTAGCTTACTCTACGGGAAGGCGGGCGAGAGAGGTCACAGCTCTCCTTAAAATCGAACCGTCGACCAACACCTCAGCCACACGCGGAGTGCCATCTCCGCCAAGAATCAAACGTAATATGCGAGCTCGTCGCCAAAGCAATGAGGGCAGATTTGCCTCTTTTAACAATACTAAATCACCCTCCCTGGGAGGCTCAGTCCTGTCTGTCCACTTCACTCTTTGCTGCAGCAAATGCAAATATTCAAGCGACCAGCGACGCCAAAAGTCCTGGCTCATTTGCTGCAACATTTGAAAACGCGACAACCGATATACGCGTTCATCCTTCCACGGGTATTCGGGCAGGGCATTCAACGGCCCTCCCACCAAAAAATGACCAGGGGTGAGAGCTTCCAAGTCATTTGGATCTGGAGATAGCGGACAGAGAGGACGAGAGTTGAGGACCGCCTCAACTTTACAAAACACTGTGGCCAGCTCTTCAAAAGTTAGAGCCGTTTCTCCGATAATGCGGCGGAGGTGGGTCTTTGCGGATTTCACAGCCGCTTCAAAAATCCCTCCCCAATGGGGGCAACTTGGGGGACTAAACTTCCAGGTTATTCCCCTTTGGGCAGCAATTTGACTTAAACTAGTACAATTTTTATCAATAAACACAGAAACATCCTTAAGATAATTTACAGTTCCCTTATAGTTTGTGCCATTATCAGACCTAATAAGGGAAGGTAGACCTCGACGCGAAACAAAGCGATCCAACGCGGCGACGAAGGCCTCCGTAGTCAGAGCCGATACCACCTCCAAATGGACAGCCTTGGTGGCCAAACAAACAAATACACACAAATAGCCCTTCACAATACGGGCATTACGAAAGGGAGAAGCCTTGATCGAAAAGGGACCGGCAAAATCGGTTCCAACGCCGTCAAACGGTCTCGAAGGTCGGATTCGATCAGCGAGCAAATCACCCATCTGTGGTTGCATCGTGGATGCCTTCAACCTATAACATGCAATACATCGAAACAGGACACTACGGATTGCTCTTCGGGCAGACAAAATCCAAAACTCGCGTTGCAAAATAGCCAACAAAGCATTGCACCCAGCATGGGCGTTACGTATGTGTCGATCAGACACCAAAAGCTGCACCAAGGGTCCGCCCTTGGGCAACAACAGAGGATGGCGAGTCTCATATGGAAGATCCGCCTTCCGGAGCCTGCCTCCAACCCGAAGAAGCCCATCCGAGTCGATGTACGGGTTCAAGCGAGCGACCGCGCCCTTCAACTTAGCGCGTCCGTCGCGCAAAATACGAAGCTCTGACTCAAACCGTCCGGTCTGCACGACACGGACCCAATGCAACAATGCGCTCCGGCGCTCTTCTGCACCTGCAATCGGCTCCAACCGCTTTGCCTGTGGGTTTCTACAATTATGTATGAAACGCTTAATCCAACTGGTAACACCCAGAAGCTTATCCAAGCTGCTATACCGAGCAAGTAGCCAATCCGGCTCCGACGTCGTCTCAGCGACTACAGCATGTACACGGAGCCCAGTCAAACTCAAAGAAGTAACATCTGTCTGACAGACAGGCCAAGAAGTTTCTGATCCCATCAGCCACTCTGGGCCCCACCAGAGCGGGTGTGACACCAATTCTGGTGCCGTACAACCTCGGGAAGCACAGTCCGCTGGGTTAAGCTCTCCCGGCACATGTCTCCATGTTATATCAATTCCGATATTCTGGATTTGAGAAACCCTGTTTCCAACAAAAACCTCCAAGGTATGTGGGGCCGCGCGCAACCATGCAAGCGCGACCTGGCTATCCGATCAGGCGAAGATGTCTCGTATCTCGACCGTGGCCGCCAGCTCACTGGCAACGTGATGCAACAATTTAGAGAGAAGGTGAGCTCCACTCAACTCAAGCTTGGGAATAGTCAGCCTAGTCCTGATGGGGGCGACCTTGCTCTTCCCTAACAAAAGCGAGACATTGACCCGGCCATCGGCGTCAACTGTCCGCATATAGACTGACGCGGCGTAGCCTCGCTCCGACGCGTCACAAAAGCCATGCAGGCTGGCTCGATATTTCCCGGGTGGCAATATTCGACGAGGCAAGGCAATCCGATTGACTTCCATAATCGATGAAAACAACTCGAGCCAATCATCCAATGGAGAGCCAAACAGCGGCTCGTCCCACGAGACGCCCAAAGTCCAAAGTCTCTGAAGAAGACACTTCGCAGAGAATATCACTGGTGTGCAGAGCAACTACGCTCTGCTGCCAGAAAATGTGGCAGAGAGAATCCGGACAAACGAAGCGGCGGGAAGAATTCTGTACCGGAACTTCACCGGGAAAAAACCACCGGTAAAATTAAGTACCGGGAAAAAATCTCCACGCGACACCACGCTTGTCCGACTAGAATCTAACTTAAGCTATACGCAGTCTGCTACCACCGTAGCTTATGAAGGGAGCTACAGGGCCCTATATGATAACCTAACCTATAAATTAAATACAATTGAACACTTACCAAATTAAATCTTCTTTCTCTTCGGATCCAAACTTGAGTGTCTTCGGGAAGGGGGAATTCCTAATCACCCTACCTAACCCTTGAGATCTCAATTCCCCATAACAACTAAATAGATTTCTTCCCGTAGTTTCCCTCGGGAACAGCCAGATGTGAACAGCCAGCCACGTTTCACCTCTCACAAGAAAAAGTCACAATAACAGAGTTTTTCACAAACACAAATTCAATAGTTATTTGACAAACAGGAAATTCACAATTATCACTCAAACTAAACAACAAGCAAAAGACGCGAGACCGCTCCGCGTATTAAAATCAAACCGATATCGCCCTGGACAATGCAATGGCGGACACGCGACGCCATCCACGCTAGCAGTGTGAAAACCCCGAACGCCCTCTGGCGGCAGCAATGCGAAACGCCTGCGTTTAGTTTTACCCAATATATTACAAACATCCCCCCGTCCCGGTCTGAGAAGCAGACCGCTAGCTTACTCTACGGAGAAGGCGGGCGAGAGAGGTCACACCTCTCCTTAAAATCGAACCGTCGACCAACACCTCAGCCACACGCGGAGTGCCATCTCCGCCAAGAATCAAACGTAATATGCGAGCTCGTCGCCAAAGCAATGAGGGCAAATTTGCCTCTTTTAACAATACTAAATCACCCTCCCTGGGAGGCTCAGTCCTGTCTGTCCACTTCACTCTTTGCTGCAGCAAATGCAAATATTCAAGCGACCAGCGACGCCAAAAGTCCTGGCTCATTTGCTGCAACATTTGAAAACGCGACAACCGATATACGCGTTCATCCTTCCACGGGTATTCGGGCAGGGCATTCAACGGCCCTCCCACCAAAAAATGACCAGGGGTGAGAGCTTCCAAGTCATTTGGATCTGGAGATAGCGGACAGAGAGGACGAGAGTTGAGGACCGCCTCAACTTTACAAAACACTGTGGCCAGCTCTTCAAAAGTTAGAGCCGTTTCTCCGATAATGCGGCGGAGGTGGGTCTTTGCGGATTTCACAGCCGCTTCAAAAATCCCTCCCCAATGGGGGCAACTTGGGGGACTAAACTTCCAGGTTATTCCCCTTTGGGCAGCAATTTGACTTAAACTAGTACAATTTTTATCAATAAACACAGAAACATCCTTAAGATAATTTACAGTTCCTTTATAGTTTGTGCCATTGTCAGACCTAATAAGGGAAGGTAGACCTCGACGCGAAACAAAGCGATCCAACGCGGCGACGAAGGCCTCCGTAGTCAGAGCCGATACCACCTCCAAATGGACAGCCTTGGTGGCCAAACAAACAAATACACACAAATAGCCCTTCACAATACGGGCATTACGAAAGGGAGAAGCCTTGATCGAAAAGGGACCGGCAAAATCGGTTCCAACGCCGTCAAACGGTCTCGAAGGTCGGATTCGATCAGCGGGCAAATCACCCATCTGTGGTTGCATCGTGGATGCCTTCAACCTATAACATGCAATACATCGAAACAGAACACTACGGATTGCTCTTCGGGCAGACAAAATCCAAAACTCGCGTTGCAAAATAGCCAACAAAGCATTGCACCCAGCATGGGCGTTACGAATGTGTCGATCAGACACCAAAAGCTGCACCAAGGGTCCGCCCTTGGGCAACAACAGAGGATGGCGAGTCTCATATGGAAGATCCGCCTTCCGGAGCCTGCCTCCAACCCGAAGAAGCCCATCCGAGTCGATGTACGGGTTCAAACGAGCGACCGCGCCCTTCAACTTAGCGCGTCCGTCGCGCAAAATACGAAGCTCTGACTCAAACCGTCCGGTCTGCACGACACGGACCCAATGCAACAATGCGCTCCGGCGCTCTTCTGCACCTGCAATCGGCTCCAACCGCTTTGCCTGTGGGTTTCTACAATTATGTATGAAACGCTTAATCCAACTGGTAACACCCAGAAGCTTATCCAAGCTGCTATACCGAGCAAGTAGCCAATCCGGCTCCGACGTCGTCTCAGCGACTACAGCATGTACACGGAGCCCAGTCAAACTCAAAGAAGTAACATCTGTCTGACAGACAGGCCAAGAAGTTTCTGATCCCATCAGCCACTCTGGACCCCACCAGAGCGGGTGTGACACCAATTCTGGTGCCGTACAACCTCGGGAAGCACAGTCCGCTGGGTTAAGCTCTCCCGGCACATGTCTCCATGTTATATCAATTCCGATATTCTGGATTTGGGAAACCCTGTTTCCAACAAAAACCTCCAAGGTATGTGGGGCCGCGCGCAACCATGCAAGCGCGACCTGGCTATCCGACCAGGCGAAGATGTCCCGTATCTCGACCGTGGCCGCCAGCTCACTGGCAACGTGATGCAACAATTTAGAGAGAAGGTGAGCTCCACTCAACTCAAGCTTGGGAATAGTCAGCCTAGTCCTGATGGGGGCGACCTTGCTCTTCCCTAACAAAAGCGAGACATTGACCCGGCCATCGGCGTCAACTGTCCGCATATAGACTGACGCGGCGTAGCCTCGCTCCGACGCGTCACAAAAGCCATGCAGGCTGGCTCGATATTTCCCGGGGGGCAATATTCGACGAGGCAAGGCAATCCGATTGACTTCCTTAATCGATGAAAACAACTCGAGCCAATCATCCAATGGAGGACCAAACAGCGGCTCGTCCCACGAGACGCCCAAAGTCCAAAGTCTCTGAAGAAGACACTTCGCAGAGAATATCACTGGACTGATCCAACCGCTTGGATCAAACATACGGGCTATTACGGACAACACCGTTCTCTTAGTCCAGACCTTTGGTATTTCCAAGTCCACTTGGAATGTAAAAATATCGGTTAGCGGCTGGTACTGCATGCCCAGCACCGCTATCCTGTTGGGATCATCCACATCCTCAAACAGGTGAGGGTTCTGTTGGTGATCCTCCGGGATCCCTTCTAGAACTTTAGGCTCATTAGACAACCACTTACGTAGCTCGTAGCCACCTGTCTTCAATATTTCAATCAATTCATCCCGCAGTAGGAGGGCCTCCTCAATACTTTGGGCTCCGGTGCACACGTCATCAACATACAAGTCACGTGACAGCACGGAAGCCCCACGGGGAAAGCGGATCCGTTCCCGCTCTGCCAATTCAAGCAATGATCTGATGGCGATATAGGGACTAGATTTCAAACCATACGTGTTTGTGTTGAGTTCATACACCGTCACAGGATCCTCAGGGCGCTCACGCCAGAGTATCAACTGGAATCGCCTGTCCTCAGGATGTATGACTGTCTGGCGGAACATCATCCGGATGTCCGCACCAAAAACCACTTGATGTCTTCTAAAGTTCAAGATGATGTCAATTATGTCCCTATGCAATTTGGGACCTGAATGCAAACATAGATTCAACGAAACTCCGTTCGAAGTGGGTGCGGACCCATCAAAGACAGTCCGCAACTTGCCCGTTGAGGCCTTCACCACCGCGTGGTGGGGCAAAAAATAATGCTCAGTTGAGCTCCAATCAACTCGAGCCGGAGACATGTGACCCAAATCCTCGTACTCGCGCATAAATTCAATATATTTATCGCGAAGTACGTGGTCACGCTGCATACGTCGCTCCATGGACAGCAGTCGTTTCTCCGCAAGCGCCCTACTTTGCCCTAGGCTAGGACGAGAGGCAACAAAGGGTAACCTAGTTACAAACCGACCGGAGGGCAACCTCTCCGTGGTTGATCGAAAAAGGGCTTCGCACTCAGCGTGTTCCGGATCCATCCTGGAACTCATAGGTGGCTCCTCCACCTCCCAAAACCTTTGCATGGTCTTGGCCAAGGACGCAGATGCGACAACCGGTGGCTCCTCCGCGGTGCCATTATCAAACACAGGGCCCATCAGGGCAAAACCAAAAATCGTAGACACTGCCATCAGTGAAGACGAACCCAGAGCCTTCTGTGTACCCAACAAAATCCAACCCAATACGTCCGAGCCCAGGAGCAAGTCCACTGGGCCGGGATGAAAGACAAAGGGGTCGGCCAAATCCAGACCCGAAACCAAAGACAACACACCCGGCGGTATGTCTGTCGAGGGGTGCCAACCCGCAATGGTATCCATTACCATAGCCGAAGTCGTGATCCTCATTGTGGAGGACTTCAGCGAAGAAAAGGTGACAAGTGTCTGGCCCGTCAGACACTTCACTTGTATGCCACCAACTCCAAGAAGTGGCACAGGCGAGTCTTCCACGACTAAACCTAACTGGCGTGCCACTCGAGTGGTAACCAAACTGCTTTGAGCCCCTGAGTCCAACAGAGCTCTCAAATTAATGGCTTCCCCCACGACCCCATACGCGGACCACCGCGGTAGGGAGCAGAACCGTCCGCGGCTCTGTCCCAGCAAGGGAGCAAGCTAGTTACGGGCTCCCCACTCTCTCCAAACCAGGGGCGCGCCACTGACCCGGATAATATGGCGGGCGAGTGCACATCCCCATCTGAGGGGGCATAACCCGCGGCCCGGCCATACCTATGGTACGGCGGGTGGTACTCCAGCCGTGGGTACTCGTGCAGCGGCGGAGAAAACCGCTGCGGCTGCATGTGGTGGGTAGTGGTAACCCGCGTGGAGGGGGGTGTCCCCACTCTCCCGTCCGATCTAGGGCCCCCGCCCATGGGGGCCCTATCCGGGGCCTGGCCAGCCACATACTGGCCATGACCTTGAGGCGCGTGGTCCCGGTCCGCCAAGACCCGCGCAGGTACGCGACCCCCCTCCCGAGGGGGGGTGCGACGAGCGAAGCCGCGTCCTCCGTCCGGTGGTGGAGGGCTTCGCGCAGGAGCGCCCCCGCCCATAGGGGACCCCTGCCTCAACATCCGGGTGCCATCCCCGTTGCGGTTCATGCAAAGCATCGCGTGGTGCCGCCCACGGCATGCACTGCATGGTATGGCACTGGGACAGTCACGTGCATAGTGACCGCCCAAACAATAAAAGCAAAGTTCATGCCGCTTTGCCATGCGGCGCCTATCTTGTACTGGCAGTCTCTGCCAGTCCCTGCATTGTGGCAGGCTGTGGCCCATCCGGCCACATTGCAGGCAGTCCGCGTCCCCCGCGACTGCTGCCGTGTGCGCAACCCGCACACCAGCTCCACGCGGTGGCGGTTGCCGTCCCTGTTGGGGCTTCCCTCGCCATGAGGGTTCCAAGGGCCTACGTTCAGGCGCTCTGGATGGCGCTGAGTCCGTCATGGTATTCTCAGCAGCCCGTGCCTCAAACTCCAAAAACTTCACCAAGTCAGTGAATGTTGGTAGGGTGGTGCTATCCCGCTCCGCATTTTCGCGCTCAAACCGCGAGCGGATGTCATTGGGCAATTTGCCCAATACAATGTGCACCAACAAAAAAGACCATTGGTCCACCGGCAGCCCCAGTGTGCGGAGCGCGTTACAGGCCACTGTAACGGGCGTGAGCAACTGCAGGCGCAACTGTGCCCTGTTGGCCACCTTGGGCAGGGCCATCAACTGTGCGGCGTGCGCATCCGCTAACAAACGTAAGTTTTGGTAGCGGGAGTTCAATAACTCCCAAGCCGTATCGTACTGGTCGTCCTCCACCCGGAGGTGCTGGATGAGCGACCGCGCTTCATCCTCAAGAGTGGAGAGGAGGTAGGCCATCTTCTGGGCCTTCGACAAATCCCGTCGTGCTACGACCAGGGACTCAAACATATTTTTATATGCTACCCACTCCTCCATCCTACCCCCAAAGTGGGACAGCTGAAGGGTGGGGAGCCGACCAGTAACCGCTGGTCCTTCCTGTCTAACAGGTGTGCGAGGGGCTGGTCCGCCAGCCTGTCTCGCCCTTATTGCGGTCACCGCCTCCGCGATATCATCGTGCAGACTCAGGATCTGGTCCATGTCCGCCATGTGACCTGCGTAGGCCTCCGGGGTAAGATCGGCTTCGGTAAGTGCCGCCATGGCCGCTTCCGCGCTAATCAATCGTGAGTGGAGGTGATCCGCTCTTAGCAGTATGGCGCCCTCCCTGTCCTTCCGGGACAGGAGTCCTCCGGCCGTCACAAACCATCTCAATTCGTTGGCGAGTGTCGCCCTAGCATTGGAGGCCTTCGCCATCGCGTCAAGTCACAAACAAAAAATAACAAAAGGTAAATAAAAAACAACAAAATCAAGCAACTACACGAAGAACCGCGGTAGGTATGAGAATGGCACAAACCCGGAACGCACGGTACAAACCGCAAACAAATACAAAAAAGGTTACAAATATTCTTATACAAACAAACTAAGAAAAATCTAATAATTTTTACAAACAATTAATTATTTTTTACAAACGAACAAATAGAGGGTAGATAAACTACGCTCTGCTACCAGAAAATGTGCAGAGCAACTACGCTCTGCTGCCAGAAAATGTGGCAGAGAGAATCCGGACAAACGAAGCGGCGGGAAGAATTCTGTACCGGAACTTTACCGGGAAAAAATCTACCGGTAAAATTAAGTACCGGGAAAAAATCTCCACGCGACACCACGCTTGTCCGACTAGAATCTAACTTAAGCTATACGCAGTCTGCTACCACCGTAGCTTATGAAGGGAGCTACAGGGCCCTATATGATAACCTAACCTATAAATTAAATACAATTGAACACTTACCAAATTAAATCTTCTTTCTCTTCGGATCCAAACTTGAGTGTCTTCGGGAAGGGGGAATTCCTAATCACCCTACCTAACCCTTGAGATCTCAATTCCCCATAACAACTAAATAGATTTCTTCCCGTAGTTTCCCTCGGGAACAGCCAGATGTGAACAGCCAGCCACGTTTCACCTCTCACAAGAAAAAGTCACAATAACAGAGTTTTTCACAAACACAAATTCAATAGTTATTTGACAAACAGGAAATTCACAATTATCACTCAAACTAAACAACAAGCAAAAGACGCGAGACCGCTCCGCGTATTAAAATCAAACCGATATCGCCCTGGACAATGCAATGGCGGACACGCGACGCCATCCACGCTAGCAGTGTGAAAACCCCGAACGCCCTCTGGCGGCAGCAATGCGAAACGCCTGCGTTTAGTTTTACCCAATATATTACAAACAACTGGACTGATCCAACCGCTTGGATCAAACATACGAGCTATTACGGACAACACCGTTCTCTTAGTCCAGACCTTTGGTATTTCCAAGTCCACTTGGAAGGTAAAAATATCGGTTAGCGGCTGGTACTGCATGCCCAGCACCGCTATCCTGTTGGGATCATCCACATCCTCAAACAGGTGAGGGTTCTGTTGGTGATCCTCCGGGAGCCCTTCTAGAACTTTAGGCTCATTAGACAACCACTTACGTAGCTCGTAGCCACCCGTCTTCAATATTTCAATCAATTCATCCCGCAGTAGGAGGGCCTCCTCAATACTTTGGGCTCCGGTGCACACGTCATCAACATACAAGTCACGTGACAGCACGGAAGCCCCACGGGGAAAGCGGATCCGTTCCCGCTCTGCCAATACAAGCAATGATCTGATGGCGATATAGGGACTAGATTTCAAACCATACGTGTTTGTGTTGAGTTCATACACCGTCACAGGATCCTCAGGGCGCTCACGCCAGAGTATCAACTGGAATCGCCTGTCCTCAGGATGTATGACTGTCTGGCGGAACATCATCCGGATGTCCGCGCCAAAAACCACTTGATGTCTTCTAAAGTTCAAGATGATGTCAATTATGTCCCTATGCAATTTGGGACCTGAATGCAAACATAGATTCAACGAAACTCCGTTCGAAGTGGGTGCGGACCCATCAAAGACAGTCCGCAACTTGCCCGTTGAGGCCTTCACCACCGCGTGGTGGGGCAAAAAATAATGCTCAGTTGAGCTCCAATCAACTCGAGCCGGAGACATGTGACCCAAATCCTCGTACTCGCGCATAAATTCAATATATTTATCGCGAAGTACGTGGTCACGCTGCATACGTCGCTCCATGGACAGCAGTCGTTTCTCCGCAAGCGCCCTACTTTGCCCTAGGCTAGGACGAGAGGCAACAAAGGGTAACCTAGTTACAAACCGACCGGAGGGCAACCTCTCCGTGGTTGATCGAAAGAAGGCTTCGCACTCAGCGTGTTCCGGATCCATCCTGGAACTCATAGGTGGCTCCTCCACCTCCCAAAACCTTTGCATGGTCTTGGCCAAGGACGCAGATGCGACGACCGGTGGCTCCTCCATGGTGCAATTATCAAACACAGGGCCCATCAGGGCGAAACCAAAGATAGTAGACACTGCCATCAGTGAAGACGAACCCAGAGCTTTCTGGGTACCCAACAAAATCCAACCCAATACGTCCGAGCCCAGGAGCAAGTCCACTGGGCCGGGATGAAAGACAAAGGGGTCGGCCAAATCCAGACCCGAAACCAAAGACAACACACCCGGCGGTATGTCTGTCGAGGGGTGCCAACCCGCAATGGTATCCATTACCATAGCCGAAGTCGTGATCCTCATTGCGGAGGACTTCAGCGAAGAAAAGGTGACAAGTGTCTGGCCCGTCAGACACTTCACTTGTATGCCACCAACTCCAAGAAGTGGCACAGGCGAGTCTTCCACGACTAAACCTAACTGGCGTGCCACTCTAGTGGTAACCAAACTGCTTTGAGCCCCTGAGTCCAACAGAGCTCTCAAATTAATGGCTTCCCCCCTACAACCCCATACGCGGACCACCGCGGTAGGGAGCAGAACCGTCCGCGGCTCTGTCCCAGCAAGGGAGCAAGCTAGTTACGGGCTCCCCACTCTCTCCACACCAGGGGGGCGCCACTGACCCGGATAATATGTCGGGCGAGTGCACATCCCCATCTGAGGGGGGGCATAACCCGCGGCCCGGCCATACCTATGGTACGGCGGGTGGTACTCCAGCCGTGGGTACTCGTGCAGCGGCGGAGAAAACCGCTGCGGCTGCATGTGGTGGGTAGTGGTAACCCGCGTGGAGGGGGGTGTCCCCACTCTCACGTCCGATCTAGGGCCCCCGCCCATGGGGGCCCTATCCGGGGCCTGGCCAGCTACATACTGGCCATGACCTTGGGGCGCGTGGTCCCGGTCCGCCAAGACCCGCGCAGGTACGCGACCCCCCTCCCGAGGAGGGGTGCGACGAGCGAAGCCGCGTCCTCCGTCCGATGGTGGAGGGCTTCGCGCAGGAGCGCCCCCGCCCATAGGGGACCCCTGCCTCAACAACCGGGGGCCATCCCCGTTCCGGTTCATGCAAAGCATCGCGTGGTGCCGCCCACGGCATGCACTGCATGGTATGGCCCTGGGACAGTCACGTGCATAGTGACTGCCCAAACAGTAGAAGCAAAGTTCATGCCGCCTTGCCATGCGGCGCCGATCTTGTACTGGCAGCCTCTGCCAGTCCCTGCATTGCAGCAGGCTGTGGCCCATCCGGCCACATTGCAGGCAGTCCGCGTCCCCCGCGACTGCTGCCGTGTGTGCAACCCGCACACCAGCTCCACGCGGTGGCGGTTGCCGTCCCTGTTGGGGCTTACCTCTCCATGAGGGTTCCAAGGGCCTACGTTCAGGCGCTCTGGATGGCGCTGAGTCCGTCATGGTATTCTCAGCGGCCCGTGCCTCAAACTCCAAAAACTTCACCAAGTCAGTGAATGTTGGTAGGGTGGTGCTATCCCGCTCCGCATTCTCGCGCTCAAACCGCGAGCGGATGTCATTGGGTAATTTGCCCAATACAATGTGCACCAGAAAAAAGGACCATTGGTCCACCGGCAGCCCCAGTGTGCGGAGCGCGTTACAGGCCACTGTAACGGGCGTGAGCAACTGCAGGCGCAACTGTGCCCTGTTGGCCACCTTGGGCAGGGCCATCAACTGTGCGGCGTGCGCATCCGCTAACAAACGTAAATTTTGGTAGCGGGAGTTCAATAACTCCCAAGCCGTATCGTACTGGTCGTCCTCCACCCGGAGGTGCTGGATGAGCGACCGCGCTTCATCCTCCAGAGTGGAGAGGAGGTAGGCCATCTTCTGGGCCTTCGACAAATCCTGTCGTGCTACGACCAGGGACTCAAACATATTTTTGTAGGCTACCCACTCCTCCATCCTACCCCCAAAGTGGGACAGCTGAAGGGTGGGGAGCCGACCAGTAACCGCTGGTCCTTCCTGTCTAACAGGTGTGCGAGGGGCTGGTCCGCCAGCCTGTCTCGCCCTTATTGCGGCCGCCGCCTCCGCGATATCATCGTGGAGATTCAGGATCTGGTCCATGTCCGCCATGTGACCTGTATAGACCTCCGCGGCAAGTTCGGCTTCGGTAAGCACCGCCATGGCCGCTTCCGCGCTACTCAATCGTGAGTGGAGGTGATCCGCTCTTAGCAGTGTGGCGCCCTCCCTGTCCTTCCGGGACAGGAGTCCTCCGGCCGTCACAAACCATCTCAGTTCGTTGGCGAGTGTCGCCTTAGCATTGGAGACCTTCGCCATCGCGTCAAGTCACAAACAAACAAACAAATAAGAAAAGATAAAAAAGGTAAATAAAGAACAAAATCAAGCAACAACACGAAAAACCGCGGTAGGTATGAGAATGGCACAAACCCGGAACGCACGGTACAAACCGCAAACAAATACAAAAAGGTTACAAATATTCTTATACAAACAAACTAAGAAAAATCTAATAATTTTTACAAACAATTAATTATTTTTTACAAACGAACAAATAGAGGGTAGATAAACTACGCTCTGCTACCAGCAAAAAGTGCGCAGAGAATCCGGGACAAACGAAGTGGCGGGAAGATTCTGTACCGGAAAAGACCGGGTCTTAAAATGGCGGTAAATCGAAATAACGGTAAGAACTTGACCCGGCACTACGTCTGTCCGACTAGAACCTAACTTAAACTATACGCAGTCTGCTACCACTATAGCTTATAAAGGGAGCTATAGAACCCTAAATCATTAAACCTAACCTATAAACTATAACTATAAATTTGATCTTCAACTCACCAAGTTGACCTTTCTTTTGGTCCAAATGGGGGTGTCTTCGGAGGAGGAGGTGGTCCCTAAATCACCCAAACTACCCCCTGAGATCTCAGTCCCCAGAACAAATAGCTGATCCGTCTAGCAGTTCCACTCGGCGACGGCTGGGTGTGAGCAGGCAGCCACAATTCCCGTCTCACAACAAACAGTCAAAATAAAGGCTTTTTGCACAAACACAACCTTAATAGTTATTTAACAACGATGAAGTACAATACAAACGATGATTACAATCAAATAAAATTAACACGCCACGCCACGCGGCTACAAACAGACCATGCAAGATGGTGGCCGAGGACCTGGCCGTTACTTCACGCGACACGGCCTCGCGCGCGCAGTCCAAAACCAATACTAATTCAAAATGGTCGCTCGCGACTAGCCGTCGCCGTCGCGTCGGCGCGATGCTACTAATATGAAACTACCGCACGCGCTAGAATATTACGGCGGCGAACGGACAAAACAACATAGATTTTATTACAAACATTCGCGATATCTTCTCGTCCAAAATACCGCAGTGTCTCAAGACTAAGGTCTTTGACCAGTGTGTGTTGCCAGTAATGACATACGGAACAGAGACGTGGTCGCTTACTATGGGCCTCATAAGAAGGCTCAAGGTCACCCAAAGGGCGATGGAGCGCGCTATGCTCGGAGTTTCCCTGCGTGATCGAATCAGAAATGAAGAGATCCGTAGGAGAACTAAAGTAACCGACATAGCCCGCAGAATCGCGAAACTTAAGTGGCAGTGGGCGGGGCACATACCTCGCAGAACAGATAGCCGTTGGAGCAGAAAAGTTCTCGAGTGGCGACCACGAACCGGAAAACGTAGTGTTGGCAGGCCTCCCACTCGGTGGACCGACGACCTGGTGAAGGTCGCGGGTTGCGCATGGATGCGGGCAGCGCAGGACCGGTCGTTGTGGAAATCCTTGGGGGAGGCCTTTGTCCAGCAGTGGACTTCTTTCGGCTGAGAGAAGAAGAAGTAGTAGTTTCACAAAGTATGAATTAAAGTCGCTCCGTCTTTGTCACTGTCTGTCTTTTCTCATCCTAAACCATCCAATGGGTTTTGATGCGATTTTTACTGTTGGAAAGGAAATTTCTTGAGATACGTTTATGTGTTATACATTACTTTCACTTGAGCGAAGCTGGACCGGGTCAATTTATTTTTTACATTTGCCACTAACATTTATTAACATACATAAAGGTTATGACCTCCGTGGCCTAACGGTCATTACGCCGGACTGCCACACCGGAGGTCCCGGATCCGATCCCCGGTCGGGTCAAGTTGGAAAATGATCTTTTTCAGATTGACCTGGGTCTTGGATGTTTATCTATATATATATGTATTTGTTATAAAATATAGTATTATTGAGTTAGTACTCGTACCTATCCAAGACACAAGTCTCGAACTTACTTTGGGACTAACTTAATCTGTGTGATTTGTCAGTTTAAGTCTTAATGGTGTACAATGGACCACAAAGAAAAGTAACAACCTAAAATACAATCCACTATAAAAGTGGTATACTTTTCCATGTGGCCCACTTTACCCCCCAGTAGAACGTGTACCTCACTTTGAGAAACCTTGTCGTAGAAAATCAATAGAAGCTGTAGCTATTGCAAAATATTGTAACAAGTAATTGGCAACTCGCAACACAAAGTGCTCTCGCAAAGATAGTGTACTAACATTTTTATTACGATCGTAAATATGCATTTTTAGTGAAGGTAACCCAGAAATTAGAAACTTTACGTCATAGTGGAAAACATAACGACAAGTACCATTATGTACAGTCACGATATGTATCCAATTTATTAGACACCACCGTACGTTTTAAAAGACACTTCTTGCCACGTACGGTCGACCCAACTGTGGAATAAACTTCCTCAGGCGGTGTTTCCGAACCGATACAACATTGAAACCATTGATTGGAACCTTAAAAAACGTCTTTTCGAAAGGCCGGCAACTCCTATAATACCCCTGGTGATGCAGTTGACAGCGGTGATCGTTTACCATCAGGTGACCCGTTTGCTTGTTTACCGCCCTATGTTTAAAAAAATATCATAGGCTCTCCTTAGCTCTTCGGCGTGAGAATGCGGTCAACATTATGGACCTTTGGGCCAGGTTCGACTCAGGGTCTAATAGAATAATTTAAGTTTTATTTTCTTTTTGACGAAGCTTATTACGGACTGTAAACCTTTTGACGAAGCGTGTTGCGGATATATTTCGATGGACTTTTTGACGAAGCATGACGTTGTTGATAAGTATTTGTTTAGATATGGCGAAGCGTGTTGCTGATGATCGTATGTATTTTTTTTTTTGGGAAGAAAATTAAATAAATTGATTGTAAGCTATATCATAAGTTATTAATATCGAAGGCAACATCAAAAATAGTAACTTAACGTAATATAGAGTATATTTATTGAACCATCTCAAAAGGACTTTACGCCGGCGGTACACCGGAAGTAAGGTCAGCCACAAACCGCATCGCATTCGTGTAGCACTTTCCCATTTCCGCTTAGAAAGCTATCAGGTTCTAAAAGCTTCTATGTGCGTGAAAATCGATCAAGGGAAGTAGGTTATATGCCACTAGCTTTATTTATATTGCACTATCAGGCGAATGGATCGGTGTAGGTCAAGCGTTCGGTTTACGTCCGAATGGACACAGGTTCAATCTAAATCATATACATAGCTACAAGGTGCACTAGTTATAAATACGAATGTTACTAAAATAGATGTTTGTACAATCAATATTTATTGATATTTAATTAAAGATTTTTGCTTTTTCTCGCGACTTCGCCCTCATGAATTTCCCACGGGAACAGTGCTTTTTCTCGGAATGAAATGTACCCTATATTCTTTTGCGTAGTACATCTAACTATGTGTATGATTGGTTCAGTAGATAAAGCGTGAAGAGGTAACAAACAAACAAATAAATAAACTCACTTTCTCATTTATAATATTAGTTAGAATTAGGATAGAAATAGGATTAAAGATTTTATTGGAAATAATTAAGAATTCATATTTTATTGTGTTAAAAAGGCAAGAGTTATATAAGCCAAAAGAGAAGACAGGCGTCATGAAGTATCAAGTCCTTAAATGTAAGTAATGCCGATGTAAGTGTGTTATTTTGGAGCTGTGTGTGTTGTTTTACACTCTACCACCAAGAGCACAGCTCTAAAATAAGAATAAAAAGAAGCAGAAAAGGGAAATTTAATCCTACACTACATATGATAACAGCTATTGGTAAGCAAAAGTTATTGCGACCTGAATGAGGCGAACTATAGGGCGGTGGAAGTGGCCAAATACTGGTCAAAGAAAATCCAATTTTTGTCATTTCCACTCGAGATGATAATTGCATTTACTTACTTTAAATCCAATTTTGATAAAAGTATACAAGGTTGTTTGTAGGACATAGCTCGTAGAACAGATAGCCGTTGGGGCAGAAAAGTTCTCGAGTGGCGACCACGAACCGTAAAACGTAGTGTTGGCAGGCCTCCCACTCGGTGCCGACGACCGGTGAAGGTCGCGGGTTGCGCATGGATGCGGGCAGCGCAGGACCGGTCAACGTGGAAATGTTTGGGGGAGGCCTTTGTCCAGCAGTGGACGTCTTTTAGCTGAGAGAGAGAGAGATACAAGGATGTTTGATAACCTGAAAATAAAACAAAGAGTATACTTAACTATTATTTGGGTTTAGATGTCATAAATACGAGAAGTCTATTAAAGTAATGGATGTAAAATTACTTTCATCATAAAAGCAGCCGTTTTTTTTAATTAGAACATAAACCAGCGCATATTTGCTCCACTCTTTATCCATTATCAAAACGGCCACTTTGTTGAATTGCAATATGATCCATTTCTCATTTCCTACATATTTAAAAATGAACCTTATCCTACCATAAATAAGGTTCATTTTGTAATATTTAGGTAATGGAAAATGGATCTTATTTCGATTCATCAAAGTAGCCGTTTTAGGCCCCTGATCACCGAAGCTGCACTTAGCACTAACAGCTTTTATCTCGATGAGAAAAATGCGGTTACCTGCCTTGTAACGCTCTGTGAGCGTGTGTTGATAACCTGAGGGCTGGATATGTTTTTAATGGATTTAGGGTTAGAAAAATCAACAGAGAAACCCTTAACTCACGAGTTTTTCCTGAGTTCTTTGTGACTTATTTAATTGCCGCAATTAAACCAATTACTAAACCGCTAGACGACCTCTTAGTGGTTTCTGACAAGGATGGTGTCAGGCCATGGTGCCAATCCTACTTATAAATGCGAAAGTTTGGATGTGAGTTTGTAAGGATGTTTGTTACTCAATCACGCAAAATTTACTGGACGGATTTCGATGAAATTTGGTACTAAGGTAGAAAAATACCGGAAATAGCATATAGGGTACTTTTTATCCCGAAATTCCCACGGGAGCTAAGCCCCGGGGCATAGTATGTTAAAAATTATATATATTTTTTTTTATTTAGTTTTATTCGGAAAACCTAAAGTTAATAACAACTAATTAGGTACACAACAGTTATAAATACCTATGCAGTAACATTTTAACTAATCCTAACTAATATTATAAAAGCGAAAGTGAGTTTGTTTGTTTGTTTGTTTGTTTGTTGGTTTGTTTGTTTGTTTGTTTGTTTGTTAACTCTTCACGCTTCATGTACTGAACCAATCTTCCTGAAATTTTGCATACACATAGTTAGAAGTACGGAGAAGGACATAGGGTACCTTTCATCCCGGGAAAAAGCACTGTTCCCGTGGGAAATTCACGCGGGCGAAGCCGCGGGCAAAAGCTTGTAATTCATATTTGGCAATGTCTATTATTCAGAATTGGCAATGTCTTTACCATAAATAACACTGTGGAAGTGTATTTAGTTTTATTTATACAATATCGTGCTAACAATGAGTCACGACAAATGCATTGTCATCAGTACAAATAATATTTCACAGGTAACCCTATATTCTGCTATCTTGCCATAGTATGGTGCTGTTTAGTAAAATCTAACAAAGCAATCCTTACATAATTACATAAATATTAAAATAAAGTACTCGCCAAGTCTGACTGCTCGCAATAACTTAAAAAAAAGACTGAACCGATTTTTATGCAGTTTTAACCAATAAATGGGGTGGGTCTTGACAATGATTTTAGTGTGAAGTCGCGGGCAAATGCTAGTAAACAATCTCCTCCTTAGTCGTATTCTTCATGACTGAGTCATGGTGGCACCGGAAGCAAGTGGTGAATGAATGAATGTTTATTTGCAGTAAAAAAATGTTTGTTGGTGGTCGATGAAAACTACCATATACATTATTATACATGAGTTAGATTGATATACAAATTAATACAGGGTGTTTTTTAAATCATTGGCATCCTTTCTACTGGTGAAAGTACTCATGAACATGAGCAACTTTTTGTATGGGACCGACTCAATCCGATGGAAAAAAAAATCAGCTGTTCCATACATTTCGGGTGAGTAGGTATTGGAAAATAGTATGGAACAGCAGATTTTTTTTTTCCATCGGATTGAGTCGGTCCCATACAAAAAGTTGCTCATGTTCATGAGTACTTTCACCAGTAGAAAGGATGCCAATGATTTAAAAAACACCCTGTATAGCACGGGCTTTGAGGCTGGGAGCTTTGCAGTCACCGACGGGTGCCACTACCACTCGGCCACCACCGCTTTAATCTTCTTCTTCTTCTCTCAGCCGAAAGACGTCTACTGTTGGACAAAGGCCTCCCCCAAGGATTTCGTCCATGGAGGGTTTTGCCGTAATCGCCACGCTTGGCAGGCGGGTTGGCGATCGCAGTATGATGGCATAGTACGCGGAATGATACTGCTGCCCATCCTCCGCTGTTTTAAATCCCTTAGTCGCCTCTTACGACACCCACGGGAAGAGATGGGACCGCTTTAATAGTAAACTATAATCAAAATGTACATATAAATAGCATGTTGCTACCTAATGTTTATCTGTATTGCGTCTAAAGCCAACAGGAAGGAAAGCTCCGCCCGCAGACCGCAGCCGAGCTTCGAAGCTCTTTCCGATTTCCGGAATAGGAAGCTTCCATCAGTAATGCGGTGGAGGTCATTTGGGTGTCTTTGCGTACTATTTTATCTCAATACTATTTAAATACTACCTATGATACAAAACTTATTAGATGTAGACGATTACTATATCTTGTTTGGTGCAATAAAGGTTTTAGTTACCTACTCTACCACTACTACTCGTCCACTACACTTTATCCTAGTAATTACGCATATTATATAAAAGAGACAATTATAAAAGACATAATAGAGGGTTATTTTGAAACCATTAGCCAAATTTTTGCAGCAGATTTGGTTGATACAATTGAGCAGGTTTCCAAAAAAATCTATGTTAGAAAATGAAACATTTTTTTTTGCTTCCCATACAAATTGGTCGATCAGCTGATGAGACTTAGTATTAAAAGTTGAAATTTAATGTTACTCTTTTACTATAAATTTCTTTCGGACGTAGTTCTATTCCAAGTACTGAGCATATTGTAAAAATTTGGCCAGTAGTTTCAAAATAACCCTGTATCAATCCACGGGAAAAGGTACCTTATGCTCGTAGACACGACATTGTGCTTATTATAAGCTAAGTAAACTCGTATGATTTGTTTTTCGGGATGACTTATATAAGCACCAATCACCATAAGGTATTGTTGCGTGTATTATACACAACCGTGTTAAATTTCACATATACTGCACTTACGTCTGTTGATTCGCACATTCATTACACATAATTGTTTGTTTAACTATTATTTTAACGCTTTTAGTTGTAATTATTCGTCTTCCAAAACAAACACATCTGTTTGTTTACGTAAGGTCAACTTGTCACTTTGGACGTTTGACAGTGACGTTCGAGATGACGTTTGGAAATGGTTCCTATACATAGGTGGTGTGTTGAGACGGACGCGTCGGTAGAATGTTTTTTTTTATTTACTGATATTTGTAAATAATATAGGTAATTGGTCAAAATTTATAGAATAATGATTTGAGCAAGGATTTTATTAGATTAACTATATCTTTTTTCTTCGAGATGAATGCCGCGCTCCTATAATTTTGTCTCTGGTCGAGCTCTATGTTTGTCTCTGATTTCGTGTCAAAAAAAAAGAGAAGGTGACGTGGAGATAGACCTCGACCAAGATGGTTTTTCTTGGTTCCAAGGCGCCCCTAAGCTGGACGCCTTGCTTTTTTGAGCCCCCATGAGCGGAAAATAAGATGGAGCGGACAGGTAATTTCATCTCTCTTGGGCTCTGCTAGCTTTTGTATGAATATTGTCGGCGCGATGTTTAATAACATTCTATATTGTTACAGAACGTGCCGCTCCTAACTCCTAACTTCTAAGTGCTAAGTTTAGGTTTTAAGTTGTTAGTTTACGCTTTATTTTTCAACATTCCACGTTCCACGTGTTATACTTTATTAGTTTACTCGTTTAAACTATTTTTTCTCTTGTGCTTTGGCACGTGATTTGATGTCGTAACATGACTACTTCAGAATGAGTTCCCACTTATATTTTTCTTTCTTTTCGTTGTACATACTGGTTACAATGACCCTGATCCTAAGGGTAATCTCCTTCTTTGGATAAATAACCCCTATTTATCCCAGTAAAACAATAACACTTCATGTAAGCAAAGAGGATTGCCGACCACCATTCGATACAAGACCACATGGCCAGATGTCTCCACATCAACAATCCAGGACCCCCAGCTGTTCCTACATTACTGGGAATGACGAGGTGATACAATTTACTCGAAGAAAATAAAGGACCTTAAATGGGATTTACCAAGTAACATCCATTTTATAACTAGAACTTAAACTTTAGAATTTATTTTAAGGCAGAGACTTTGCCTAATATGATTTGTTCCTAGTTTTATCACATAGAGAGGACGCTCTCAACCTTTGTTAAAAGGTAGGTCTTATAACCAATATTAAGAATAAGGACATTTTTCTATGTCATGTGTTTTCATAGGTTATGATAATTAGACTTTAGTCTTAATTAGTTTGTTTTATGAAACATGTAAGAAAAGAAAGGATTTGTTAAAACATTCCTATAGAAAGAATTAGCATTAAGGAATAAGAATATTTAACTACTAAAAAGTGAGTTTACCAAATATGTATATTTTCTTTTTAATATATTTAACTTGATATATAAACAATTAACTTGTTTAATTGATTTCAACTAATAGTTGATGGCGCCCTGGTTTAGAATTGAAACACAACATATATCTGGTCCCTTTCTTCAAATGTAACATTCCACAGAGCGACAAGAACCCACCGACCCACTCCGGAGTCTCCTACATAACGCACCACTGAGCTGGCTGTGCGGTTGTCCACCGGTGGCAGGCCGTGTTTTACACGCCTGTCCTATAGTGGGTAATAGTATCTTTTCCAGTGACACATATGTTCTTTTATATGTATACTAGCTGCGCCCTGGGGCTTCGCTCCCGTGAGAATTACGGGATAAAAGGTACCCTATGTGCTATTCCCGTTACTTTTCTACTCGAATACCAAATTTCATCGAAATCTGTCCAGTAGATTTTGCGTGATTGAGTAACAAACAACTTTAATAGGAAGTATCATCATTTATTTATTTACTAGCTGCTGCCCGCGGCTTCGCCCGCGTGAGTTTCCTTAGATGAAAAATCTTTTTGTGTTCCAAACTGTAGTAACCTAAACTCAAGTACTCAAAATTTCAGCTATTTGGTTATCCCGTGTCCCGCGGAAATATATTAGGTACTCGTAGTACAGTCGCGGTGTTAAAATGAATCAAAAGTGATATTTCATTCAATAAACGATCTTCGTCTGCTCGTTATCTACAATTTCCCGTGTACCACCACTACCACCCAGAGTCCCTCTTTATCCTATCCAGTGTCCTGTCTATTTATACGTCAGTAGAAAATGCTCATCAGGTTGAACGACTTTTGCTAAGGCCCCATTTCCATTTTTTATAGAGTAGCTGGTCTCTTGGAGTTCTTCATCAGATGTTGCATAAACTTAAATTTTTATACGTCAGCAGAAAATGCTCATCAGGTTAAACGACTTTTGCTAAGGCGCCATTTCCATATATGTAATAGTGTAGCTGGTCCCTTGGAATTCTTCATCAGATGATCCTGATCTTCGATTTTTATACGTCAACAGAAAATGCTCGTCAGATTGATAAACTTTTCCAAAGGTACCATTTCCATATTTCTTATAGTTTAGTTGTTATTGGCTGTTTTCTATAAGCTGCTGTTTTTCATTTCATTTATTCATTCTTAAACAATATACATTGTGTCAGAAACATTAAAAAAACCATACATAAATTATCAATAAATACAACAAACGAATATTATTATACATTACAATCCAAATTCGAAATATCAATAATATGCAAAAGTAAATTAAAATTCAATGAAAATCATTTCTATCAAAAATCGTCTATAGAGTAGCAACACTTTTCCAATAATAGATCACGCAACTTAGCCTTGAATAAATGATGACTACGAATGGTTTTCAGCTCTGACGGTAACCTGTTAAATAGCTTTATAGCCTGGTATTGAGAACCATGGTGCATTATGTTTAATCTAGGCTGTATGTGATTCGGGAAATCTTTTCTTCTTGTTCTTTCTCGTCTTAATCTTTCTTCATCTGACTCAAGGGAAGGCATTTTTTTAAAGAAGTCTGTGAGGATTACCAGGACATACAAACTTGGTACCGTTAAAATGGAGTACTTTTTGAAGTAGTCCTTACAAGAATCCCACTGTGGTATGCCTGCAATAGTGCGGATTGCCCTTTTTTGCAAGATAAAGGCTTTATTTATATTGTATAAGTAACTGTTTCCCCACAATTTGATGCTATAACGTAACTTCGATTCTATTAGAGCATAATATACCAGTTTTAGTTGTTTGATTGTAGCTACATCTCTTAGACTTCTTAGTGCATAGCATGCAGAACTCACAGATGTTTCAATAGATGATAATTCATGCTTCCAGTTCAAGAGAGAATCTAAATATACACCTAAAAATTTTGTTGTATTGACAAGTTCAATTTTTTTATCTTGCATGTATACCTCTAAGCTATCTTTGTTGTTTGCTGTGGTTTTAAAAAGAATTACGGCCGTTTTGCTGGGATTCAGATTTAAGTTATTGGCATCAAACCATTCTACGAAAGCAGCCATAGTGTTATTGACCTTTTCATTGAGTTCTTCAATCGTTGGGGCCGAAACAACAGCATTAGTATCGTCAGCATAGAGTACCATGCCAGTAGAAGGCTGAGCTTTGTACATAAAATTAATAAGATCATTTATGAAGATGATGAAAAATATTGGACCTAGTATGGACCCTTGTGGCACACCTCTTTTAATGCTTGTTATTTTAGATTTATGTTTAAAGGACTCCGCCACGAAATGTCTAAGTACAAAACATCTATGCACGTTAGTTCTAAAGTATGCAAGTGCGATGTACGTCAGTTCTAAAGTATCTTAGTACTACGTATTCTAGTGCTAAAGTACCCAATGTCGAAGTATGCGAGTACGATGTATGTTAGTTCTAAAGTATCCGAGTTCTACGTATTCCAGTGCTAAAGTATACGAGAGCGAAGTATGAAATGCCGATGTATGGTAGGTCTAAAGTATCCGAGTACTATTCATTCCAGTACGAAAATATATGAGAGCGAAGTATTAAATTTCGATGTGGGATAGTTTGAATGTATGAGAGTACGATGTTTTTGACTTTTATTTTACCAGCTAGTATCCGTATACCAAATTTCATCGAAATCCGTCTAGTTTCTTTCGGCATTTCTTCTCAGCAGTGGTCGTTCCGAAATGCTAGTAGTTTGCAGCTTTGAGACATAATATATTATGATTAAATAATTAGTTTTCGATGTGAAAAAAGCCTTTTTTGATTTAATTTGATGCTTGCATGTACGCAAGTAGTGCAGTGCCTCAGTGCACGAGTTTGACTAGCACTTGGCCGGTTTTTTTTTTGTTGTATTTTTGTAATTTTTGTTTTTAAGAATTGTATAAATCTGTAATTAATTTTTACTTGAAAAATAACAAGGTTAATTTTTTTCGTTTTACGTGACTGTCCAAAAAAGGAGTGTTATGTTTTTAGGGTTCATGAATGTTTGTTTATTGTGTTGTTGTGTACTTGTATGTAGAAATGTACACTTGAATAAAAAAATATAGTTATAATAAATTATATTTATAATTATATTCGAGAAATTTGTATTATTTATTAGAGGAAACTTGATTGGTTTGTGTACTATTTAAGTTTAATATTGTTTTGTTTTTCTATATAACTGTTTGTTTCCCAAATAAAAAAAAAAAAAAAAAAAAAAAATATTATTTTTACTTACAATGGTTTTTTTTTTGTTATTATTTTGCTGATGTTTGCTCTGAAGGTAGGTTGAGCATGTTTCAACCACAAATTAAGAAAAACAAATAACTTCAAAGAACAAAGAATTCCAGTATCAAAGAACTTTTTCTTTATATGTAGGTATTTTCTTAACAATAACATCACCAAAATTTAGGCTGACCAGCTGTAGTAGTATTTTACGGGACCTCCCGTTTTCAAGGAGGTAAAAGAAATATGAACATGTAATAAATTGTATTACATGTACCTACCGTAAAATTAGCACACAGGGTAGGTCCATGTTGGTCCATCAGGGTTTTTATTTTACTAGTCAGGCTTATAAATACTCATTTTTAGGGTTCGGTAGCTCAAAAGGTAAAAACGGAACCCTTATAAGATCACTTTGTAGTCCGTCTGTCCGTACTACGACATTGGGTACTTTAGACCTACCATACATCGGCATTTCATACTTCGCTCTCGTAAACTTTAGCACTGGAGTACGTAGTACTAGGATACTTTAGAACTAACGTACATCGTACTTGCATACTTCGACATTGGATACTTTATAAGTAACGTACATAGACATTTAGTACTTAGACATCGTAAACTTTAGCACTGGAGTACGTAGTACTAGGATACTTTAGAACTAACGTACTTCGTAGTTGCATACTTCGACATTGGGTATTTTAGAAGTAACGTACATAGACATTTAGTACTTAGACATTCCGTGGCGGAGTCTGTTTAAAGAATTGAAGAGTTTTAGCCCTGAAATTTCTGATATGTATTGTAGAACGTATGTTTAAAGGGAGGACTGTTTCCAAAACACGATGGGAAAAATTTTGCTCGATAGAAAAAAATCGTGAAGTTACCTCTATTTCATATGAATACAGATAACATCCGTGTTTTATAATAAAAAAATGTTTTAAAATCACCAACACAAAGGTATTTTACCTTTTCGATTTCGTGACTGATTTAAATTTTTGAAAAACTAAACATTTCTATTAACTTTTTGATAAAAAAAAAAATTCGAATGGCGCGCAACCGGGACGTCCCCCCCCCGCTTCAGCCGCTTCATATGAATTTTCGCTGACCGCCTAACCCCCCTTAAGGTTCTTCATCAGGTGTTCCAGTTTTCAAAATCACTTATAGCCTATATGTTGCCCAGACTTAATAGCTATACAACAAAAAAAGTTCTATCAAATCCGTCCAGCAGATATTGCGTGAAACGCGTACATACATATACAGATGGACGGACAGACAGACAGACAAAAAATTCCAAAAAAATGTTTTTGCTTTCTGTTATTCTTTTTAAGTGTCCCTCTATCCATTTCAGTCAAAAATACTAAATGTACTGTACAGACAAAATATCTTTACTGTTTTATTATTATACCCACGACCCCTAAGCGCGAAGTAGAAATCACCAAAATTGCGCAGCGCCATCTATTGAAAATATTGAGAAATAATTTCAGCTTACATTTCTCATTTTATCAACGCCATCTATTGGATATTATTTTGCTTGGCACAATCAGTAGATGACCGGAAATAAATTTACAAATGAATTTATTCGTTTCTTTTCAAAATTAAAAAAAAAGTAAGAAATTAATTCTAGAAAACAAATAAAAAACGAAAACAGAAAATTATTGTTAGTGGCAGGATTCGATCCAGCTACTTCCAGTTACTTTCTTGAAATATTTCTTTACTAAAATATTTAAAAAAATATAGAATTCTAAAAAACTAATACAAAACGCAAAAAAAATTGGAAGAAAAGTCACATCCGGCAGGATTCGAACCCTGTACTTAAAAAAATAATCCGCGGCTTCTACCAATAGGCCAACATGCATTGCTTGTAACTGGCGAAATTTCAAATGGGATTTGTCTAAAGGTACGCAAATTCACCCCTTTTTTTGGACTGCAAGGGTTGAAATTGTGAACAACCCTTTCTTATGTGGGCAGTATATTGTATAATGAAGACACTTACCAAATTTCACGTTTATAGCTTTTATAGTTTCGGTTTTGTGATGATAAATTAGTTTACCTCCCCTTTTTTACCCCTTTAGAGGTTGAATTTCAAAAAACGCTGAAACACGCCATTGGTTATTTTTGTTGAGAAGCATTCTTGCCAAGTTTCAAGTAAATCAGTGAAGATTTTAATTTTTTTTCATACAAACTTTGCCCTCAATTTTAACCCCCTTAGGGGTCTAATTTTGAAAAATCCTTTCTTATCTGAGCACTACGTATTAACATAAAACTTCGGTCCAAATTTCAAGTTTATAGCTTTTATGGTTTAGGCTGGGCGTTGATTTACCAATCACCCTTGTTCTTTTATATATATAGAAGAAGAAGATAGAAGATTAAGATTATTGTAATAAAACAGTAAAAATATTTTGTCTGTTTGCTACGAGCTACACACAAACTTTTATGGCATATTGTGCTATTTTGTGATTTTATGTTATTGTAGTACGACTAAAGAGAATTTTTGTCTGTACATTTAGTATTTTTGACTGAAATGGACATGGGGACATCTAAAAAGAATAATAGAAAGCAAAAATATTTTTTTTAATTTCTTGTCTGTCTGTATTTAATACCTATCTGCATTAAAAAAGGTATACATTATTACCTATTTCACCTTTTCAGAAAGGTGTCTGTTATATAATTTTAACAAAAATGTAACTCAGATACACGAGTCCGGGATGTAACTGCAGATAAGTCGAGCGATTGAGTCGGATTTGAATTGAACGACACTCGTTAAAAGTTTTACGAGTATTGACACAACTACTAACTAGCAATATTTTTGGGTTCCGCAGTCGAATGGAAAACCGTCCTGTAAGGGGTTTCCTTTTTATTAAAAGCTTTTATTTAACTTGCAATGTATGTAAGTATGTTGGTTCGGGTGGAATCTTAGAACTCAATTTTGAAGTAGATATCTTCAACCGATTGAGCTGAAATTTTGTACACACGTTTAGTTTGGATGACAATGCATGATTGACAATGAATTGGATGTCACATACCATTGACGTTATTCTAAATTCAATATGGCGGACTATCCAAGATGGCGGAATAGTTATTTGTAATGCATTTCTACAACATGGGTATCAAATGAAAGGGTTTGTTAAGAGGAACAATAAAACATAGTTTACTTCGGTTTATCACAGGTTGATAGTTGATAACTTTCTCTGCTCCATCGTGGGTGAAAATAGACTATTTTCTCAAAAATCAACAAAGTTTTATTAAATTAACTTCGTCTTGAGTCGTCATTATAAAAAGTATATTTTCTCAACTCCTTTTGGCCATTCTCCATTGAGATTCTACCACTGACTTGAATCACAAAATACTAGACTAAATAACTCGCTAGATTTTATATAGCATTTGGCTAAACACAGTAGCGTAGCTTTCCATTATCTGTTGAAAAGTAAAACGAGAGAAAACATATCATTACTTATTTTTTTTCTATTTATTCTAATAGGTACGGATTTAATCACGAGATACCTTTGCCACCTTGCTAGATGCGACTCCGTTTCCGTGGGAATATTTTCGTAACAATATTTTTTTTGCTTTCTATTATTCTACCTATGTACCAAATTTCATCAAAATTCGTACATTCGATTTTGCGTCATTGAGTTACAAAGTTACCAACTCACATTTTCACATACATCCATACCTTCGCATTAATTATATACAAATGTATATTATCTCGGACTCCTCTGTAATTCGAAAGGCACGATAAACTATTGGTTCTAGCTGTATTCGTATTTCTTAACACCAACCAATCCGCTTTGGTCCCTCGTGGAGGCTCATGGTCTCTAAGGAAGGCCAGTGTCCCAACAGCAGGGACATTAAAATAGCTGATGTTGATAATGAACTCTTAAAAAGGGTAAATCTGTCCAGCGTTTAGCACATTATATGTCAGTGTGCTCAGACAGACGTGCAGGCGTCACATGAGTTTAATGTCAGCAATATGAGATAACTTTATTGCCGAGCAATGCCAACCTCGCTGTTACATATACCCGTTTCAAATTTTGCAATTTTCTACAGTCGCGTTAAACATTATTATACTACAGATTGAATTCGTGCTTTCGGGAAAGATCTAGTCCTGAAAATATGAAGTTTTTGAAAATGTTTAGATGCTTGTAACTTAAAACCTACTTTACTTATTGTGATGAAACATGTAGTTGAGCTGTGTGACGATGTATTTCCCACAGTTATGTGTTAACATACGTTGTATGATGATCTTATTTATAATCTGGCACAGAAAAAGTGAACACTATATTTGAAAAAAAAAAAAAAACCATGTTTGTTGAGTTGCCAACGAACTCAAATCTGTAGAGTTTGTGGCGAGTCGATCGCCACCCGAAATCGCTCCGCTTATGTACATTGCGGCAAGCCTCAACATGATCACGCGCTGATTGCGTGGACACCGCGCCCATGACGACAGCCGCTGCTGCGCGCCGCCAGTCGCCCGAAACCACTGTGACACTACACACGTATCGCGCGCTCCGCGAATTGCCTACGCGTTCTTCTCGAACGATCTTTGTGTGCTACCTAATATCTATTTCTGTGACTTTTAGTGCCGTGCAATTAATATAGTACATGTAAATTTGCTAGTGCAATAAATTCTATCATCTTCTATCTTCTTTCACTTCGTGCCGCCTTCATCTTCATCATCATCATCTTTTCTTCATCTCTGCTGCTTACCTCTGCTTCACATCACTGCTGTTCTTGCTGCACTCCACTTCGACTGCTGCTTTGCTGTTGGGAAGTATAGAAACCTACCGGTAACGTACATTTCACACTGGTGACCCTCGACTTTGAACAAAGAAGAAACTTCTGTCTTCGCGCCTTCTGGATTATTCTACAGCTAGAAGATCCTACGAATTGCAGTACGAAGAATTATAGTGCATTAATAAAAATTCTAGATAGAATTATATTACCCACTTGCAGTTAGAAAAAAGAGGGTGTGGTCCTGTTCATAAGCGGTGAGCGATTTTTTATTTTTATCATGCCTGGGACAGAAAATGTGGTAAAAGTCGACGAAGTGTTACGAGTAGGTGTTCGAGTACCTCCATTTTGGCCAGAGGAACCTGCCCTTTGGTTCGCTCAGGTGGAAAGCCAATTTGTTCTGTCCAGAATAACTACAGATGAGACCAAGTTCTGTTATTTAGTAGCACAGTTAGATCACCAATATGCCGCTGAAGTTAAGGATGTGATTACTAACCCACCCGAGACAGACAAATATGTCAAACTTAAAACAGAGCTCATCAAGCGATTATCTGCATCGAAAGAGAAACGCATTAAACAATTAATAATGCACGAAGAGCTGGGCGATAGGAAGCCGTCACAGTTCCTGCGTTATCTAGAAGGTCTGGCAGGCCCATCAGTTCCAAGGGATTTTCTGTCTACGCTGTGGTCTAATCGGTTGCCGCAGTCTATTCAAACTGTAATTGCTTCACAGAGTGACCTTCCACTAGAAAAGTTAGCAGAATTAGCAGACAAAGTGTACGAGATTGCTCCCTCTCAACCCCTCAAGTGGCTAGCACGTCTACTGCAGCACCAGCGTCGTCATATGAAGACTTAGCTAAGCAAGTTTTTGAACTAACAAGGCAAGTAGCTAGTCTCACCTCACGCCTGGAGAATAACGGCCGCTCACGCTCAAATACTCGCAGGTACAATCGCTCTCGTAGTCGTTCTAGGCCTAAACAACCACCACCTGACCACCCGCATTGCTTCTACCATTTCACCTATGGAGCAAAAGCGAAGAAATGCAAGAGTCCGTGCAGCTTCTCGGCGGAAAACTCCCAGGGCAGTCGGAAGTAGCGGCCTATGACTGCCCATCACCACCAACTACAGGCCGTCTTTTTGTCACCGACCGTGTTACGAAGATGCAATTCCTGGTAGATACTGGTTCCGACTTGAGTGTCTTCCCACGGTCTGCAGTCAAGACGCCCTGCACTCAGTCCAAATATGACCTCATCGCGGCGAATGGCAGTATTATTCATACCTACGGTCCCGCACAGCTGCATCTCAATCTTGGTCTTAGGCGTGTCTTCACTTGGAACTTCACCATAGCTGACGTGACGAAACCCATTATTGGCGTGGACCTTCTCTGCCATTACAATCTGGTGGTTGACTGCAGGAACCAGCGGTTGATTGATGGTACTACGACGCTTCACGTTGCTGCAATTTCGGAGATGGCAGGTAGTGACGACATTGCTTCTGTTAAAGCCGTCTCAGGTGAATCCGAATTTCACCACATCCTGAGAGAGTTCCCGGAGATAACACGGCCAGCTGGAGTGCATTCTCCTCCTAAGCACAACACACTGCACTTCATACGGACTACATCAGGACCTCCAGTGTCATGTAAGCCTCGACGTCTTGATCCAGCTCGATTACAAGTTGCCAAGAAGGAGTTCGAAGACATGCTCAACAGTGGCATCGCTCGTCGTTCTGAGAGCCCTTGGTCTTCAGCGCTGCACATGGTTCGCAAGAAGGACGACGGATGGAGACCGTGTGGGGACTATCGAGCTCTGAACGCTCGCACCATACCCGATCGTTACCCCATACGTCATATCCACGACTTCTCCCATCAACTTTCTGGCTGTACCGTCTTCTCCACCGTGGACTTAGTGAAGGCCTACCACCAGATCGCCGTAAACCCTGCTGATATCCCGAAAACAGCGATCACAACCCCTTTTGGTCTCTTTGAATTCCCCTTCATGACCTTTGGTCTGCGGAATGCTGCTCAGACATTCCAGCGATTCTTGGATGAAGTCATTTTAGGCCTTGACTTCTGTTATGGCTACGTGGACGACATTTTGATATTCTCCTCCTCCGCTGAGCAGCACCGCACCCACCTACGTCTATTATTCGAACGACTGAAGCAGTACGGCATCTTGGTCAACACTTCTAAATGCCATCTTGGACAGGAAGAGGTCACTTTCCTGGGATACTCTGTCTCAGCTGCTGGCACGAAACCCCCTCGCGAGCAAAGTTCAAGCCATTCAGGAGTATAAGGTACCTAAGACTGTAAAAGAGCTTCGACGATTTTTGGGCATGCTGAACTTTTACCGTCGCTTCGTTCGCAACGCTGCTCAACTTCAAGCACCACTGCATGCAATCTTGTCGGGTCCGAAGGTGAAGGGTTCGCACCCAGTCAACATGACGCCGGAACTTCTCAAAGCTTTTGAGGACTGTAAGGTTTCCCTGTCAAATGCCACCTTACTTGCTCACCCAGACCCTTCTGCTGAGCTTGCTATAATGACGGACGCGTCAGACTTAGCCGTTGGAGCGGTTTTACAGCAACGGAAGGACAAGGAGTGGCAACCTTTGGCGTTTTTCTCGCACAAGCTGACATCTTCGCAGAGAAGATACAGTCCCTACGATCGCGAGCTACTGGCTGTATATGAAGCTATAAAGTATTTTCGTCATATGGTCGAGGCGAGGACATTTGCAGTATTTACGGATCATAAGCCACTTACCTTTGCGTTTGCAACGAACAGGGATCAATGCTCACCTCGTCAGTTCAGGTATCTCGACTACATTAGCCAATTTACTACCGACTTACGCTACATACCTGGACCAGAAAACGTCGTTGCCGATGCACTCTCACGCTTGGACGAGATTAGCATAGCCATCGATTACGAAGATCTTGCACGATCCCAGGAAGACGATTCTGAGCTGCAAGACCTACTGCGTCATGGATCCTCGCTGAACCTGAAAAGATTAGAACCGGGAATTGTGACTCACCAATTTTCTGCGACACATCCGTGCAACCACCTCGACCATACATCACTCCAAGGTTCAGGAAGCAAGCTTTCAACATGGTGCACAACTGGAGTCACCCCGGAAGCTCAGCTACTGTCCGACTGGTCGCGCAAAAATTTGTGTGGCCAGGGATACGGAAAGACTGTAGAGAGTGGTCAAGGCAATGTTTAAATTGTCAAAAGAGCAAAATCACCCGTCACACTCACTCTCCTCTTTCCTCGTTCCTAACCCCTTCCGCGAGGTTTTCCCATATCCACCTAGACCTCGTGGGCCCCTTAACTCTGTCTTGCGGTTACAGATACTGCCTCACTGTCATCGATAGATTCACTCGATGGCCTGAGGTGATTCCTCTGCAAGACATCACAGCAGAGACCTGCGCAGCTGCTCCTCGTGTCCGGCTGGATAGCCCGCTTCGGTTGTCCGCAGCGCGTCACCACTGACCGTGGTCGTCAGTTTGAGAGCCACCTTTTTCAACGCTCTCACCACCTTGATCGGCGCGCGTCACCTGCGAACTACAGCATACCACCCAGCTGCGAACGGCATCATCGAACGTCTGCATCGTCAGCTCAAGGCAGCCTTAATGTGCCATGACTCTTCTCAGTGGACCGAATCTCTTCCACTAGTGCTCCTCGGGATACGAAGTTCCTGGAAAGAAGACCTGCAAGCCAGCCCCGCCGAACTCGTATACGGCGAACCCCTTCAACTGCCTGGTCAGTTTCTTTCTCCCAACCTCGACTACACTACTTCTGACATTACTCAGTATGTCACACGACTTCGAGCCTTTATGGCTAAGCTATCCCCAAAACCTACAACTTGGCATAGTTCAGCCCCATTCTACATACCTCGAGATCTACATTCCTCATCTCATGTCTTCCTTCGTCAAGACCATGTTCGTGCATCACTCGAACCACCCTATGCTGGCCCCTTTAAAGTCTTGGAGAAGAAGGAGAAGTATTTCACGATCGACATTAAAGGGAAACCCAACAACGTGACCATCGACAGACTGAAACCCGCATATCTATTCCGAGAGGTACATGTTCCTGCTTCTAACATAACTTCAGATGAGGGACGTAAGGAAGAAGAAAGGAAAACACGCAGCGGTAGAAGAGTAAGGCTACCAGACTTTTATCGACCGTAGTCACGGTCTGGCCGGGGAGAGATGTGGCGAGTCGATCGCCACCCGAAATCGCTCCGCTTATGTACATTGCGGCAAGCCTCAACATGATCACGCGCTGATTGCGTGGACACCGCGCCCATGACGACAGCCGCTGCTGCGCGCCGCCAGTCGCCCGAAACCACTGTGACACTACACACGTATCGCGCGCTCCGCGAATTGCCTACGCGTTCTTCTCGAACGATCTTTGTGTGCTACCTAATATCTATTTCTGTGACTTTTAGTGCCGTGCAATTAATATAGTACATGTAAATTTGCTAGTGCAATAAATTCTATCATCTTCTATCTTCTTTCACTTCGTGCCGCCTTCATCTTCATCATCATCATCTTTTCTTCATCTCTGCTGCTTACCTCTGCTTCACATCACTGCTGTTCTTGCTGCACTCCACTTCGACTGCTGCTTTGCTGTTGGGAAGTATAGAAACCTACCGGTAACGTACATTCCACAAGTTCATTAAAAAGGCTTCGCTTGACTTTTGATCTTTAAAATTGACTTTAGTTTTCTAAGCCCAAAATATAACTGACTAATATATATTGCTGACTACAATTTATAAGCGCTGAAAAAACAAATTCATCATAATTTTACTCTACGTGGGCCGAAATTGCTTTATTTAAATATTCAAAAACAGCTTGCCTTAACTGACGGTGGCAATTTACTAATACAAACACCGCAAGTGTGTGCGCTGAAAAATTGTAAAGATTACTTCATAATAGAGATTGGGCAAGTATAATGTGTAACTTTACTGAGATCTTTAATTATTTTATTTGCAGTGTTTTGTTTTTAAGGTTCTCTCTCTTTAGTCGTATTCCTCATGACTGAGGGTCGTGGTCATATGGAATGAAACATATACAATGACTATCTTGGCAATTTTAACGGAGTGGTTTGTCATTGCCTTCTCCATTTCACACATTAGCTGATAATCATCAGCCAGAGTGGAGGTTTCCTCACAATGTTTTCCTTCACCGGAAGCAAGTGGTGGTCGAACATGGATACATGAGTCAGATTGGTATACAAACTCATGTAGCACGGGCAGGATTCGAACCTGCGACATTTGCAGCCAGCGCAATATCACTCGGCCACCATCGCTTCAAGGTTCACACATGTGTAATATCATTGGGGTTTGTAAGATGCTATTTTTAAATTCTAACTTGAATTTGTTGTTAACGCTCGCTATCTCGAGTGATTTGAAGTCTACGATCTGAATGAACAATAATAAACATTTTTAACCATCGAGATATTATGTACTTTTTAACACATTTTAATTTTTCTGGCTGGTTTCGTATAGCTTTCTTTTTATTTAATTTCTTCTTTTTTCCGACCTATATTATATTGCGACTACTTCTTCAAACAACAAAATCAGTACCATGTAGTGATAACTACAGAATTATTTTGAACTCATAACTGGTCAACTTTGCATGTCATATTTTAGGTGAAATAGTTGATATATTGGGATACTATTCCTGTGGCGTATTACCTGCATGATAGGCTCTCGACGCACCACAATAGCAGGCATTCAAATCCATTAGTTTCCAGACAAATTGAATTGGAAAGTAACACACCGGTACACAAATTTCATATGTTGTTTTTACAATACTTATTAAGAAGCCAGGGAGACCCGCACATTAAAACGTTCTTTGAGTCACGCCGAAACCATTGGTAGCAATAACTCGACGCGATTTTGTGTACTTACGGAATTATATCGAAAACTAAACATTCATAACAAAACATTCCATGATTAAATTAGACTGTCAACAAGATCTGCAGAGTTGGACGTCTGACATTGACAGCTGGTGACACACGTTCCGTCTTGGGTCCTAACAAACCTTTCTTATCATAAAAAAATAAGAAATCATGGTAGGATTGTTGTAGAATTTTAATTATTCTCCTTTAATATCGTCGACTTAGATTATTATAATATTCAACGAACAAATATCTTGTTTAAACATTAGTTCTTTTAAAGAATATTAAAAGTTGGTTTGACGTGCGTTCGAGTTAAGCGAAACGGAGCGCGACAAAACGGAATGTCAAATCGAGTCTAGAGGATTCGGTCTCTTCCTGGGTGGCCGCCACGACATGCAACATGGCTTGAGCAATTATTAATTTTTTGGGGTTTTTTCACTTTCGCCGCTCCCGGCTCCCCGCCATGGGACTATAGTTCAACCTTTAGTTTTTAAATCCACGATACGCGCAAGGACACAGGGGATATTCGCCGCCACGAAGTTGTCGGGAACATGAGCTGTTGAGATCCACGTGCCCGCCCGGCCATATGAATCGACGCTTCCTGGAGTGTCCCCCCATCGCCAGAGGGTGCGGTTTTCCCGGACCGTAGACCGCATGCCACGGCGCAGGCCCCGTCGTCGGCGACCCCAAGGTGCAACACACGGATCCTAACCTTATTTCCAAAGGCCGCATCGCCGCCTCCGATCCGATGTCCCCGTAGTGGCTCAGCGCAAACCTCGGAAGGTCCAGCCAGCGTCTACTATCTCGCATACAACGGAGCGTTGCAAGAGCGCCGCGCCGCTTTGATGTCGCGGCCAGCACCAGTGCTCGAACCCAACGGATCATAATGGTGAACGGGACAACGTTCTAAGTGCGCACAGACGTTTGTGTACGGACCTGGCCAGGTACCCTATATTTGGTTTATGTTAATTTTAACTTTTTATTGCGGCAAAGACTTAACAGATTTTGGTATTAGTATAACTGTGCCCGCCTTCAGCGGCTATTGTGCCTATTGAATAAAATGCTATATTCTTAACAGATTTTGGTATTGATGTAACTGTGCCCGCCTTCAGCGGCTATTGTGTTTATGGAATAAAATGCTATATTCTGTCCCAATCAAATTGTATTAATGATATCACCCTGCCCGTGACTCCCAGAAACTTAAGGCTTAATAGACAAGAGGTCCTTGTACTTCAAAAGTACGAGGCTCTATCCTGAGCATTACATCCGGCTCTCCCTAAAGTAAGTGTTCGTGTATAATCGCACTGCGCAGGGATATTGCCCGTCTTCGCTTCAAATAGTTGGAGACCCTTGCGCACACCGCCCAACATATACACTTATTATTTTATTTTATTTTTTTTTATTTTTTATACACGACAACCACTTAGTCAGTACTTTCCAATAAATAACCGTAAAAAGCTCAATTTTTTTAAAATATAAAATACTAGCTTCTGCCCGCGGCTTCGCCCGCGTGAATTTCCACGGGAACAGTGCTTTTTCCCGGGATGAAAGGTACCCTATGTCCTCAGTACTTCTAACTATGTGTATGCGAAATTTCAGGAAGATAGGTTCAGTAGATAAAGCGTGAAAATGTAACAAACAAACTCACTGTCGCATATATAATATTAGTTCGGATTAGGATAGATAGGCTTAGTTATTAAATGTTCATATTTCCAAGGAATATAATATCAATGAACCCAACGCCCTACAGTTACACAGCTCACTGGCTGTGCAGCCGAGCCCTTATAATATCGGATATTTTTAGGCTGAAATGTGCCACGCAACATTGCCACCGTGACTCTCATGTTTTAGATAGATTGTTTTTATAATCGATTTGCTGGATGGATTCGATTTTCTATAACCTGTTTCATAAGTTCAAACTTGAGTTGAAAAAATACTTTCTTCCTAAATGTAATAGCGACTCACCGAACACAGATAAAAGCGAGGTTTCCGCAGTTCGGTAATTATTGTATGTGTATTTACTGATTTTATCCTAAATAATTTATCCTAACTGATATTATAAATGCGAAAGTGAGTTTGTTCTTCACACTTTATCTACTGAACCAATCTTCCTAAAATTTTGCATACACATGGTCAGAATTACAGAGAAGGATATAGGGTAGGTACCTTTCATTCCGGGAAAAAGCACTGTTCCCGTGGGAAATTCACGCAGGCGAAGCCGCGGGCAAAAGCTAGTGTTGAATAAATGATAAAAAAAATTCAAAATTGATCAAAATTGTTTCGTTATTATCATAGAGTAACCCGGATCTCCACCAGCGACAAAACCGTGTTGCTCGAAGGTTAATTTCTTATTCTACAATAAGAAAAGTTGACCTGAAAGTTTTTTTTTTTAAATTGATCGGAATTAGCGACAAGGACGGAAGATAGATTCTTGGGAAAGTACCATTAACACTAGAGATAGCAAATTTTACTTACAAGACACATTTCTTTATGTTTAGGGTTCCGTACCTCAAAAGGCAAAAACGGAACCCTTATAAGATCACTTTGTTGTCCGTCTGTCTGTCAAACTTTTTTTTCTCAGGAACGCTTAAAGGTATCAAGTTGAAATTAATATCTAATACTCGGATACACGGTCTCTTTCTGCAAAAAAATAATCAAAATTATACGTCAACGCGATCAAGAGATATTACCGTAAATATAGCGAATTCTCGCATAATTTGCGATTTCAGGCAGCAATCAAAACCTATGGGGTACTTCCCGTTCCCGATCTAAAACTATGAAATTTGGCAACAAGCAAGGTGTAACAGTATTTATACATGAATAAACCTGAAATTTGAAAATATGTTGTTGGAAGTCTGAAAAAAAGTGTTACAAACTTATTTTTGCGCTGGATTCAGTATGAACTTAGGGATCGAACTGCAACGTTAAGTTTATTTTTGAAACTAGTTGGTCTTTTAGTTAGAGATGTAAATTAAATGTAAGATGCTTTGCGTATACGGAACCCTAGGTGCGCGAGTTCGACTTGCACTTGGCCGGTTTTTTGAAAGAAACGCAACTGCATTCAGCTTCGAAGCTTTTCGTAAATTCGCTTGCCCTGCCCGGGAATCGAACTGGCTAAATCCAAAAAAAAACCTGTTTTTGTTTGTGGTATCAATCGATATGACAAATCATGAGGATGAAATCTCTCTAACAGCTATGATAAATTTAATGAAAGGAAAACCATGGTACCAGGAAAATATGACTAGACTAGAGAAAATGTTCTTCCTTTCGTTTCGCGTCCGATTCTTTCAAAATACATGTATAATCCGTTTTTTCTTACTTGCCCTAGTATGTAAACAATCTTCACAGTACTTTTAGTTGAATTTTGTGGAAAATAAATCAAATATTAGTTCAAACATTCTAAAGTAAAACATTTATTAACTACGAAAGTAATTTCCTAAAAAGTCTATTTTAATTTATATTGTTGTAAAATCATAAAAATACATGGTAAGATTGTTTACATAATAAGACAAGTAGGACAAAAACCGGCCAAGTATGAGTCAAACTCGCGCACCGAGGGTTCCGTACACGCAAAGCATCTTGCATTATACCTCTAACTAAAGACTAACTAGTTTCAAAAACAATGTTAACTTTGCAGTTCGATCCCTAAGATTCATACTGGATCCAGCGCAAAACTAAGTTTGTAACACTTTATTTTCAGACTTTCCAACAACATATTTACAATTTTCAGACTTTTTCCTGTATAAGTACTGTTTGACCCACAGAGTTGGTTTGACCTTGCTTTTTGACAAATTTCATAATTTTAGTTCAACGGGAAGTACCCCAGACGGACAGGACGACAGGACAGGATGGACAGACGGACAACAAAGTGATCTTATAATTATTCCGTTTTTGCCTTTTGAGGTACGGAACCCTAAAAACGGTGTTTAGGTATTTTTATGGCCAATCCTCAGCGTATTTGGACTGTGCAATTGAATACTGTTACACGCTCGGTTGCCCAGTGTTCAGGATTATGTATGGAGCCAGCGGTGCGAGAAGACAACAGCTTTTAGTCCAGTTAGTGTGTTTTACTGTAAAGTTTGAGTACTATTTATTTATTATTTATTTATTTTGATGACTTTGACTTTAAGTACAAAGGTACTAGGTACTTATTTCTATAGAAATTTCTTCCAGTAGACCCGCGAAAGGAAAAAGGGATAAAAAGAGGCATTGGCGTGTACTAAAAAGAAAAGAAAATAGCTAATAAAGATAAATATCAGATAAAAAAAAACAACACATATAATATAAGAAGAAAAATATAATACATATAATCCAAATAGACCGTATAATACTAATAAAAATATATATGAATATAAATAAACAAATTATACATAATAATTATATATACTAGGATGAGAGAGAGAGAGGTAGTGTTCCTTCACTCTTTTCTTGAAGACTAAAGACAGAATTAGTGTTAGAGTTACGTATATCAACAGGACTATTTTACAGGACTGCTCAAAAAGGATTGTTTTTTAAGGGTGCATGAATGTATGTGAGTTTATTTACTTAGAGATATTTCCTTACTAGACGTTATCCTGGGTGTTTGGCCTGTGGTGTGGCCCTAGAATAGCACCAACCAATCTCTTCCCGTGGGTGTCGTAAGAGGCGACTAAGGGATTTAAAACACCGGAGGATGGGCAGCAGCGTCTTTCCGCGTACTATGACATCACACTGCGATCGCCAACCCGCCTGCCAAGCGTGGCGATTACGGCAAAACCCCCCATGGATAAAATCCTTGGGGGAGGCCTTTGTCCAGCAGTGGACGTCTTTAGGCTTAGAGAGAGAGAGAGAGACGTTATCCTGGGTAACTTAATGTTATTTGTTGTCAGTCGTGTTTTTTTTTTGTAAAATTCAATATTACTGTTTTCACTCTTGTAATACCCCTGGTGTTGCAGTTGTCCATGGGCAGCGGTGATTGCTTACCATCAGGTGACCCGCTTGCTCGTTTACCGTCCTATGTAATTAAAAAAAAATCGCGAAAAAAGGCCTTGAATATGAAAAGGGTTTCAGTAATGCGGAAGACCGAAGAAGAGGTGGAGGGATTGCGTACAGAACAATATGGAAGGAATTAACATACCTACAAATTGAGAAGAAATATTTGAATATGTTTTTACGTAGGTATATTTATTTAGATTTCTGTTTAACTGACGTGGAACGGAAAGTGGTTAAAATATTCTGCTTCTATTCTCTGCCAATGACAAAATCTATTAGCTGACGGTAATTTTATTCCACAACGAGCTGATAGACCAATAAGTTGATAGAACGTTAACGTTAATATCGTTCTTGCACTCACTGTCGGTGCTACTGGCGAGTAGGTCCTGTCAATGGTCACTACTGTCATTTGAATTTGACACTTCGACATTGACAGCGTTGTACCATCTGACAGATGTCTGTCCTTACTCGTAAGTGCTGACATCGGGTGGAATATTTGAACCCATTAAATATTTTTTATTATTATTAATAAATATTCGTCAGTACTAGGTATTATGGATGTAAATTACTATTGATGCAACTTGGCAGTCAAATACGAAGAAGGCTTCTGTAGTCTGAGGGACAGCGCCCTTTTCGAAGAGAATACAAGGATCTGAACTTACGACCGGACCACATGCAGAGGTAATAGTCTACGTAGAGGTAGAGGTGGTTATCAAAAACAATATCTCAGTTTTAAAATAAGGGCTTCAGAGCAAGGACTAAAGACAATCAGGGCCCAATAGTATGTCCAACCCATCTGCCAACAAATCAATCAACAAATCTATCAACTAGCCACCTTATTGACATACCAATTAGTAGAGTGTCAATCGCTCAGCTCTAACGATGGCGAGCCAAATCGTGACACTTGTAGACAGCTTCACGGAACCCTGGAGACTGAATGTGTACACTGTATAGAGCTGCAGTGTAATGGACATCACTCATGTGTCAACGTCGTGTTGAGATCACTCAACACCTAAGCTTGTGGTGCACCAAAATGAGCGATTTTCTGACAGCTAAATTAAGAAAAAAAAATCAGTATAATAAAGTCTCAACAGATAGTGTTTTATGAAAGCCGAGTAGTGAATGGCTGAACCTATATGGTGCGCTTTTTCTTGTCAACCAGAGGCAGAAAAAAAAATCACATAACAGTTTGACAGTTGCACAAATCACAATATTAATACTTTGTAAATTTTTTTACTAAATTGTATTTTTTTAAATGCCAATCCCTTGAATTTTTGCTGTTTGTTTCTTTTGCTGATTGGAACTTTTTCTCTCGCCTTTTACTAAGCGCCATCTATGAAGTCACCTGGAACTAATTTTTTTTTATTTGGGTCTCGGAAAATCCCTCATTGAAGTTATTGTAGTTATTCCTCTGTGAGTTATTGTAAAGGTTAGTATCAAACCTGAAAGTAAATATTTTCGTTGACTTATGACATACTATTTGACAATTGGTGTAACTCATGTTTTGCTTAACCGGTAATTTAACCGGAATTTCGGCTCAGTTAAAGTTACTGTTTATGTCGCGAACCT